>CM052799.1:89317297-89463416 GCA_028533885.1 Nasua narica
CGGAATTTTTACATAGTCAATTATATCATCTGGGAAGTAAACCAGTTTTATTTCTTCCTTTTCAATCTGTAAGCCCTTGTCTTTCCTCTCTCTCTTTCTCCCTCTCTCTGCCTTCCTGCCTACCTTCTATTCCTTTGTTTTTCTTTCTGTGGTTCTTTCCATGTTTCTCTCTCTTTCCTTCTTTCTCTTCTTCCCTTGCCCTGTTGTCTTTTTTTTCTTTCTTTCTCTCTCTCCTTCTCTCTGCCTCCTTTCTGTTCTTCTCCTCCTTCTCTTTCTCCTCCTGCTTTCTTTCTCCCCCTCCCTCCCTCTCTCTTCCTTCCTTCCTTCCTTTCTTCCTCCCTCCCTCCCCCTTCCCTCCCTCTCTCCCTCCCTCCTCCTCTTCTTTCCCTTACTTTCTTTCCCTTACTTTCTTTCCTTTTCTTTCTTTCTTTCTTTCTTTCTTTCTTTCTTTCTTTCTTTCTTTCTTTCTTTCTTTTCTTCTTTCTCCCTCCCTCCTTTCTTCCTTTTATCCATCCATCCTTCCTTCCTTTTTCTCTCTCTCCCTCTTTCTCTCTCTTTCTTTTCTTTCCTTCCTTCCTTCCTTCCTTCTTCCTTCCCTCCCTCCCTTCTTACCTCCCTCCCTCTCTCCCTCCTTCCCTCCTTCCTTCTTTCCTCTTTCCTTTCCTTTCTTTCCCTTTCCTTTCCTTCCTTCCTCTTCCCCTCCCTCCTTCCCTCTCTCCCTCTCTCATTTCCTCTCTTCCTTCCTTCCTTCCTTCCTTCCTCCATCTTTTCTTTTTTATATTTTCTTTTCTTTCTTTTTTTTCTCTTTCCTGGAACGTCATTCATTAATACACAATATCTTTAATGGCTACTGGACTATTCATATTGTCTATTCCTCCTTGTGTGTGTTTTGGTGGTTTTTGTCTTTCAAGGAATTGATCCACTTTATCTAAATTATCAAATTTGGGATCATTGAGCTCATGATAAGTATTCCTTTATTATTCTTTTATGTAACCAGTAATAGACTTTTTTCATTAACATTATCGATAATTTGTGTTTCTTCTTTTTTTCCTTGGTGTGTTAGGCTAGAAATTCATCAATTTTATTGATATTCAAATTATCAGCATTTGATTTTATTAGTTTTCTCTATTATTTTCCTGTTTTCACATTTATTTATTTGTTTATTTATTTATTTATTTTTGGAGTTTTTATTTGAGAGAGAGAGAGAGAGCATGCACACGTGAGTGCATATGAGCAGGGGGAGAGAGAATCTCAAGCAGACTCCCCAGGGATCATAGAGCCCAATATGGGGCTCTGTCCCACAATTCTGAGATAATGACCTGATCTGAAATGAAGAATAGAACATTTAACCAACTGAATCCCCCAGGTGCCCCTTCACTTTTATCTAGTTGTGTTCTAATTTCTATTGTTTATTTTCTTAGGCTTGCAATGGGTATAAATTGCTCTTCTTTTTCTAGGTTTCTAAGAGGAAAGCTTAGGTTATCAATTTTAGGTACGGTTTTTTTTTTTCCAACATATGCATTTGATACTATAAATTTACTTCTAAACTCTACTGCTGTGTCCAAATTTTATAAATTGTATTTTTATTTTCACATATTTCAAAATAGTTTTTAATTTTTCTTGAAATTTCTTCTTTGACTCTTGTGAGTTTCAAACTGTGTTGTTTAATTTCCAAATAGCTAAAGATATTCTAGCTACCTCTTTGCTATTTATTTCCAGTTACATTTATTTGTGGTCTGATAACATACTTTGCTTGATTTCTAGTCTTTTAAATTTAAGGTGTATTTTACAAGTTAGAATTAATCTCTCAGTGAGTGTCCTATGTGAGCTTGAGGAAAATGTGTCATTCACTGTTGTTGGATGAAGTATTCTTTATGTCAATTATATCCAATTGATTGATAGTGCTATTCAGTTAAACTACGTTCATACTGATTTTACGCCTGCTGGGTCTGACCAGTTCCTTGGTAGACAATAGTGGAATTTTCTGTTTCTAAATCTATTAGTTTTTGCCTCATCTTTTTCTGCTCTATTGTCAGGTTTATACATGTTTAGGATTTTTATGTATTCTTCAATAATTTGACCCTTTATCATTATGTAATGCTCTCTTGGTCCCTGATAAATTGCTCATTCAAATATCTCTTTTTCTAAAATTAATATGCTAGCAATTTTGATTACTTCTAGCATGGCATACATTTCTCCTATTCTTCATCTCTCTGCTTTTAAGCCATCTGAATGTTCATGTTTTAAATGGGTTTCTTGTAAAGAATATGTGGTCACATCTTTTTCTTTTCACTCTATTAATCTCTATGTTTTAATTGGTATATTTAGCTCTTCACATTTATTTATTTATTTACTTATTTATTAAAGATTTTATTTATTTATTTATTAGGAAAGAGAGAGAGTGAGAGAGAGCATGAGAAGGGAGAAGGTCAGAGTGAGAAGCGGACTCCCCATGGAGCTAGGAGCCCGATGTGGGACTCGATCCCGGGACTCCTGGATCATGACCTGAGCCGAAGGCAGTTGCTCAACCAACTGCGCCACCCAGGGGCCCCAGCTCTTCACATTTAAACTGTTTGCTGAGATGGCTAGAATAATACACTAATAATAATAAGATGATTAGAATAATAATAATATCTACCCTTTTGTAATTATTTCCTATTTGTTAGATTTGCTCTTCATTTTTTTCTTTTTTCTGCCTTCTCTGATTTTAACTTAGCATTTTGTATGATTCTATTTTATTCCATCCTTTAGTGTATCAATCATACTTTTAAAAATTATTAGTTGTCCTCAACATATAATATACAGTCCTAAGTAAAAAGTCTTCTTTCAAATAACATTATTCTATTGGGGGGCAGTGAAGATACTTTTTATCTATATGTTCCCAATTCTTCCCTCTTGATTCTTGTGACTTTGCTCTCATTTATTTCAGCTATCTATATATTACATCACCCAATCCATAGATACTTTTATTGGTTTAAACTATTCTTTTCTAAATTTATCAAGAATATAAAAAAAAAAACAGAAGGTTTTATTTCACCTTATTATTCCTTCTCCAACATTCTTCCTTTCTTGAGGTAGATCTAAACTTTTTACCTGTATCTTTTCCTTCTTCCTGAAAAGCTTCTTTAACATTTCTTGCAGGGATGTTCTACTGGCCAAAACTTGACTCGGTTTTGTTTGTCTGACTTTTGAAGGATAATTTCACTGGGTATAGGTTAGCATTTTAATTAATTAATTAAGTTATTTATTTTCTTTCAACATCTTAAGATTTTTATATACCCTCTTCTGTATGCATGGTTCCTGGTGAGAAGTGTTCTGTAATTCACCTTTTTTCTCTCTAGATGAGATGACTTCCCATTCCCAGTTTGTCTCAAGATTTTCTTTTTGTCTAAGATTTCCTGTAGTTTCAATATGGTATGCCTGGATGTAGTTAGTCTGGTATTTATCTGGCTTGGTGTTCTCTCTTCTTAGGTGTCTGTCATTAATTTTGAAAAGTTCTCAGTCTTTAATGCTGTAACTATTTCTTTTGCTTTCTTCTTTTCTCTCCTTCTGATATTCCAATCATACATATGTTACATCTTTTGAAATTATCCCACAATTCTGGGATCCTCCATTTTACTTTTTAATCCTTTTTTTTTATACTTCATTGATCTATTTTCAGACTCCCTAATTCACTCCTGTGCTGTGTCTAGTCTACTGATCAGCCCCTAAAGACATTCTTCATTTCTATTCAGTGTATTGGTTCCTCTCATTTCCTTTTAAAATCATCTCTTAGAGTTTCCATCTTTCTGCTTAAATTATCCATATATTTTTGCATGATATTTTTTCCAACGAACCCTTAACAGGTTAATCATAGTTACTTAAAATTGTATCTGATAAGTCCAACTTCTGTGTCATGTCTGAGTCTGGTCCTACTGCTAGGTTTGATTATGCTTTTTCTTAGCTTTTGGTATTACTTGTCATTTTTTGTTGATAACTGGATGAGCTGAGTTGGATAATAGGAAATGAAGTAAATAAGTGAGGATTTATTTTAATCTGGCTATGTGTGAGACTGTGTTTAATATTTGCTATAATTGTATTTGCCAGGGGCTTTAGATTCCCCTCATGCCCTTGTTTTGTTTCCCCTATTGTCTTTGGGTTTCCTTAAGTACCCCTTATCAAGGAAAGTGGACATCTTGCAGCCTTTCACCTGTAAATCTCTATATCTTTGGGCCCTGTTGGTTTGAAGGTAGGGTGTGGAGGATGGCAAGTAAACTTATGATCAAATATCCATCTTTTAGTAGGTCTGTGTCTCTGGGCTTTGACCTCCACAAGTGATTCCCCAGTGGTATAGCTTCTCCCCTTCCTTTAGAGAGACACAAAGTCTAGGAGGAGCTAAAGTATGAACAATGCCTTTTGACCCAACTGAGATAAAGCTTTATCAGTCTTTTACCCTAGAGTCTGTTATTTTAATATGAAAAATGTTCTGGGCATATCTCACAATGATTACTCTTCTCTCTTTCCCAGAGCCAGGAAACAATTTTTCTCAGATCCTCACCTTGAAAATCTGGAGATAAAAGCATATATGGACACCCCATGATTCTAGCCCCTAGGAGACTCTTACTTTAAGGCTAGTCCATTCACGGTCTTCACAATTTGTTGAAATTACCAATTACATTTTCCTACCACTTTATGGCTCCAGCAGTTTCTGGTCCAGGTCTGCATATAATAGATTTTTGTCTGTGATTCTGATATGCCTGTATCTCCAGATTTTGGTGTGGCTATTTGCTCTGCAATATAAGTTCCCTATCTCTCTAATGAATCAAAGAAAAGTAATTTATTTTGATTATTTTTCTCTCTTGTAAGGATGGAAATATGTTTGCCTAGCTTTTACATATTCAGGGTGAAACTGGAAGTCAGATGATTATGAAGTTTTTTATACATATGTATTAATTAATCTGTTTTTCCAGTTAAATCCTTTTTGGAGTTGAAAAAACTATGAGTCTGTGATCTATTAATTATCATTTTATGTCTTTGTAAGTCAGTGAATTCTTCATTACCTTAATTTCTCTTTGTCTACTAAATGGAATAAATTCTAGTGTCTATGTCTGGGGTAAATTAATATGGCTAAATAGCTGCCAACAAACCATTAATAAGTGTTCCACCTAATAGCATAAAATAAAACTTTAGAATTTCCTCCTATATTTTTTATTTTTTAAAGATTTTATTTATTTATTGGACAGAGAGAGAGATCACAAGCAGGCAGAGAGAGGGGAGGAAGCAGGCTCCCTGCTAAGCAGAGAGCCCGATGTGGGGCTCAATCCCAGGACCCTGAGATCATGACCTGAGCCGAAGGCAGAGGCTTAACCCACTGAGCCACCCAGGCGCCCCGATTTTTTTTTTATTTTTGTTATTTTAAATTGTGTCATAGCAAGTATACTGATCTTACTTTACATGCTATAAAATACATTATCTGAAGTGTAGAAAGTATCACCTCTATGTTAGTTAAAGAGTTAAAGCATCTTTCCATAAACTATAATCTTTTAGTGAGAAGTTTCTTGGTTGAACAAATGTCACCCTTGTTTGCCTGCCAATATTTATCTTTACCTCATTTTATTTGTTGTGTTGTTTTTATTGCCAGATTTCAATTACACTGAACTGTTTTTAATTTACCATTTCTGCATATTAACTTAGCAGATTTGTATTCTACTTTTGTCTTTCTAGTAGCTATTTTTAAAGTTTTTATCATCCATGTTTGATATAGCAAGTCTAAATTTAATATTCTTTAATTCCAGCTGTGTAAGATGGTTGTCATAAAATGTTTTAATTCCAAGTCCTTTTTTTATGCTATTTTCTAGAATTTTCATTCCATTCCATTTTTGAATCCTTTCTAATCTTAGTCTCTATTTCTCTTTCTCTTATTTTATTTTATTATGTTTTTTTAGAGAGAGACAGAGAGAAATGGAGAGCATGATTAAGGGACAGGCAGAGAGAGAAGGAGAGAGAGAATTTTAAGCGGGCTCCACACTTAGCAGGGAGCCTGACATAAGGCTTGATCTCATGACTCTGAGATCATGGCCTGGACTGAAATCAAAAGCAGAAGCTTAACCAACTGAGCTACCCAGGTTCCCTCACTTATTTTAATAAACACATATTTGTTTGTTTTTTAATAAACACATGTTTATATTTAAATAACCGTCTACTCTTTCTTCCTTTAGTGTTTCACTTTTTTTTTTTGACATTAATTTCTGAAGCACATTTTTTGGAAGTTCTTTTGGTGAAGGACTAAAAGGGATAAACTTTCTCAATCTTCATTGATAGATGTTTTATTTTATCTTATTCTTGATTTATGGTTAAGTTGGATATAGAATTTTACATTATTGCTATTTTTCCTCTGCACTCTGAAGAAGTCATTTCTTTATCTTCAGGCGTCTACTGTGACTGATGAGAAGTCTGGAGAAAGTCTAGTTATGTGTTTACAATTAGTTTGACTTTTCTTCTGACTCTGTCCTGGTGTCCTCTTGTTACTCTGGAATACATCTGTTGGTTCTTATTTATCCTGCATACTTTGTTTCTTCCAGTTAAATACTCCTGGATTGAATAAATTTGGGAGACTTCCCTTCTGAGTCATTATTTTTTGCGAGTTGCCTCTCTCCTATCTACCTTTTGTTTGCTCTTTTCTTTTCCCCCCAATTCCACTTCAACATGTTTTGAATCTTGTCATCCTATGCTTTTGTCTTCTCTTGAATGGGTCCAACTCTTCATGTCTCTATATGTGTTCTGTATTTTGTGTGATTTATTTCCTATACTTAATTTCTATTCTATTTTCCCGTTCATTCAGTTTCTCTTTAGTTGTATATGATCTGCTATTTTTCATGTTCAATGAGGCTTTAATTTTAATAGCCCTAAATTTCATTCTCAAAAGTTCTTATAACTTGGGTTTACTTAAAATATGTTTCTTGCTTTTCCAAGTTACTTTATTCTTTCAGTATTGTTTGTATTATGCTTTTATATTGTTTTAATGCTTCTTAACACAACATTTCAAAAAATAATTCTTTGTGATTGTTCTGTTACCTATATTTCTGAGGTTATATGGTCTCAAGTTAATTTTTATGATGATTTTTTCCTCAGTGATTTGTAGTGCTTCATTGCTAAATCATTATTGCCTAAGCTATTATTTCTGTAGGATTTCTGTACTCTCTGAACTATGAAAGTCTCACCACACAACAGTTTTTTATTTGCTGCTTTTGAGGCCTTACGGATTTCAATGGTACTAACCTGGTTATGTTAATTTCTGTGCTTGATCCCATGCTACAGCAGTAGTATACATTTTTACTTTATACCTTTACATGGCTCAGGCTTAAGCTTTAGTTTCTTTGTTTAGATGACCACAGCTTCTCTACTGATGTTGGAAGAATTAATTCTTCAATGGCATTCATATGCCAGGTTGTGTGTGCCTCTATTCTACTTTCTCCAAAACATTGAAACTTGTTGCTACTCTCTCTCTAACTTTTCTATAAGGTCCCCCAAGGCAACAAAATTGTCCTTTTTGTCTCTTCATACCTAACACCTTCCTTTCCATAATAGATATTAAAAAATGTTAAGTGAATAAGTGCATGTTATGATCAAATTTTAAATATTGGCTGAAGTTGATAATAATTGAATAAAACTTAAAAAATAGCAAATATAATTCAATTTTGTAGGCAGAAACTACATTTTACGTTTGCTTAATGGGGAATCATTTCCCCAGGGAATCATTGCCATATAATCTAGAGCTGAATAACCTTGATATTAGTAGTTACACCCAAATTATGTTCTCTAAAAATGTAGAAATACACATAGTTATTGTATATAAATACCAAAGGGTTATATAAAATGTGTAAATATTCCAAAAGTTATCTAGTAAAGATACATATAAAACACATATATCTATACAAAGAAAACAGGAGTTTCTTATTTTAAAGAAAACATAAAAATTAAATTTTATATCCAGTAAATTTCAAAGAATGAACAAAAAATACATCATTCATAAGCTTTGCTAGAGAAATTTGTTTCAAATTATGCAAAATAATCATCAAAATATTGTTTCAGACTAAATGATATGTGAATGATAAATATAAATGATATGTGAATTTTCTGACAATTTTGAGCATGATGAACCATGGTTAAATTTTGGGTGAAGTTATTACACTTCTATTTCAGAGACATTTTCTGGAGAAAAGATTTTCTTCCATAAACTTCAAGTCTCTGGAAATATTTATGTGTATGTCATTGTGGGTAACAATAATTGCAATAACTATTTAGTTTATTTGAGTATTCTTTCTCAGTGGTTTGTGTTTGCTTAAAGAAGTCAAAGGAAAGCAGCCTATGTTTTGAATTTCCTATAAAGCAGGCTTAAAAAACTAATTACCTGCAGGCTTTTAGCAGACATGTAAATTTTAGGATCTCAATGTCATTTAGCTTATAATTAGCTATTTTTGGATAATCTCATTAAAACCTTTTAAAAGTATTGGGTCCACTTAGTGAACCTAAATTTGTGTAAACTATTATTCTAATTCTAGTTTTCAGATATTTCTTTTGTATGATTTTTCTCTGTGACTTAATATCAATTTATTTATAATTATTGGAATTTAACATTTAGCTTTTAATTAGCATGTAGAAAATAGGAAAGATTAATATAATTAATGAAGTTAGTTTTCTGCATTTTGTATTTTATTTTATTTTTTATTTTTTAAGATTTATTTGAGAGAGAGAGAACAAGCGAGAGACAGAGAGCATGAGCAGGGGAGAGGGGCAGAGGGAGAGGGAGAAGCAGAGTCCCCGCTGAACAGGGAAACCAGTGGTGGGACTTGATCCCAGGACTTCAGGATCATGACCTGAGTTGAAGGCAGACATTTAACCAACTGAACCACCTAGAGGCTCCTACATTTTGTATTTTAAAAGAAAACAAAACAAAAGCAAGTCTTTATAATATTGCAATTTCTCAAAAATTTCTTCAAGTCATAATACCCTAAATATCTTATTTTACTGTTCGGTGCTTTAAAATAATCCAGAACATAATTTTGTTTCACTAAGCATTGCTATATCATGTCATTAAAAATAGTGATCATTTTTGGATAATTAATACATTTCACAATATATGTTTCCTTAAACATTGAGAATTAAAACAAAATAATCTTGTTTTTATGGAAACAATGTAATATTATTCCAGTAGCTATAAACTTCATGAGCAAAGTATTTATTTGAACACAAACATAGTAGGGGACACCTGGTGGCTCAGTTGGTTAAGCATCTGACTCTTGATTTTTGCTCAAGTCATTATCTCAGGATCCTGGGATCCAGTCACGCCTAGGCTCCCTGCAAGCATGAAGTGGACTTGAAATTCTCTTTCTCCCTCTCCCTCTGCCTCACCCCACCATTCTCTCTCTCTCTCTTTCTCTCTTTCTCTCTCTCTCAAATAAATAAATCTTTAAAAAAAAAAGAAAAGAAGCAAACATAGTAATGAAGTCACAATTCTTTGGTGGAATTAACAGACACGTTATAGATTTCTATTAGATTTTTAAACCATTACATATATGTGGTTTCAATTGATTTGGCTTCCAAAAATATTATCATATGTATGTATTAGGGAAAGAAATATGTTTGATTTTTTATTTGTATAATCAGTTTTTCAAATCCTTACTGATCTATGGGTACAGATGGCTTTATATTAACTGAAATATTGCTAACATCCAGAATATTAAGAGGAAATATGATTTAGATATTATTTAGATTCTTTTTGACTGAGAGCCAAGGCATTTAAATAGGATATTTTATGTAAGTAAGATGGAATCATGTTTTCAATAAGTTTATAAATAGTTGTTATTATTCATGAGATTTAAGGATTCCTTCCTTAAATTATGGTACTTTCAGTCTGTTTTGTTAGATGCTGCGGAAATACTGGTGGGGGCTGGGCATGAGGTGGGATTCTAGAATTCATGGAAGGGCTTAAGCCACGTGAAAGAGTAGTTCAGAATGCCAATAGGCTATAACAATTTCAAGAGTTTAAATGGAATGTTAATAAGTCATTTAAAGTTTCAAGAACCTTGAGAAAGTATATTAACAAATATAAACAATATTTCCTTCATCTTCATAGTTGAATTTCAGGACTTCTATGAATAATGAAAAAAGAAGAAGCAGATGAGTCAGTTGATAGGGTAGGAGCTGATTAACAGAATGGAGTTTCGTGGATAAACTACAAGCAGGAAATGTAGGTGGGAAGCAGGATTATTACTGTGTGGAAGGAGATTTTGGAGAAGTGAACTATCATAAAACTACGTATTTAATAATCAACTAGCCATCTACTCAAATAGTCATAGAACATTTTTACTTTTAGATAATTTCCAACATTGCACTTAGAGAAATACTGCTCTAGATTAATACTGTTTCCTGCATCTTGTTTGTGCTCGTTTATTGTTTTAATTCTTTAGACAGGCTTTGTTGTTGAGTTCAGATCATTGATCTCTCCATAGTCTATTGTATCCATAGTTATAAATGATTTGTCTCTCAGGAGTGTCAGTAAATACTCTGCCTCAAACCACTAAAATCACTGTATTAGATGTATTTTAACAGGAGTTGATGACAATTTGTTGTTACTATGGGACTATTTCAGATAAAGGCACAATTCCAGTTTTTGCATCAATGCTAACTAGCAGTCTTCTTTGTAGACGGAATATGGCATATGAACCATAACTGCAACAAACTTCACTATGCCCATGTTGCAATTTCAAGGTGAAATGAATAGCAGGTTTTAACAAGATGGATCTTTCTCCACAGACCTTTATATTTCAAGTGTTGTTCAATTTTTTCATTCATCATAAAACAAAATATACCACTGTGATATGCTTTATGTCTTCGAATATCTTGAGGCGAACTGGCTGACAAATGTATTATTCTGTCATAAAGAAGAGGAGCCTTGGATGATATTTGCAGCCGCATTACCCATGCTGGACCAAACTGCTGCTTTTGTTCATGCCATCTTAACTGCCATAGAAATAGTGTGTGAAGTTCAAACTGTAATGACGACTTCATAATACTGTTTTGTTCTTTCTGCAAAGATTCACTGTCGTATTAAATATGCCCATAAATCTCTCAGTAATTGTATATTATTTTTCTGTTCCCTCTACAGTTTACACTTTGTATTCAAGTTTGAGTCTATTCCACTTCATACAGGGCTATGGCAGGTTTATGGGATGTTGTAAAGCTGAGAAAAGTAAGGCAATTATTGTTAAGCCTTTGTAAGCTGTTTGAGAAAGACATTTGCTGCAAACAGGGCATGAGGATCAATGCTGCTGGGTGCAGACTTACTCAGATTTTTAGTAAACTCTTTCTAAAGAAGTATTACTGTGAACATTTTTTAAAAATTGAAAACTCTGCTTAAAAACTGGGAGTTTTCCATTACGTTTTAAGTAACAACAAAGGGCTAAGAGACACATAAGTGATAAAAATATCACGAATGAAAAAAGTTGTTTTTTTTCGTCTCATGTAAGTGAGCTAAAAAAGATATTTTAAAGGAGTTATAGAAAAGAAAATTATTTTTTTAAAGATTTTATTTATTTATTAGAGAGACAGAGAAAGTGAGAGAGAGCATGAGAGGAGAGAAGGTTAGAGGAAGAAGCAGACTCCCCGTGGAGCTGGGAGCCCGATGTGGGACTCGATCCAGAAACTCAAGGATCATGACCTGAGCCTAAGGCAGTTGCTCAACCGAGCCACCCAGGTGCCCAGAAAAGAAAAATTATAATCGAGTATCTGCAAGTTTTCTATGAAGTGAAAATCTTTGTAGACTAGACTAATTTGAATGATATTAATATTTTTCATCATTTAACTCCATAGAATTAGTTGTGGGTGTTGAAGAGTAGCAGAATATGCTACACCAAACTATGACTATAGAAGTTCAGGACATACCACTCCAAAATATCAATTTGGCATATTGATTCATTTGAGCTGCAGGCACTTAAAAAGTTCCAAATGCTGGAAGAGGCTTTCTCTGAACTCCCCTTGGCTGCCTGAAGATACATCTTCCCAAAGGGACTCAGTCGTCATAGATTCCCTCCCTGGGTGTTTCATTAACCAGGCAAAATTGACTTTTATCACAAGGGAGGAGAGTAGAACTCGGCACCACACCCAAGAAGACGTTGTCACAAACTATCCTAACCTCCCAACTATTTTTTCAGGGCTCATTGATTTTTCCAAGAAATCATTTACTCTCCCCCAGGAGACCTACCTTCTGTCTCCCCTTTCCCTATTAACATAGTATTTAATCCCAAATTCTAAAGCCGTCTCTTTGAGAATTACTTACTTTTCCTAGGCATCCCCCATGTATTATGAGGTTTACATGTTAGCAAACTTGTTTTTCTCTAGTAAATTGTCTTATTATAAGGAATTTCAGCCAAGAACTCAAAAGAGTAGAGAGTAAATCATTTTTCCTTCCCTACACTCTATATCACTGTAATAGGTAGGTAGGAGCTGCAGAGCCTGGATATTTATGTGTTTATGATATGTGAAATGCACAACTTTAATTGATTATACACAGAGTCAAACACACATGTATAAAGAATATCAATTTTGTTTTTAAAAGATTGAATTCATAAACTTTGATAAATGCTGTAGTATGTATAAGGGTAAAAAACTCAGGCATTCACATGAGAATACTTCAAACTTTAGCATTGCCATCTACTTGTGTCACTGATACGAAGATCAAATGCGATCAAAATAAGGCCCTGGGACTACTGCGTTAATGATTTATAAATGCAACAATAGATCTTGTTATCAGTCTTCAGTTTATTCTTTCCAAGGGACTAATGATAACTTTAATTATAGATAAAGAAATACTTTAGTCCACGCTATTATTTTTCTAGATCTGAAGATCTTTTTTGTTTTCCTCAGGAGAACTTTCCTTAATGGATTTAGGATCAATAATGAGGAAGTAATATTTTGTGTTTCCAAATATTTAAGGCCAAGATTGTGTCATTGAATTTTAGAGACTTCCTTCTATTTCAATATATCTAGAAAAATATCTGCATGGTCTTTCTCAGTGTGCCTATTACCCCTTTATTACTTGAATTCTTTTTTTTTTCATTTGAATAAGTTGATGCATGATGTTAACTATAGTTTCAGGTGTACAATATAGTCACCCAACATCTCTATACATTGTGCTATACTCTCCGCAAGTGCACCTACCATCTGTCATCGTATGACACTATTTACTTCCACGGACCATACTGTCTCTGCTGTAGCTTCATCCCTATGACTTACTTATTCCATAACCTGCAGCCTGTACCTCCAACCCCCTCACTCATTTTGCCCATCTTCGCGCCCTGGCAACCATCAGTCCATCAGTTTGGTCTCCGTATTCTTAGGGCTGATTCTGCTTTTTTGTTTATTCACTTGTTTTGTTTTTAAATTCCACGTATGAGTGAAATCATACAGTCATACAACTAGAATTCTAAATGTAAGGATGACGTAGGTGTAGCACTTCTTCTATTTCTTAAAAAAAAAAATCAAATCTATAAAGAAAATATTGACCTGTCAGATCTTGGCTGCTTTGGTAATCTTGAATGACTAAATTGGGCTTTAAAGCTTTATTTCCTGATTTATAGATTCACATCGGTGGGATGTTGGGTCAGATAAAGTCAGTCCATCAATCAGAATCACAATTTCCCTGCTATCTATGATATTTCCCTAAGTCCTGTTATCAGAGATCTTTTAAAATTTTTCTTTTTATTTATACCTAGATGTAGACATTCAGTAAATAGCTGCTGGATTACTGAATGACTGAAAGAGTGCTTGTTGCAACTTCGCTCACCTGTGGTTTGTGGTTCTGTACAGCAAGTAAATTTTCGCCAAAACATAAATATTTCCCTTTCTGCAAGCTGTGGTTATATATATGTCACTTTAAATACTTAGCAGCATGTTATTTTTTTCCCTATCAAGTCAAATAAAAACAGATTCCTCTTTTATGCAGGAATTTGGAAGGTATGACTAGCTCCTTGAACAGCATTCTAACACTCCTCTGTTCAAGAATGGCTACTTCATCTTTCATTTCCCCCTCCAATTTACCCCAATTCACTTTTCCTTGGAGGGGCAGGGGTGCGGGTATGGGTGAGCCTAGTGGTGGGTATTGAGGAGGGCACCTATTGCATGGAACACTGAGTGTGGTGCATAAACAATCTTGGAACACTGAAAAAAATAAAATTAAATTAAGATGTTAAAAAAAAAAGAATGGCTACTTTTCATATTCTTTTTTTTTTTTTTTTCCTTAAGTAGTCTCCACACCCAACATAGGGCTTCAACTCATGACCCTGAGATCAATAGTAGCCTGCTCTACTGACTGAGCCAGCCAGGCACTCCCACATTGTCTTTTCTTATCAATTCATTCTAATAGTTAACTCAAGTACCATGGAGACTGCTAACAGGAAGATCTGTGGAGGACTCTCAGCAGCCCCTCTCCAGGGCTATCTATGTGCACAAACACACACCCACAGATAAAAAATACTGGTCCTATATGAAGAATGTGAATTTTTACATTGACAAATTTCTTATTAAACAATTAGTCAGTTAGCAAAACCCAGTGACTCAGGACTTAATGAGACTAATTTTAAATCTAAATAATATTGATAATAAAAAATAGCATTTACTTTCCTTTGAAAATTATTATAAATAACTAAAAATAGTTATGACAGTGAATAAATGGGGTTATATTTTATATAACCATATATTCTAAACTTATTATACAGACTGCAGAAGAGGTTTATACGTAGTGAACAATTTGTATTTCTTCGAACATATGATCTTTTCACAAATGCATGTTTTAGACTATGATGTAGCTCTTGCCTGTCAAATTGCTTTCTTCTCTTCTCAGAACCCTGAAAAAAATAGTCACCACTTCATTAAAGTCTCTCCTGATATTTCTCGTTAGGTTTAAGTGTTTATCCATTAATGTTCTTGTCATCTCTCTGAGAAGAGCTTGAGATCATCAAGAACCAGGGTTATGCTCTATCAGTTTTGCTGATAGCTCCACCATGTCTAGAAATAGTCATTAATTAATGGATGCTTATAGAATGAAAAAAAAGAAGTCTCACTCTAAGCTGTGAACTGAACTATCAAGACAAGAGCAAAGCCGCTTTTCTTTTCTGATTTTTCTAACTTGGACATTATCGAGAGCTCACCCAACTTTTCTGCTCTGGGTCTTATTTGATTATCTGCCAAGTTAAGACCTTCATCTCAGAGCCTAGATCGAGGAGGATGTGTTCACTGATCAAGGAGGATGTGTTCACTGATCACTCAACACCAATGACTTCAAGTCAACATCTGACTCCTCAGAAGTGATTCCTCACTTCTTACATTGCTAAGGGAATTCTGGATTTTTCCATTATATTCATCATAGAGCTCTGCCTGTCAATGTGTCTTCTCTTCCATCTTTTTTTTTTTTTTGAAGAGTTTATTTATTTATTTGAGATAGAGAGAGTGAGAGACACAGAAACAGAGTTGGAAGAGGAGCAGATGGAGAGGGAGAGAGAGAACCCCAAGCTGACTTTGGGCTCCCACAGAGCTTGACGCAGGGCTTAATCTCAGGAGCATGAAATCATGACCTGAGCTGAAATCAAGACTCAGCTGCTTAACCAACTGAGCTGCCTAGGCTCCCCTGTCTTTCACCTTAAAAACAAAGTCTCCACTGAATTATTTTATTTACTATTAATTCATCACAAAAATTGTGATTACTAACACTGAACTAATTGGTGTATCTGTTCTTCCATTTCCATTACTATTGTGGTTTCCCTGGTTAAGCCTTTGTATTTATACCATTATGCTATCTCTAATTCTCCTCTTCCTCCTCCTCCTCCACCCTCTCCTTCTTCTTCATTTCAGCATGGTTCATTATAGTGAAGAAACTATCCTCCTCAAGTTCTTCATTCATGTCCTTAAGTGATGCCACATTGTTCTCCAGAATTTGTTGAAATTCCTCAGATTAGCTAGTAAGGCTGTGATTCCGTTACGCTTGTTTATGCAAATACCTCCTGACTCTCTCCCTAGTTTTTTTTCTGCCAGAGCAGAGCCCTTACTAATCTATGAATGTACCTTGTTCATTTTCATGTCTGCATTTTGGTGAAGTATCTCTGCTACTGACTCATTACGTTGTTTCCTCTTCCTGTGGCTGCCTTTCCTCATAGCTTGTCTGTTTTCCTTGTAGAACATTCCCCAAAGATTCTAGTTTGTGTTAGTTCTGGGCCTGGACTCCTCACTGTTCCAAAGAGCTTATTCAGTGCTAATTAATTTCTGACACACTGTGAAGAATTGATGTATAAATACAAATATATCCTACCTTACTCTCTAGTATTGAATTTTACTATGACATGTGCCTCCAAATAAACATAAACAAGGTGCCATGGCAGTAATGAGGAGTGGGGCAGCTACTGTCTATACCATTTTTTCTCCTGTGTAGCCTGCGTCATCCTAAGTTTTTGGAAGGAAGGATACACCATTTAAACTTCTTTTGTTTTCCATATAGCACCTGGCACATGGTAGTAACAAAGAACTTCAATAAAAGTGTATTAATTTGGATTTTGTTTAATGTCTGTTTTAATTATCAACTTTAAAAAATCACATCGTAAATGATGACCAGGATGTTAATATACTTCCAACCCTTTTAAGGTGAATTTCAACTGGGAAATTCAAGAGCACTAATTCTTAGAAGTGGTTAGATTTGCCTTTGCAATGGAATTTTATGCTTACCAGCCAGCTTGAGAATGTCTTACACATCAAACACGATAACACCTGCGCAGGCTAAAATAAGCTGAAACACTACTTGGCTTTTCTCATTCTTAGCCATTCTTTCCACATCCCAACCTACATTTAGCACAGCCAGCTCTGTTACAGGAACTGATACTACTCAAACTTTGCCTGGAGCAGAACTGTTGACAAAGGTTTAATAGTTCAAAAGCCTTCCTTTTTAAGGTGCAAGAATTAAGAACAAGAAGTACCAGATATTAACAAATAAGTATAAAAAGTATTTGATTACTTAAGAGATGTGAAAAAATTATCTAGTCCAAAGCTGTAAGTTGAATTTAGGTAGACTGCATGTACGAACAAGATCTTTTATACTTCTGCCTCTTTTTTCCTCTTTAAAGATTTTTGTTTTATAGTAGACTGTAGGAATCTACTGAGTTAGCTACATGAACAACAGTACACACAATAGTATTAAGTTATGTTGTGTTATGTTGACATTAGGATATTTCACTATCTCATACTAGAATGTGGGCTCTTTGCAGCAGGTATTTTGTCAAACACTGCTGTATATTCAATCTAAAATAATCATGGTATAAAATAGATAATAAGTGTTTCTGGAATGAGTTAATGGATATTTTGTATGGTTTTGTAAAGAAAAAGTTGGCATTATAAAGGAGTAAATGTGGACTTATTTTGTTCAATAATCACATGTAGTGAAAATCTGTGTTGTTTTAGATTCAGCTAGCTTATGTGCTGTTTTTCAAATGTTTTGCATTAGCAAAACCTTTAATGAGTTTGACCTCAAGGAGTTTTTTTTTAATCCATATGTTTCTGATTCCCATAGAGTTAGATGTTACCAAAACTATTTTAATTATTTATTTGAGTTCCAAGAAGCTTTTGAAAGGTTTCATTAAGTAACTCTTTATGTCTGACTTTTAAAAATAAAAATTCTCATTTTTCTCAGTATTTTTTACTGTATCTTCAAAAGCCTTTAACTATTGTGAGATTCATTATTTTTATGCTGGTCCCACATTTTTATTTCTAAAGTCATTAGAGCAAAAATGTTTTTATATTAGTTAAATGAACAAATAAATTCTCTGTAATGCCTATATTCTTAATTTCTAACGTGGATATTGCAATACTTTTCAATGGCTTAGTTTCTCACAATTTAACCATAACATTTATCTTATTAAGTATATATCTATTAACCTTATAAATGACATTTTCCTTGAGTTACTACAGGGAGTTCAAGTTCTAAGTTTAACTTAGGAATGGATTTTGACTTTATATATGTTAGAGTTGAGGAGAATGGGAGAAAAAAGAAAGAAATCAAGAGGATAATAGATACAGCTATTCTTTTTCCTGACAATGTTTAAATTCACGGTGTCATTTAATAAATGCATTTATTTGTTTTGCTGAGAAAGTTTAAAATTCAGCGAGTATCTTCTTCATTTTTATTTTCAGTAAAATGAAGATATTTAGTTCAGTAAAATTAAGATTAAAAATTAATTATATAAATATACAAGCTCTCCACTAGACAGTACAACTACCAAAATTTTATTTATGTATTTAGTTTTTTTAAAGATTCATCATATCCCTGTAATGTGGCAGGGGTTGAGGTGGTGGGGTATATATGCTTTTTTCTGTGATTTAAAAACTGCTTTGGTGTGCCGTGAGTGCTTTATGATTTAGGTATATTTAATTAATACATGAAAAGATGCTCAGCATCACTAATCATCAGGGAAATGAAAATCAAAACCATAGTGAAATATCACCTCACACCTGTCAGAATAGCTAGAATCAAAAAGAAAGCAGTAAGAGGTGTTGGTGAGGAAGTGGAGAAAAAGAGACCCACATGCACTGGTGGTGACAATGTAAATTGGTTCAGCCACTGTGGAAAACAGTATGGAGTTTCCTTAAAGAATTAAAAATAGTATTACCATATGAGCGAGTAATTATACTAGTGGGAATTTACCCAAAGAAGATAAGCACACTGATTCAAAAAGATACATGCACCCCTGTGTTTATAGCAGCATTATTTACAATAGCCAAGATATGAAAGCAACCCATGTGTCCATTGATAGATGAATGGGTATAGAAGATATGGGCTATGTATATAGATACACATATAGATACAGATATCTATGGATATAAATATAATCAAATATTATTCAGCCATGAAAAGAATGAGATCTTGTGACTTGCAACACATGGATGGACCTAGATGGTATTAAGCCGAGTAAAGGAAGTCAGTCAGAGAAAGGCAAAGGCCGTATGATTTCACTCACATGTGGAATTTAAGAAGCAAAACCAATGAACAAAGGAAAATGGGGATAAGCAAAGAAAAACAGACTCTTAAATACAGAGAACAAACAGGTGGTTGCCAGAAGGGAGGTGAGTTGGGGGCAGATAGGTAAAATAGATGAGGGGAACTAATAATACACTTAACACTTACTGTGATGAACACTGAGTAATACAGAAATGTTGAATCATCATATTGTATACCTGAAACCGATATAATACTAAAAAAGAAGTCTGAAGCCTTTACTATATTGTTCAACTCTTAATGATTTTGGTAGAAACATCTAGACATTTCTACTTGATATTCATAATTACTAAATATTAATATAATGCTTAATAAATACAAACAAAGGCATAGATCCGTGTGCCTTACAGTTTTACGGAAACTTTTAGTCTATTTAATGATATGCCTTCCAAGGTATGGAAACAGTTTCTAATACGTGTTGTCAAAAATTATAAGCTGTCTGCCTTCAATGTGAAAATTCATTTTATAAATAAAACGTTTTAATATGGTGAATTTTCCTGAAATTTAAGCATAAGATAGTTTTGCCATGTGTAAGTAAAATAGTGAGGAAGCTGAGGTTCAAGAATTGATGCAGAGCCACTCTTTTGTCATTGCAGGTCTGAAAATACTGCATCTGTAACATGGTGCTTCATCATAAACAAAGAAAGCAGGGGAAAGGCAAACTGCTATTTTATTTTATTTTATTTTCCCCAAATATATTTGTTTTATTTTTTCAGTGTTACAAGATTAATTGTTCATGCACCACACCCAGTGCTCCATGCAGTACGTGCCCTCCAAACTGCTATTTTAATATGTGATATCATGGAGCAAGCTTTTAAAAAAAATTCTATACTTTCCATCTTAAAAAATTAGTTTGCAAAAGTGAGTTTTGTGGTATTTTTCTTTGTAAGGAAAAAGTGAAGAACAATACTATGCAATTTATTTTGACATACTACACTGATTTTAATTATACTGTAAGTTAACAAATTATACCTCAAAGGCCAGTGAAGTTAGAAAAAAAAAAAAAAGCATTGGCAATTACTATAGCTTGGATTTTACATGCCTTGAAACCTAGAATGACTAGAGTCTTGTTTTACAGAGGAGTTGTATGAACAACAGTGATGATTTAAACATGTTTTAATTACTTCCTTTGCTGAAGAAACAGCTGGACAGAAATCATAGTCATTTAATATCTAGAAAGGGTCATATCCAAAGACTTTGAATCCCTGAAATTTTGGCTTTGGTCATAATAATTTGATTTTTATTTTCTTAATTGCTTATAATGCTGACTAAATATAGTTTAGGATTAGAATGTGAGATTCATTAATTTTTAGATGATCTCTCTATGTACTGCCCATGCCATGTTAAAACCTTGAGCATGGGGAACATTATAAATCCACATATTTATAGTTTTCTCTAATTGGCAGAAATTTTAGAGATAATCTAGCCTAATCTACTCATTTTCTGTATGGAAATAGGCTCAGATTGGGTAACCATCTTAACTAATTAATGTATTTTTTTTTATTTGCAGTTTTTAAATTCCCTATCTTACTCTGTTTTTAATTGAACAGGCACCTTCACTGGAAAAAATTAAAAATAGAAAAAAATTACATCAATGCCATTTTCACTGGCACTAAAATAAAGTTGAAGAAAAATTGACATTTTTTTAAAAGACATTATACCAAGAAGCATAAGCTTAGTTAAATCATAGGGCCTATTTTTATGTGGCTGATGAATGGGTCAAGCTAGAAATAACTAGCTAGACTCTTCTCAGGCAATGCTATTTTCAGGTAGAAAATCCTACCAGGGTTGGTGCAACAAATATGATAACCATCTGTTTTGTTCCTACAGATAAATTAGACTGTCAGAATTTAGCAAAGCCATGTGTTTTTCCCCCTCCAAAGAGATATTTTTAACTTTTGCTCTGAAACAGTACTTTTATTAATAATAAAAACATTTAATAATTACTGAATAATTACTATGTGGCAAGTACTACTCTACGTCTTTACACATAGTATCCCATCTAATAATTATCAAAGCAGCCCTATGAGGAAGACATTGCTATTTTTTGTGTTTTATTTGGGATGTAGTTGAGAAGGATTTTAAGCTCTCAGTCTTAAAAATAGTACCGAATAGAAACCAAATGCAGGAGAGCTCTTGCTAAGTTTCAAAAAAGTCAACAAAATCATATGAAACTCCTACTACAACAGTTTAATCCTGCCATCTTTCAAATATTAAGAGATAATGGTATGCGCTGAAGCTAGATCTTCCTTTTTTCCTCTGTAGTCATGGTCCTCCTAGTTAAGTTTTGATTACAATTTTTCACAAAAATATGGTGTCTTAACCATGTGGGCTGTTAAGACAAAGTACCATAGACTGAGCAGCTTAGAAACATTTTTTTTTTTTCTTCCCAGCTCTGGCGGCTGAAGTCCAAGATGAAGGTGCCAACATGGTGGACTTCAGGTGAGGGCCCTCCCTCTGGTTCACAACCAGCACCTTCTCATTGTGTCCTCACATGATGGAGGGGATGGGGGTCTTTCGGGAGCCTCTTTTATAAGTAATCCCATCCATGAGAACTCTACCTTTATGATTTAAAAACCCCTCAAAGGCCATACCATTACCTTTGGGAGTTAGGTTTTAAATATATAAATTTCAGGAGTACACAAACATTCAAACCATAGCAAAAAGGGAGCCTCGATTTTTTTTTGTCTTGATATCCTTAAATTTTAAACTACAGATTTGTTTATTACTAATATTTAGGAAATGTAAAATTTTCTAGTGTTAAAGAGCTGCATTTCTGTTTATCTAATATTTTTAATGCATGCTTATTTAATACAGGGTCGAGAACATTGTTGAGGTTCTTGGATAGATGATAGATAGATGGTAGAGAGATAGATAATGGATTGTAGATTGACCAACTTCAGGTGTTAGTCGTTCCTTTATCCTCAAGCACATAAATAAATTTTTGTGAGATGAACATCAACTCCACATCGATTAGGAAAGAAAACAGCACAGGTTACTCACTAGAACTTTTCTTTCTCTTTCTCTCTCTCTCTCACACGGAGACATATTCAAAAGAACTATAGTATTTAATGCAAAATTTACTGAAGATTTTGAGAACTTATAGAAAAAGAGAGTTTACATTTGAAGCTACTCAAACAAGTAAGAAATTTCCATTAGTATTTTTATCTTTCTCACCCACCAGCAGACGGTCTTGCTTTCCCTTTCACCCAAGCCTAGCACTGGCTTTTCTCCCTTATTGGTGATACTTGCTCTAGGAACTGGCATTTGTTTTGTTTGCCTTCTATCTGCAAAGCTGTCTAGTTCTGCTCCAGCTCCTAATGTGCGTCATAAAACCACTGTGCTTCTCAACCAAGAATCCCACAATAAACAGATCTCCTCTTTCTAGAAGGCAATATAAAAATCACTTAAAAAAAAAGGTTTATTTATTTATTTGAGAGAGAGGGAGAGAACACAAGCAGGAGAATGGCAGAGGGAGAGGAAGAAGCAGACTCCGCCACGAGCAGGGAGCCCGATGTGGGGCTCGATTCTAGGACCCCAAGATCATGACCTGAGCTGAAGGCAGATGCTTAACCAACTGAGCCACCCAGGCGCCCCTAAAAATCACTTTTTTCTTGAATGGAGCGTGTTGATGAGCTAACTGTCACCCACACTACACAATTCATCAATATATTTCCTGTAAGTTACTTAGTTAGCTCTTTGTGACTCTTTGTCATTTGTTTGTAACACGTTAGCTTCAGTTAAGTACAGGATGAGCCACAGATGGACGCAGGCATCTCATGTCCTCCCTTTTCTGTTCTATCATCTCAGGCTTAAGTTACACACTCTTGGCCATGTCACTTGTTTCTCAAAGTGTAAGCCTTCAGACGCTAAAATATATGGATGGCCTACAAAGTGTTTTCTTATTCTCCAGTCTCGAGTTCTCCCTGTTTCTCAGTCTCTCCAACAAATACATTCATGTGACTTTGAAGTTATCTAAACAAAGATTTCAACATTTTCATTTTGCTGGAAGTCTAATGGAAATATATAAATAGTAACCAATATAACTTGTAATGCATAAATATGCTGGCAGCATGAACAGAAAATGATTAAAGTTGAAGCTGAGCTCTGAATCTGGTTATTGCTCCCTTCTTTTGGTGGCAATAATATCTCTCTGTAAAGTTTTAAAATGTAATTCGGAGGCAAAAAAAGAGACAAAACATGTTTTTTAGGAGGAAAAGTACTTTATATTTTTATGCAATGATTAAACCTCCAAAAATTGTTGTCTCAATGGATCTTACTTAAGAAAAGCAATATACTAAGAGTTGCAGGATTTTGTGCAATCTTTAAAAAATTAGATGGTCCCCTTCTTATAGTGTAATAGAAAGATTATACATAACAAGTATCTGAAACTCTGATGTCTTAACATTTCCTAATTGTGATGAAATGAACCACTTGATTTTCTCCCATCAGGTTATATTCAAGGAAAACTGTACTTGAAAGAAAATGCTCTAGTTACGCAATAAAGTCTGCGATTTTGTCATCTTGCTTTGAATATCATTTAATAACAATAACTAAAAAAATTCTCACAACAACCAAATGAAGTGTCTAAGAAGCAATACTCTATTTTCCTTTAACTGCATGACAATTATTCTTTACGTTAGAACACTCTATACTGCAAATATAATGATATAATAAGTTTTACTGGATGCCGGTAATATTTAAAACCTACAAAGGGACAAATGTATTTTAACAATGAACGTTAAATTATAACTTTATCAATTATGTAGGGTGCAGGTTATTTCTGACCTTGTCCTTTAGTTAAGTGTCAATTGAAAATAAAGAGGTCATTTTATTTGTACATGCTAAATTGTTTAGCCACTGGCTGTTTTCTGAATAAATTAAGCACCTTTTTCATAAGACAGACATCAACTCAGAACAATTATTGAAAGCATTAGGAGACAATGCTAATGTATTTCATGCTTCAAAGGCTACAGCTGCCAGAAATTCATAGCAATCAATCAACATCTTTTCTGCTGTATTTCGTATCTTAAACAACCCACAGTGGGTAGTAATTATGAGTAGATTTTCCTTTTTTAGATAAAATTCTTGGATATATTGATTAACCTCATTGTGCCTTTGTGACTATCTCATATGTAGCTAAAATATTAAAGTTATAATCTGTTTTTCATTTATAGAAAAAAATATAAAACTTGCTCTAGACAATTTAATACAATTCATTACTTGTGGATAGAATTACCTTTTTGTGAGTGCTTTTATACTAAGCAATTCAGAATTAAATAACTGAATCAGGAGTGAAAATAGATAAATAATTTGTTTTTCACAGCCGACACATTTTTCTCTGAATTCTAAAACACATTTTGGTGGTCGTTGAGTCATCTGCAGGGAAAAGTGTGAGAGAAGCACCTCAGTTCATTAGAACAAGTAGATAGAAGGTCAAGTCAGCTCTTCATCTGTGCATAGGAATGACTCTTAAACTCAAATGCAAAATGATAAGAATTATAAGTCAGAATTCTCAAGGAAAGGATGGAAAGCAGACTAAACCTACCTTGGATTTTACCTCCATTTTGAAAGTCTTTCCAGTCCTCTCTTTTCCTATCCATCATCACAGCCACATTGTAATTAAGTCATTTAACAAACATCAGGATAATGGCTCCAGAGAATGGAAGCAATCACAACCTAACTAAAAAATGGTTAGAGAATGATTCCTAATTCAGAAGTTCCAAACTGATATTCTTGAACCAAATAATGACGTATAGATGTATTGGGATTGGTGTAGACAGTGTATTAAAAGGGTGTTTGGTAAGTTAACAAAATATAAAAGTTGGAATAATTTATAGAAAAAAATCTGTATTTTCAGTTTTTCTTGAGAAAATAATTGGAACCTCTGACCACCTTGAGCTCTCATTCCACAAGGCAAGAGCTGAGTAATGGATTCCCTTCCCCTTCTTGAAAGCCTTTAGATGCCTTCCTTTAAGGCACATTGATTTCTATAAATACTGCTCATTTTTGTCACATTTATTTGTAGATGTCTTATTCCTAACTGCTGCCAGCTTCTTAACAGAAGAAAAAATATATCCTTTGTAATGTTGGGTACAGGCCTCATGCACAGAAGAAACCTAGTAAATGCCCTGCGCTTCCTAATATGTAGGAAATAATTAATCAATGAAAAACCCTGTTAGTATATCACTAAGTATGATAGGATAGTATAATATATTTGAATGTAAACAAGTTTCCAAAAATAATAATGAAATTGAAGCATATTGAAAACATTTAGTTATAAAAATTTTCCTGTAACACCTTGTAATTAATTTTAAAATTTGACGAGAACTTTTTACAGTGCAGTGCAGTAATTTTGACATTCAATTGTCATTTAGCAGGAGGACATTGTTCAAATGGAAACTAATGTAGACACCAGATGTACATAGAGGAGTTTCACCCTATTGAAGTAGGAATGGATGGTCCAACGCCCCACAGGTAAGCCTGCTTTTTTGGCTCTAATTCTTTTTAAAAACATCACTTTGGATTCAGTGGATCAGTTGGGAACCCACTAATCCCGTCAAGTTCCCATCATTGGAGAAAAGAAGAAATTGATGTTTACCAAGATAATGGTTTTGTCCATTATGAGCAAACCCAGGATTTCTGGTTATAAAGTTCTCAGAAAATATTCTGAGACATATATGGGAACTGAAATGGTGTGTCACACACCCTTTTCTGCATACACAGAGAATAAAAGGAAAAGAAGGAATGTATGAAAAATTAACCATATAAACAAGCACTCGACAGCTAAGAATTACTCAGGAAACTAAACATGTCTCTAAAGACAAAGACAAATATAAGAAATCCTACTAATGTAGTGTTTTTAGACTGCTGCGTTTAGTCTGAATTACCAGAATACTGTGTTATAAGTGAATACTCTACAACAGGGTATCTCATCCTCAGCACTACTGACATTTGGGATGGGATAATTCTTTGTTGTAGGGAGCTGTTGTGTCATGTGGTAGTTTAGAAGCATCCTTGACTTCTACTCACTAGATTCCAACGAAATAATCCGGGTCGTGACAATAAAAAAATGCCTCCAGATATTGCCGATGTTCTCAGCAGCAAAATTGCCTCAAGTAGAGAACATTGCTCTATATTACTGTTCATAGATGCTAATTCTTGGTACATAAGACGTCTACCTGTACCCTTCCAATTTCAGTTGTAACATATAAATTAATTATAATGATTTTCCAAATACTTGCAATTATTTTGAAGCAACCAACATGATTTTTAGTATTAGTTCCCTGGTGTAGGATTTGAAGCAATGCTATTTTTATATTTATTAGTAAAATAGAGCCTAGACCTGGATGGTGAAGTCATTACTAGTGTGTTCCATGCCCTCTGAGAAGTTGAGTATTAAGGAGAGAGGTCTTAGCCTGGGAAGGTGCTGGGCTGGGGTTGCTTAGTCTTGATTGGAATCCTTCCATACAAGGCTAACGGTAGATGTTGGATAATGGTACCCTAAGCATTTTTGGCTGGACATTCCAAAACTTTCAGTGAGTCTTTGAGGTTCAGAATATCTCTCTGATTTACCTAAACTTGATTAGAATTTTCTATGAGTTTAAAAAAACGAAAAACTAAAACCAAAAAATGAGGAATTAATCAACTTTGTAGGTAATATATCACTTATTATATACAAGACAATGTTCTAAGTATTATCCATATACTAACTCATTTAATCCTCACAGGCAGACAATGAGGTAATTGTTATGACTATTCCCATTTTAGTCATAGAGAAGTCATGTAGTGTGCTTATAATCATTTAGTTTTGGTTATTCAGACTTCAATAATAGGCAGACACTTTCTTAAAAATGAAACTGTATTATGCGGAGTGAAATAAGTCAAGTGGAGAGAGTCAATTATCTTATGGTCTCACATGTGGAGTATAAAGAAAATCATGGAGGGCATCGTGAGAAGGAAGGGAAGGGCGAATGGGGGGAAATCGGAGGGGCTGATGAATCAGGGGAGACTGTGGACTCTGAGCAACAAACTGAGGAGGGTTTTGGAGGGGAGGGGGTGGGGGGGGTGGGTGAGCCTGGTGGTGGGTATCGAGAAGGGCGCGTATTGCATGGAGCACTGGGTGTGGTGCATGAACAATCAATCTTGTAACACTGAAAAATTAAAATAAACATATTTGGGGAGAAAAAAAAAAGAAACTGTAGCTATAAGGAAAACAACTGATATTAATTATTGATGATACAATACAAGCTTTTACATGAAAATGAGACATTCAGAACACTTCTATCAGACACTGTGAGCTAAGACTTTTTGATAAGATTGGTGGTGACAGTAGCAAATGCTAATTTTTTATATTGTTCAATCAAATGTGTCAATATTTGGAAGCTATGCATAACTCAATAAGCCAGCATTTTCCAGATGACTAATTTGTAATGTCACAGAGTTGTGTGTGGGTAAGAGATCCATTAATATTCAAAATAAAGGGACGCCTGGGTGGCTATCGTTAAGCGTATGCTTTCAGCTCGGGTCGTGATCCTGGGGTCCTGGGATCGAGCCCCGCATCCGGCTCCCTGCTCAGTTAGAAGGCTGCTTCTCCCTCTCCCACTCCACCTGCTTGTGTTCTCTCTTGCTATGTCTCTCTGTGTCAAATAAAATCTTTAAAAAATATATTCAAAATAAAATAAAAGATTTGAATGTATGTAACATGTATAAAAATTTCATCGACCTGGTTTCCAAATCCATCTTTCAACTTTGAATTTCTCTGATCTTAAAAACACCAGAAACAAACAAAGTAACCACATGTTCAGGTTTAGCAGCAAAGAATATCCACAATTATCTGGAAAATCTATTAAAATACTCCTCTCTTCTCCTTTCCATTTTTTTTAAATTTTATTTTAATTATAATATAATTAACATACGGTTGCATTGGTTGCAGGTGTAAATATTGTGAATCAATCATGCTACATGTTCTCCATGTTCATCAAGGTAAATGTACTCTTAATCCCCTTCACCCACTTCACTCATTGCTCCTCCCTCCTCCTCTCTGGTAACCATCTGTTTGTTCTCTATAGTTAAGAGTTTGTTTTGCAGGAGGAATCTATTTCTTGGTTTGACTTCTTTTTTTTTTTCCTTTTTTCATTTGTTTTGTTTCTTAAATTACACATGTGAGTGGAATCATATGGTATTTGTCTTTCTCAGACTGACTTATTTCACTTAGGATTATATTCTCTAGATCCATCATGCTGCAAATGGCAAGATTTCATTCTTTTTTATGGCTGAATAATATTCCTGTGTTCCTGTGTGTGTGTGTGTGTGTGTGTGTGTGTGTGTGTGTGTGTGTACCACATCTTCTTTATCCATTCATCTACCAATGGATTCTTGGGCTGCTTCCACAATTTGGCTATTGTAAATAATAATGCTGCATAAACATAGGAGTACATATATCATTTTGAATTAGTGTTTTTGTATTCTTTGGGTAAATACCCAGAAGTATGATTCCTGGATCATAGGGTAGTTCTGTTTTTAATTTTTTGAGGAACCTCCATATAATGTTTTGCAGAGTGGCTACACCAGTTTACATTCCCACCAACAGTGCATAATGGTTCTTTCTTTTCTACATCCTCATCAACACTTGGTGTTTGTTGTGTTTTTGATTTTAGCCATTCTGACAGGTGTGAGCTCATATTTCATTGTAGTTTTGATTTGCATTCTTCTGATGATGGGTGATGTTGAGCAACTTTTCATGTGTCTGTTGGCTATCTCGATTTCTTCTTGGGAGAAATGTTCATTCATGTATTCTGCCCATTTGTTAATTGGATTATTTATTTTTTGATGTTGAGTTGTATTTGTTCTTTACATATCTTGAATACTAACCCTTTATCAGACGTCACTTGTAAATATCTTCTCTTATTCGGTAGGTTGTCTTTTAGTTTTGTTGATTGCTTCCTTAACTGAGTAGAAGCTTTTTATTTTGAGGTAGTCCCAATAGTTTATTTTTGCTTTTATTTCACTTACCTCAGGAGACCTATCTAGAAAAAATGTTGCTCTGCGCAATGTCAGAGAAATTACCGCCTGCACTCTCCTCTAGGAATTTTATGGTTGCAGGTCTCACATTTAGGTCTTGTGTATGGTGTGAGAAAGTGGTCCAGTTTCATTCTT
This sequence comes from Nasua narica, assembly GCA_028533885.1. Classification (NCBI taxonomy): domain Eukaryota; kingdom Metazoa; phylum Chordata; class Mammalia; order Carnivora; family Procyonidae; genus Nasua; species Nasua narica. The sequence goes on from CM052799.1 coordinate 89,346,525, forward strand.
TTGCATGTAGCTGTCCAGTTGTCCCAATACTGTTTGTTGAAGAGAATGTCTTTTCCCAATGCATTTTCTTGCCTCTTTTGTTGAAGGCTAATTGACCATATAATCCTGGGTTTGTTTCTGGGATTTCTGTCTTGTTCTGTTGATCTGTTTCTGTCTGTTTTTGTGCCAGTTTCATACTGTTTTGGTTACTGCAGCTTTGTAATATAATTTGAAATCTGAAATTGTGATGCCTCCAAATTTGTTTTTTTTCTTTTTCAAGATTGCTTTGGCTATTTATGGTCTTTTGCGGTTCCATCCAAATTTTAGGATTGTTAGTTCTAGCTTTGTGAATATTTTTCTCCTTTCCAACTACAAATATGTAGTTGGGTTTTCCTTGTATGCTTCAACTAAAACAATATGTAACAAAAGACTGAGTTCAGAAGCATGTGTTAGAATGCAGTTCTCTTCTGTTAAGTCATATGTAAAACAGTACTACTCTTCTTACTAATTTTGGGGAGTAAATACCATTGTTTTTCACAATAAGTGTTATTTATGTGAACAAGTAATGAATTTATTATTTTTATTTTAAAACAAATTTGTGAATAAATGAATATTTTATTTTTCTGTATTTTAAATATAGTAAATATAAATAGATATAACCTATATAAAAAATTAGGGGGAGGTGTTCCTTGATCGTTTCAAGAGTATAAAGATATCATGAATCCAAAAATGTTGAGAAAAAATGCTTTAGATCACTTTTCTCTTTGTGTTCATTTATTTTTATTTTTTATTTATTTTAATTTTTTTAAGATTTTATTTATTTATTTGTCAGAAAGAGATCACAAGTAGGCAGAGAGGCAGGCAGGGAGAGAGGGGGAGGCAGGCAGAGAGAGAGGGAGAAGCAGGCTCCCTGCTGAGCAGAGAGCCTGATGCAGGACTCCACCCCAGGACCCTGAGATCATGACCTGAGCCGAAGGCAGAGGCTTAACCCACTGAGCCATCCACGCGCCCCAAGATTTTATTTATTTATTTGAGAGAGAGAGACAATGAGAGAGAAAGAGCATGAGAGGGGAGAGGTCAGAGAGAGAAGCAGACTCTCCGCTGAGCAAAAACCGCGTGCCCCCCCCCCCCCCATACAGGACTCAGTCCTGGGATTCCAGGATCATGAACTGAGCCAAAGACAGTTGCTTGACCAACTGAGCCACCGAATCACCCCTATTTTGATTTTTTTAATAAAATTTCTGTATTTTTAGAATATTTTATTATTTTTATGTTTGAAAATGTCAAACTTCAGGTACAGATATAAAGAAGACAGTGAAAAATGTAGCTCCTGCCTCTAGTAAGAGATCAGCTAAGATTACTTAGGGGGTGGAGTGGTGTGGCTGGCTTCATAATAAATTCCTAGGAAATTTCTCTTATCTTTGTGAAAAAAAAAAAAACAAGGAAAAGTGCTGGACCCATTTGTATCTAATAGGTGGTTTTTCATGTGGAAATATGCAGTCTAGGGTTTTCATTTATTTCAAATATTTGGTATACAGGACCATATTCTTTAGAGAATCAAATACACACATATGCATACAATATATAGCAAATATGTATGTATATATATGTAATTTTTAGCACATGCTTCTCTTACATTGCATTATCAGGTTTACACAGAAGTAGTAGGAGATATATTTTCTTTCCATATACATCAGAGTGCCACCTTTTTATATAGGTAAATCAAGCTTTTTAATTCTGTACACTTGTGGTGCAAATCTTTGATCTTCTAGACGGCTGCAGACTGACTGATAACAGACTTTGCCACCTTAATAACTAATTTGTCTTTAGCACAAGGAAAATTGCATTGAATTACCTTTGAAATTGTATCAAGGACTTGGAAGGCCCTATTTTTTCTGAACCATACTTAAAGGTGAAAGAAAAACTGAAAATAAACTAGTCCAGCCATAAAAAATATAAATGATGCACACTTTTAAGAGATTTTTTTAAAGACTTGATGATTTCTAGTAGTTCTCAGTTTCTCCTTTAAAATATTCTAAAATACTGAGTGATTTATTTTTATGGAGTACTGATTTAAAATATCCCAAAATATTGTGATTAAACATCTTAAACAGCTCATATTTATTTCTCACATGAGGGCTCCTGACTAATCTTCATTATGTTAAAGCTTCATTGCCATATTTCAAAGAATGTACTTGAGCATTGTCAAATGGCAATTAAGTTTTCATGGCTTTTAAATATCTAATTTAATTTGAATGCTTAAATATTTTATGTTACCTACAGGGACTTATATAAGATGGCTATGATGAAGTTCTTTCTCAGGTTCAATAATTTAGCTTTAAAATGTAGCAAAAGCAAAACTTAATAAGGCTTAGTTTACTTTTTTGTTTTTGTTTTTGTTTTTGAGAGAGAGAATGCAAGCATGTGAGTAGGGGGAAAGGGTAGCAGGGAAGAGAGAGAGAGAATCCCAAGCAGGCTCTACACCCAGTGCAGAGCCCAACATGGGGCTCGATCTCACAACCCTGAGATCATGATCTAAGTGGAAACCAAGAGTCATACACTTAACTGACTGAGTCAGCCAGGCGCCCCTTACTCTACTTCACTTTTAAAGCTAAAGTAAAATAAAAGACAATTTTGCATATTAAACTGACATTGTTTTTAGGTAGCTTAAATTTTTTCATATATGATTACATTGCTAATGGTTTTTTTGTTTTGTTTTGTTTTGTTTTTAATTTGGCTCTCATTTAGCATTCAATGTATGGACTTCTGAAAAATTGGAATTTTTTAACATAAAAGTTAATTTCTATCACTTGTCCATTACTACAAGAAATATTTATTGAATACTTGTCATGCTATATACTTAAGATCCAATGATATAAGGGCGCCTGGGTGGCTCAGTCTGCTAAGCGTCTGCCTTTGGCTCAGGTCATGACCCTAGGGTCCTGGGATTGAGCCCCGCATCGGGCTCTGTGCTTGTTGGGGAGCCTGCTTCTCCCTCTCCCTCTGCTGCTCCCCTGCTTGTACTCTCTCTCTCTCTCTGTCAAATGAATAAAAAAAAGATCCAATGACATAGATTAAAAATTTATGGGAGAAGGTGGCTTTTAACAACTAACATCACAAATAATTATATAGCTTCAATATCTAATGAATGTTGTAAAGAAAAAAAAACAGAACAGTGCTATAATGGATATAATTTGGCAGTCTCTGTTTCAAGAAGTTAGAATGACCTTAAAGAAAAATCGTAATTTATATTGCTATCGTAAAAGTGAAGAGAAGTTACTCACACAAAGAGGAGGAACATGTACTGTTCAGATGCAAAGGCCCTACATAAGAAATAGCTTCCCACTTTCAAAAACTGGACGAAACTAGTGTGCTGGCGTATAATGAAGGAGGAAAGAGGTATACTCAAAGGCTTGAAGGACATGCTAAAGATTTTGGCTATTATTTCAAGTCCATGGGAAATTATTGAAGCTTTTTAAGCAGGGGGAATAATGTGATAAGATTTCTGCTATATTAAAAAAAAAATGTTCCTGACTGCTACATGGAAAATGGAATAGGATATAGCAGTAGTAAAAGTTGGCAAACAAATCAGGAGACTCTTAGTACTTCAAAGTAGAATATGAAGATGGAGGAAGTGGACAGTGAACTTTATAATAGAAGTGATAGGACTGCATGATGGCCATGTCCGATGAGGTGGAAATGGAGGGATCAAGGTGGTCCTAGGTTTCTCTTTTGAGCCACTGATAGTGTTCCTTCTAGGCGATCTCTAATCCTTATCTTCTTTAGAGAATGATTAAGAGTTTGATTGTGGACGTACTTTGCTTGAGAAGCCTGGGAAGTAATCTGGAGGAAACTCACATTGGTAATTTGATGTATAAGAGAAATGTCAGAAAGGAGGCCTGAATCATAGGTACGTGAGTACCGTAGCATATAGACGTGAGTCCCTATGATACCTGAAGGAAATGAGATTGGGGTGAATGTAAGGCACATAATAGGATACTAACATTTAGACTCAAGCCGAAAATACTCTAGAAGTTCCCGAACTCTCCCTCCATTTTAGCATCTAATTCATGAATCTGAACTTTGAACAAAAGATCATCCCATTTACAAGAATCGAAAAAAAAAAAAGTTATATGAATCTCTTTCCAATGGATATCTTAAGGCAAAAAGATTTAATTGTCAAGTGCAATTTGATAGAATTTACCTATAGAAGCAACTGGGTCTAGAGATTTATTTCTTGAAAAAAATGTTTCACGGTTATTTCAATTGATTTAAAACTTACTGGTCTACTCCATTTCTTTATTTCTTTTGCACTGATTTTGGATGTATATTCTAAGACAGTATCCATTTCGGGCAGATGTTTAAATATATAGGTATGCAGTTGATTGTAATATGTTTCCACTATTTAGTGTAGTATTTATTGTTTCTTTATCTTTATTGATTCTTCCATTAGTTGTAATAATTTATTTATGTATTTCTTAGGCTTTTCCATGGAAAGACATAGAAGACATATTGTCTGGTAATACTGACATTTGATTTTCTCTTTATTAACCTTATATATTTTATTTTGTTAAATTTTTCATATTTTTATAGTATTGGCTCAGACTTTCTGGAATAGAGGCAGAAGTAGTAGATGTCGTATCTCATTTCTGAATTCAAAAGGTAGATTTCAAATTGTCACCTCAGAGTACGATCTTTGCAGTTATTTTTGGCAATTACCCCTTATCATCTTAAGGAACTGCTTTTTTATTTCAATTGGTAAAATGTGTGCTTATTTCTGCATCTCTGGAAATAATTGCATGTCACTTATTCCCACTACGGAAAATCTCCAGGGAACCACAAAAATAGGGTCTTTGGTTGGAATTGCTCATGTGTTGTCTGACAGCTTTTTTTATTCTTATTCCCTTTTAGGTAACAGGTTTTTTTTTTCCTCTTGATGTTTATGTTATTTTCTTTTAGTTACTGTTATGTGATTTTTTTACTATATTTATGTGTGGATTTATTTTAGTTAACCTCTTTCATGCTTAAGGGTCCCTCTCAATCCAAGGACTCAACTGTCTTTATTCCTCCATGATGATCCGGGACTTACTTACCTGAGTAAGAGGGACTCCTGTGCTGGCCCCATATCTTAAAAGTCCCTACTATAGATATAGCTCCTGTGGCCTTTAATATAGAATAATGCTTCTGGGGAAAAAATGTATATTAAATAGCGCAGAAAGTACCAGGACTATCTTGAGAAGCTTAATTACTTGACTATAGAAACTCTTGCGTAAAATTTACTTTTAACAAAGCTTTCCCCTGTATGTTTGACCTTTTTGTTCCCTGGGATCCTAAAGACAACAGAATGCAAATAACCTATAAGAGCAGTAATCTTTACAATACCATCTTTCTTCAATGACTAATTTAGCATATTTAAGGTGTCTGGTATGGTAAGACTCTTCTATGAACATTTTCTCAATTATCATCAATAGCTATAATTTCCTTAAATACCAGTCAGTGGTGAATTACAGTAGTTTTAGGTTTGTGGTTTCTGTTTCCCTATGGTTTATCTTCTTCCCTCTTATCCATTTTCCATTCTTTCTTTCAAGGACTTTTCACAGTTTTGGTTTGCTATAACTTCTTTCTTTCTTTGTTTTTCTTCTCCAGCATAATTGCAGACTGATTTAATATTTTAAATGCTCCTTATACAATTCAGGTCATTCGGAACAGAAAGGAGAGTTATGGGCACAATTCTCCTGACATCTTTTACTTTACAAGTTTCTCAAAATTCCTGATTTCCCTTGCATATGCTGATGCGTTAGGTCTGGAGTGGGGTTCAGGTACCTGCCTTTTGTCAAGATTTCTTGGTATTTTTATGAAAAAGCATATTTGGGTGACAAGATTGTAATACACAAAAATCCAGTTCAAGTAAGAAAGGTTGGGTTTCATTCACTTAAAGCATGCTACTTACCATCTTTGAACTTCAGTGACTTTTTCTGTAGAGGGTGATGCTTACCACCACTCACAGTCATTGTGACAAATAAAACTGCTCATGTCTGTGGAGCAAATATTGTGTGCCTGATGGTTAGTGTCTTATAAATATGAGCCCCTCCTGTTCCTGAGCGACCCTATCAAAGTAAAAGAATCCATTCAGAGAAGCACATGGACGTAGTGTTGCTATGGGAACACCTGATCTGATGGTAGGTAGGTCTTATATAACCCTTCCCTTCCATTGTCACCTAAACAAACACCATTGTCTGCAGTTATGTTAACTTTCCCAGATCTTATCTAGTACCTTCTGGATAGTAGACTGCATTCTTGTCGATTCTCTCTAATTCTGATATGTGATGAGGACACCAATGCTGCCTTATGAACACATCTGTCATGCAGCCATACTTAGACTTGCAGAGGAGAAGGCAGCTTCAGTAGCCTTGGAGATGGAAGCCCCAAAACCCAAGACAGACTGAAGTACACGTGGCTCCAACTCTAACTTAACTTTATTTTTTTAAATTTAATTTTATCTTGTATCTTTATTTTTTTTTAATAGTGAACCAGAGGGAAAATATTATAGTTTCCCTTTAAAAGTTAGATTTTGGAAGAGTTCTGATTTTTACCTCTTATAGTGTTTTTTTAATAATCCATATAATCTAATGCTAATCTCTTCAACACTTATTATAAATCTTAAGTATTTATAAGTAAGTTTTTCACATTTATCATGGGTAGGTAATTGGACATTGTAGGAACTGAATATTTGAAAAAAATGTATAAATACACACATAAAGGTATATACAAACTTACATGCATACATAACTAAAACACTGGAAAACAGGGGTGCCTGGGTGGCTCAGTCAGTTCAGCATCTGCCTTTGGCTCAGGTCATGATCCCAGGGTCCTGGGATCGAGCCCCACATTGGGCTCCCTGCTCAGCAGAGAGTCTGCTTCTCCCTCTCCCTCTGCCTGCAGCTCTGTCTACTTGTGCTCTCTCTCTCTCTCTCTTTCTGTCAAATAAATAAATAATCTTTAAAAAAATAAAAATAAAAAATAAAACAATGGAAAATATTATTGTGCCTACTTCAGTGATCTGAATATACAGATCACATCCATATATTATCCTGTAGCTTTATTCCTCAGGTATTTAAACTCATTAACTATGTTAACCATCACTTAACTCTGCATTCATATAATTAAATATCAATTCTAAATTGATTAATTTGGAATTTTAGTAGATTACGAATGAGTAATTCTATTTTAGTCTCTCTTTTGTGAAACCTTTTGATTCACTTTAAAAATTCACTAGAGCTGTTAATGATATTCATTTACAGTATCCCACAAATATGCACTTGTAGAAATAATGTATTTTCTGGTGTTTTCTTTTTAATTTCAATTAATAGCTAAGCATATAATCAAGTACTGAGTATAAGGCCTCTGTAATAGTTGCTATGGAAAATTCAGGTTTGAGAAAAGGATTATTTAGAGTGCCCTAATTAAAAGCTAATGAAGATTAAAATGTTCTTAATTCCAATTTTCAATCTATTTGAAGGTCATCCTCCTTCAGAGTGAAGATGAATAAATAGTAAAATCCAGCTGCTATTTTAAACAGTAGAGTCATTAAGTAGCAAAACAAAACAAAGCAACAGACAAAAATTTTAAAGACACTGAAATTGTTTATACTCTAAAAAACGAAAAAATTAGACTCATATTCTATGTTGGAGGGATGATAAACATAAAAATATGGCAGATGATTTATTTTTATGAGTAATTACGTTATATGCAATCTTCTTTTTCAAAGCATAAGTCAGTCTAAGCTATGAATATAATTATGTTAACCATGCTTATACATGAGTTTAAAATGTAACCCCAGGATGGTATTTTCTGGAGCTCAAATTTCAAATTAATTTACATTATGTGAAAAAATAAATTATACATAGATTGAAAAATCTTCAGAGTAGTTTATTTCCCAATATTTATACATTCTTATGTATTACAGATATATTCATTTATTTAATAAATGCATATTAGTGCTTACTCTGTGAAGAGATGTGTGTATTATTGCTTACATCATAAATTAAAGACTGAATATTAATGTATTCTCTGACCCATTTATGTAATACCAGGTAGAACCTATACATCATTCTACGTAGAGACCGCTTGGAGGCAACAGGCTTGAGCAATGGAAACCTGAGCAAAGCACGAGGGCCCACAGCCACCACCAAGCTGATGCAGAGAGACTCATTAAGTGACCCACCTCAAAACAGCCATAGCCCCTAACTGACCAATTACAACCAGGCACAGTTCCTAAGATTAACAAAAAAAGGAAAATTCCATCTGTCCCCATACTCACTCACTCCGCCTTATAACTGTGACCTCTCACCCCAACCTTACTGCAGATAGTCCCTCTTTTTCTGTCCTACCCACTGCTCCCTTGTGGTATATATTCAAAAAACGCCCATCTCTGGTTCTGCCATGGGTGAAGTCTTTCACTGCTGGTGCTACTGACCCCACCTGCTCGGGTCCCCCCACATTCTATAAATAAACATCAACTGGAACAAAAACCAGTTTAGCATAGTGAAAAGATTCAAATTAAAATATACTGCAATGTAGAGGAAACTCTGTCTTAGCAGAAATGGAGATTTAAAATCTCTGTTGGAGCAAAAGAGAGCTATTGACTAATGTCAGCAAGACAAGTTCCCACTATACCCATATCAACCGCCCATCTCTCTGTCAGACTTTCTGTGTGTATGAGCATGTGAGCTCTGTCCTTGGACAATCTATTGTGAGATGAGTTTCCGCTTTTCCTTCAGATATTTGTGTTTAGTTGTGCTGGCTAGAGGAAGACATGAAGAAAGGGAACTTCACTGTCATTTCCTTTACCCATCCTATGTCTCTTATTTCCTGAAAGTCTCTATGAATTTCATTACTCTTAACCAGTTGTGGACTTCCTGTTCTGGAAGGAAGATCTCACTTCTTTTTTTACTTGGAAAATTTAAGCCATCAGACACGTAATCAGGTAATTTTGTCTCCTCTTCTTAAAACAATAAAAATTACAGCAATCACATTCCTGTTCCTAGTCAGGGTTCAGGGTTCTATCTTTCCAATCTACGTTGATGACTTCCTCTTCCCTTCCTCATCCTGAGGGATCTAGCCTTGCCAAGTAATTTCTGGACTAACTTCATTTTCTTCCTCCTGATTGTCCCTCCCCTGCCTCTGCACAGACCTTAGTTCTTGAGTTTGGCCAAGAAAGAATTCAGAGCCAAACTCTCAGGTAAGCACAATTTTAATAACAGTTAAAGAGAAAGTACACTCTGAAGATGGGAGAGTGGCAGGCCCAGAGGTAAGACCTGCCCTGGGGTTGGAGGGGTTTTTTTCTTTTCTTTTATGACTTAAAGGTCATAGCTAGGGCGGTCTCTGACTGAGGTTACTTTCAACCACCTAAGGGACTCCTGTTAGTCGGGAGGGTCAAGGAAGGTCTAACTTGCAATGTGAATTTATTATACTGAAGATATAAGTTACTGTTGGGCGGAGGTTATAGGGAAGATTGCATTGATGTCCCCCCTTCCCTGCATCTTTTGCTGCTGTTTGGAACTTGGTTTCCACCCTTTTTATCAGTTGGAAAGCATTTGTTCTCAGTTCATATCTAGCTAACTGCCTACTATATCATAAATACTCCTTAAACCTATAAATTTTTTCAAGCCCCATTATAAGTAAAAGAAGAACAAAACATTTCCTTTTATCCTCCAATTACTAATTGACCTCCCTTCACTTATCTCAGGAAAACTTCTTAGGTGGGATGCTATGGTGTGTTTTTTGATACCAACTAATTCTCAAACATCAGCTGTCAGCAGCTCAATTCTGACACTAACTACCCGAAGATACTGTAGACCCTTCCAATTCAGGGCTCAGTCTCACAAGGCTGCCCTGTTTTCCACATCAGTCACCCTTGGGCCACTCATACTTCTGACTAGTAACTTGGGGGTTCCCCAAACCCTCTGCTCAGGTTTGATAATCTACTAGCATGGCTTCGGGAGTACAGGAAGCCCTTGGCTTACATTTACTGGTTTATTGTAAAGGATACAAATGAACAGCCAGATAAAGAGGTCTGGAAAGGTCTTGAATACAAGAATTTCTGTCCCTGTGGAGTTAAGGTATACCACCGACCCAGAAGTTCTCCAAGTATCTTGTTTAAGAGTTTTTTCTTTTTTTAAAAAAAAGATTATATTTATTTATTTGACAGAGAGAGAGATCACAAGTAGGCAGAGAGGCAGGCAGAGAGGAGGAAGCAGGCTCCCCGTCGAGCAGAGAGCCCGATGCGGGGCCCCACCCCAGGACCCTGAGACCATGACCTGAGAAGGCAGAGGCTTTAACCCACTGAGCCACCCAGGCGCCCCTAAGAGTTTTTTATAACCTCATCTCTAGCCCTCCTCCTCTCCCTTAAAGTTGGAGTAGGGGCTGGGAATTAACATCCTCTAGTCTCAGTGTGTTTGGTGTTTCTGGTAAGCAGCCTCATCCTGAGACTATCTAGGGACCCCGCCCTAAGACAGCTCATTAGCATAAACTCTGGTATGATCCTGATCCACAGTGACCCATAGGAATAACAAAAGATACTTTTTATCAGTCAGGAAATTCCAAGGGTTTCTGGAGCTCTATAGCAGGAAGCGTGGACAAAGATTAAATATGTTTCTTCTTATACTAGGGATAGTTTACATTCCTTGCATGTCTCCTCAAATTCTTTATTTCCTCTTGACATCTTATTATAATAGTGTTTTGCCCTGACCATTTCACTGAAACTAGCTAATAGATTTCTTATTTAACCAATTCAATGGATATTTTTAAATTTTAGTTTTATTGGACTTCCTTCCTACATTTGATATTATGGATCATTTTCTCCTCACTTGAAGTTTTGTTTTTTTGTTTTGTTTGTTTTGTTTCCCATAACTTCATGGTCTTTCTTTTCCCTCCCTTTATATCTCTGCCAATCTCCTCTCATTTTGCTTTTCTGGATTTTTTTCACACCCAGTCTTCGTATTCTTATCTGAAATCAGTCATTCTCAAGTGCCATTTTGGCATGATGGTGTATCCTAGTTAGTTCTAATTTGTTTAGTAGTAATATTACTTTTAATTATGTTACTTTTACTTCCTAATATCATTTTTAATACAAAATATTTCATATATACAGAATAACACAGGGAATAATATAACAAATGCCATGGACCTCCCCCACCCAGATCCAATATCTATTTATCACTTTAAAGGATTTGCCTCATACAGTAGCATCACATTGAAATAGTGCTTGTAAGCTACGTCAGTTTCTTTCTTGTCCTATCAAAATAAAAATACTAATCCAAAGTAACCCAAAGTATATAATTCTTAATCATGTTATTTTGTTACTACCTACCCATAAATGATATATATTATTTTGCTTACTTTAAATTTTTAAATAAACAATATCCTTCTGCAACTTACATTTATACTTAATTTTGCTTTAATAAGATTTAACCTTGCTGAAACATGTAAATAAGGCTACTGCTTTTAGCTGCTCATTTCATATAGGGATATGTGCATTTTTCTATCCATTTTCTTACTGCAAGTCACTTAAGTCATTTCAAACTTTTGATTATTGTCAAAAATTTTGCAAAAATATCCTAAGTAGGTCTCCTTGTGAAAGTCAATATGTACTGATTTGGGATTTCTGGGTCATAGTATGTGCATACCTTCAAGTTTATTGGATATTACCAAAAGGTTTTCCACAGTGCACGCATGCATTATGCTACCTTCTACACTATCTACAATAGCCCTTCTCCTCCACCTGCTCTGACATTGGCAGTGTAGGTAGTAGGTAAGAGCATATACCTTGAAGTTCCAACCTTGGCTCTGATGCTTCTTAACAGTGGGACATTGGCAGTAATTTAACCTATTTCTGTTTTCTTCATCTTTAAACGGGAAAGGTATAATACCTATCTCATAGAGCTACTGTGATGATATAATAAATGTAAGATGGTTAGAATGGTATGAAAAATAGCTGATTCAAGATTAACCATTTTTCTGTTGTTATTATTGTCAGGCAATTTAGTGAGAAATTAAATGCTCAAGGTTGTTTTCCAAAGAGGTTTGAATTCCAACTCCAACACTTAATCATTTTGCCCTGAGATTCAGTTTTCTTATCTGTAAGGGCATTACAGCAATCTCTAAGTCATGGAGTTTTGTGATGATGTAATGAATTAATCCATGAATAAGCGTGAAGCATTATTTGATGCCTAGTGAGCACTTGATAATCACAACTGGTATAATCATTGTCATTTTTTTTTTAATTGTTGGAATGGTAGGTGTGAAATGGTGTCTTATTTTTTTTTTAAGAATTTATTTATTTATTTGTCAGAGAGAGAGAGAGAGAGCACAAGCAGGCAGAGTGACTGGCAGAGGCACAAGGAGAAGCAGGCTCCCTGCCGAGCAAGGAGCCCGATGTGGGACTCGATCCCAGAACCCTGGGATCATGACCCGAGCCGAAAGCAGCTGTTTAACCAACTGAGCCACGCAGGCATCCCGAAATGATGTCTTATTTTAATTTGCATTCTCTCTGATAAAGTTGAATGTCTTTGCATGCAAATATTGACAGTTTAGGTTTCCTTTTAAACAAACTACCCATTGTAGGATGAATCATACACCTGCTCTAAGGACTTGCAGTATTTCTTCCAGAAATATCTGATTTGAACAGTACTCAGTTCAAAAATAAGGATGGATGCAGGAAAATGCAGGGTATGGTTAATGATTTTGTTCCTATCTAAATGCACGATGTGCTGCTGTCTTACTGTGTACTATGTAGATGCGGGTGACCCAATGAGGTGGCTTCTGTCCTATGTCAAGATAAGGCCCCATGGAGGATCAGTCAAATAAGTAAAACTTATTTGCATTACTCAAAGAATTCTGTGAAAGTTTGACTCAGTGCACTCATACTACTGACATTCTTCAACGGAGGACTCCACTTATTCATGGTCTTTGATACATGTTTCTATGGGATTATTAGTCTACTTATTTGTAGGAATTATGTATACGTTTTGAACAATAGTTATTTGTAAAGGCATCTTTTTATAGTCTGAGGTTTATCTTTATCTTATCCTCTACCTTAGAAAAATATGCAACCTTAATACAGTCAAACCTGTCAGTGATTTTGCTGATGGCTTATGGTTTTTGCACTTTGTTTTTTTTTTTAGATTTTATTTATTTATTTATTTATTTGGAAAGAGAGAGAGTGAGAGAGAGCATGAGAAGGGAGAAGGTCAGAGTGAGAAGCGGACTCCCTGTGGAGCTGGGAGCCCGATGCGGACTCAATCCCGGGACTCCGGGATCTTGACCTGAGCTGAAGGCAGTCGCTCAACCAACTGCGCCACCCAGGGGCCCAGTTTTTGCACTTTGATTTGGATTTCCTTCACTATGTTGATGATATAAAGATGTTCCATGGGTTGTTCTACATAATTTCAAATTTTACTTTTACATTTATGTTATCACTCTATCATGTGTTTTTTTTTTAAATCCAATGACACAACACCCAGCTGATGTAAGCCCCAAGTAGCTGTAAGTATGAGCTATCATAGCAGATGCTGTCAGGGTCCCACCCACCTACCCCAGCCTTTCAGTGTGCTTAGTCAACTACTAACTGCTGGTAGCTGCATCTCTGTGCCTACAGGCAGATTGGATTGGATTCGTGGGGCGCCAGTGCACAGCGTGTGGCAGGCAAAACAAAAACAACAGGGAATTAATACCCCCTGGCAGAAACCCTCTAAAATATGACTCTGTGGAGTATATTTCTGATTCCTCAAACATATAGTGATTTTACTGCCAACCCACACTAGACTGCCCCAGACTTGCTGACTCCCTGCCTCCAGAGTAGCCTTTTGCCTTTGGTGAAGATCTTCAGTTTCGTGTCCAGCCGCTGGAGAAACCAAATTTTCTGAGTTCATTAGAAGCTGCAGATTATCCCTCACCACTCTCGTTTCTCCTCTACCGATTTTCCTCTCCCATCATGCTCTACTCAGCTCTGCTCAGCTCCTGTCCCATGCCTTCAACCATGTGAGGTTAAATTTGATGTCGCTTTCCTAGTTATCGGCAGCAGTTAACGTCATCTGCAGTAAGCCACACTACCATGGTCACAAGCAGAGGTCTCAGGTAGTTTTTATTTGTATTCTGTTACTTGAATCAAACAGTATGGGTTGCAGACTGTTGGTTCTTTGTTATTTGCTGAAACTTCTCTACTTTCTACTGGTATGACTCAGCGTCTTTTATCCTCTTGCCTCTCTTGCTTTGGAATTGTATTCAATTTGATTCATACAGCAATTGCCTGAAGTATTGACATGTTTCTTTGGCCTCAAATAGTTCAATATTTGAACTATTTTGAACAAAATTACCATGAATTTTATTGCCCAATCCAAATTTGGATTTAAAAATGCTTTAACTCTGCTCCTTAGGCCCAATCCTTTTTTTCTTGTTCTAATTTACTATATTGTTTGCATTTGGTTTTAAAGTATTTCTTTGCTTCTAGCATGGGAAGGTTGTTTTTATATCTTCTTTAAACCTCTGTCAACATGCTGCTAGTCATTGGTATCAATAAATTATATAGACTATATAAATTATATATATATGTATGTATATGTATATATATGCAGAGACTTACAAATATGCAGATAAAATATTTTATCAATGTATTTGAAGTGGGATGTGAGGGGACTTAGAGTCCTCGTTATAGTCTTCCATATTGCAAAAATATTTATCAACTTAAGAAGTAAATTAGAATTTAAGGGTACCGCTTTAATATCATCCTCATTTATTTGAATTTCTCAGTGCTACTTGAGAAACGGAGTCAGCAGGATAGCTTGACTCAATAACCAGGAATTGCACATAATCTGAAACTGATTTAGTTACCATAATCGACAGGGATTGACGTTGCTCTGTGCTCATTATTAATTGTGCTAGTATCTCATATCTCCACACACATTCAGAATGTTTCAGTAAAATCTACACATGAGTTTCCTGTCCAAATGTTATTTCTCATATGTATTAGTGTGGAAAATATTTGAGAACTAATTTTTTAGACATAATTTTTACCTGATTTCATCCTTGGCCCACTCATCTTCTTTTCCCACACTCTAGTAACCACCCTGGTCTGTGTGATTCACTCTCATAGTTGTAATCACAGTTCATGTGTCATCTGTCTAGCCGATCTTCAAACTGACAGGTATTTCCATCTGAATAGGCCACAGGTACCTCAAAATAATTAAGACCCAGGTTGAGCAGTTCATCTCTGCATGAAATCATTTGTCTCTTCATAGTTTTCCCATCTTGTCACTTACCCGGTCATTATTTTTAAATATCGTGTTTAAATTCATGAGATATAATACTATAAATGTAAAATTATATTAACATACTTTAATACTTTGCATATAACCAAACCATTATTCAGGGCCGATTTATTTCCTTTGAATTACTTTTATATTTGTGGAATAAGAAAGACATGCTTTTTCCTCACCTAACTCTGACAATATAATAACATTGATTGATTTTTCATCCATTTTTTAAATTTTAATTTCACTAAAGTTAACATACAGTATTAGATTAGTTTCGAGTGTACAATATAGTGATTTAACAGTTCCATACATCACCTGGTCCATCTATTTTTTTTTAAAAGAGTAGAATAGTGAATTCAAGGGTTGTCAATTTTAACCAGGAGCTTATGAATAAGAATAAACAGAAAATATGTTAAAAGTATGCAAAAACACACATAAATTGTTTAACCGTAACTTTAGATAAGTGAACTAAAATTCAGTAATTATTTAGAATATTACTTGTTGGAATCTGTCTTAGGAATGTACTTAATTTCTCAATTAGGAATTCCAGATGTTGATCAGTGCCCTAGTTGAAACTGAATAAAGACAAATTACGTTCCTTCAACATATTTTTGAATGTTTGGTTGGAATTTCATATTATCCTTGGATATGAGAGGGACTGAAGTGCAAAATACTTATTAGAAAAGTCTTCTTTCAGACACTCTTACTTGTAGTCTAAGCAAACAGATTTGCATACAACAAATACATATTCAATTATAGTGTAAATATGCACTTGGGTGCAGTAGGAATATAGATATACTCCGTTTATTATAATAACTGCTCTGTAGTTAGTGCTTTGTACAATGTGAGCTTTTAAAAGGAATAGTTTTCTTCTCTCTGTTCTCTGAAGGGAAAATTTACAGAATGATGTCAGGCAGAGCAATACAAAAGGAAATGGAAAAAAATGTATTTTAGCTAATTATTTCCCATTATTTGAATTAAATCAAAGTACTAGGGGGAGCTAATTTTTTTGTAAGATTCCATAAAAATACTGTTTCATTTCCTTGATTTGTCTTACCTCTTTTATCTCATGTTTCTTCTATGTTCACACACATCTAAGAATCTGCCCACGCTATCACATTCTTAACAAAGCCAATACTTATCTTAAAATATATATCCACTTTTGAGCTTAAAGTAATGCTTCAAATTCACTCAATATTTATTTGAAAAATATATGTTGAACAACCAATATGTACTAAGGATGGGAACATGGAAACAAAGATGGCGGAGTCCTGTCAAGGAGTTCATAATTTGGTAAACGTGACACACGTGTAAAAAAAAAAAAAAATTCTATTAATGAGTAATACGTGCTTCAATAAGAATGTGAGGTCATTTCAGATTGGTCAAGAGACACTTCACCAAAGAGATGATGTTTAAGTCATTCAGAAGGACGAGTGCTATGCCAGAGAGAAGACGTGGTGTACGCATAAGCAGTGAGCTCTGTCAAATACATTTATGGACACAAATACATTTGTGGAATACAGTACAGCTGAAGAGAGAGGCCGTTGGTGAAATTCTTTTAAGGACATAAACTAAAAAAATTAGTTGTTAGTGTGATTGAAGTATTATTTTTCATTTTTTCATTTAAAATATTAGATTGATTTTTAAAAACAGCATTGCTTCAAAATTAAATGTGTCTATTATGTGGTAATTACAAATAAAAGAGGCTGAGCCAATTATCAGAACACAGCCTGTTTCAAAATGAACTATTAGTCACAGTCTCTTGAAAATGCATATATATTTCACCAAAAGTTAAATAGTTACAATAATTCTAGGCTCCAACTAGGCATGAAAGAGGGGTTGCTAAATTATTTATTTATTTTTACATATATTTATAAATAAATAAGCCATATATATTTATAAATAAACATGTATATTTATAAATATAGATATTTAGTTTTATTATAATTTTTATTTAGTTTTTAAAGATTTTATTTATTTACTTGAGATAGAGCTTGTGCACACACGGGGTGGGGCACAGAGGGAGAGGGAGAAGCAGACTCCCCACTGAGCAGGGGGCTCAAGTGGGGGCTCTATCCCAGGGCCCTGGGATTATGACCTGAGCCAAAGGCAGATGCTTAATCGACTGAGCCACCCAGGCGCCCCACTAAATTTATATAGCAGTGGTTTATAACCTGGGCAAGACTGATGCAAATGCAGCAGGAAAGGTAAATTGACAATATACAGATGGAATTAGAAAACCAACAGAACTAAGTGACAGTATTTGAATTACCAAGCTCGATGATTTTGCAATGTTATGGTTTCTGTCTAGTGAATGCCTTCTTGCTCTTGCTGTTTCCTTTTCATGAATGTTCATATAAAACACCCTGTGTCCTTCAAAGCCAATTCAAATATTATTTCTCTGAGATCTTTGCCAGCTCATCACTCTTCCCACATTCAAGTATATGTGGAAATAAGCCGTTTCATCTTCATTTCCTCCACCGAAATATATATATTTCCTATGTTAAAAGTTATCATGGGATAGTTATTTAGGGTCTGGGACATGCTCTTCTGAAAATATTACGTTTTAGATTTATAAAGTTGATGTGATTATAAAGTCTGATTAAAATTATGAAAGAAGAATTTAAGTAGAATTATGAATTTAAGAAGAATTTAAGAAGAATTATGAAAGTAGAAAAAAACCAGTTTGGAACAGAAAGTAACTAAAAGGAGAATAAATTTGTATATATGTTTATCAATGTAGTTTTTTTAAAATGAATGTATTCTTTCAATATACTCATATATGGGTGATACTGCTGAGCTGTAACCACTGTGTGAAGGATGAAGGATCATAACTGAGTATCGTTCTCTCTCATTCTGAAGCTGTATAACTAATAGCCAACCGTTCATATAATTGCTATTCTTTGGAAACATTCATTTATTATTTGAGGACTGAGATTTCTTTTTTGTTTACATAATATTTAATAACTTATTATGCCCCCATCTCCTTTTCAATATCGACCTTCATTTGCCCATTTGATTCTAGCATAACAAGTGGTGGCCCTTCTCTGTCATGCTCACTTTTA
The DNA here is from genome assembly GCA_028533885.1 of Nasua narica. NCBI lineage: Eukaryota > Metazoa > Chordata > Mammalia > Carnivora > Procyonidae > Nasua > Nasua narica. The sequence goes on from CM052799.1 coordinate 89,364,880, forward strand.
AGGGTCACTGCCATGTTTTCGCAGTTACAGATTTAGGCTACACCTTGCACAGTGTTTGATTATATTTGATAATGAGAATGCCAATGACCTATAAACATTTACAAATATTTTCTGGTTCATAGCAGAAAACTTTTAAAAGAAGTAAGGATAATTAGATCATTTCCACAGTATTTGTATTCCTGCATTTAGCATGGTGTCTCTGAGTCTGACTAAATTTCATTTTATGGCAGTATATTTCTCCTGGGGTAAATGGCACAAGCTTCTCTTCTTCCTCTGGATTTCCTTAGGTAATGTTTTATGATCGTACCTTACATAATTAACATGCCCCACTCATTGATCGTGTCACTGACACGTAATGTTGACCACAGAGAACATTTTTAGTTAAGATTGACTTGGATTCTGACCCACCCTATCGTTCAGATTTCATGGAGCTAAAAGTGAAAGATTCCTCACACACATAATACTTTGATCCCCGTGCACCATGGGTCACATCTGAAAGAATATACAACAGTGACCTCTTTGTGGATTTAAAGGCCCATCAGCCGAATAGCTGTAACTACTCATTTTTATAACTAAGTTGATTAGTTAACGCTGTGAAGGACTCATCACTTTCTAGAGCTAATTAACAGTAATATGATTTCTATCAGGATAATATCTCTCTAAGATCTATAAAGAGGACACTACTTTTACTCTATACTAACAACAAGCATTTATCATAACATTGGTAGAATACATTATGTTATATGTGTATACCTATTGTTTTTATTTTTTTCTGTAATCCTAATGAAGCATGCATTTACATTATTACTATATTGCTAGTATTAGTTTGTGCTCTCCCTCTTTTTTTTTTGTGAGAAATTTCTGAATGTTTTGTACCTGAAGTTAGGCAAGTAAGATGACGTTAGGAGAAAGAGTGCAAGGTCCCAGGATGTCTCAGATTCATGGTTGCTCTGTAACAAACATGGTGGTTTTTAGTAAGTTACTTCAGCTCTCTGAAACTAGGTAAAATTAAATGAAAAAAAAATGTAGCCTAGCAAGAACAACCCATTGACATATAGTAATTTACATGGATGTTTTGGCGACTTATATATTTCATAATTCACTTTATATTATATATTAAACATATAATAATATTGTGTATTACTCAACATAATACATAATTCACTTTCCTTCTGAAAGGGTAAAAGGATGGCAAAAAGTGTAAAGATGTCAGAGATGAATAGCATACCTGAGATTAAAGACCTTAAGAATAGCACAATATAGATTGAGATTAGCTTGAAGGAAAGGACGATCATCTTCTCTATACTTACGTGTGTATTTCTCCCCACAGTTTCTGCACACAGTAGTTCCAAAGGCTGACCACTCTATTATTTTGCTTTCTCAGTCACATTTGCAAATGGTAAATTCCTAGGTAGCAAAATTATAATAGTTTATAGATTATGTGTGTTTCTAATTATGCCTAGGACTACAAACCACATTATTTTTTTTGTAATTTACACCAAAAAACTTACGCCTAATTTCTCTTATTAGAAATAGCAGAAAAGCCTTCCTTTGTAACATTTCTAAAACAACAGGAATTGTAAAATACACATAAAAATGAAGATAGTAATCCTTGATGTTACTAATACATCTTTCTATTGTCCTATGGAGTTGAATAGGTTATTTTTAAATCATGTTTAACAATGCCTTTTTAATGCCTTTTAATGCCTTTTAAACCTATGTAGAATGTTAAGCTCAGACATTAAACAGGTATGATCAGACTGACTTATAAGGGAAAAAAAAAAGCTTTCTTGATGGTACCTAGTATTTAGTGCTCTTTTCAAGAAGTGAGCCAAGTGATACTCACTCCTACCAAAACGTGATTTTTTTTAAGATTTTATTTATTTGACAGAGAGTAAAAGGTCACAAGTAGGCAGAGAGGCAAGCAGAGAGAGGGGGAAGCAGGCTCCCAGCTGAGCAGAAAGCCTGATGCGGGACTCGATCCCAGGACCCTGAGATCACAACCTGAGCGGAAGGCAGAGGCTTAACTCACGGAGGCACCCAGGTGCCCCCAAGACTTAAGTTTTTTTCTGATTATAAATTCAATGTAAAGGTCAACTGGCTGCAGTTATGGTTTTTTTTTTTTTTTTGTAAATCCTAATAATTATATCATTACTTCCTGAAGCCACAAAAAGTACTCATCCAGTTCAGTATTGTGTCCCTCTGAAATAAATAGAATATTCTTGAGTTGTGAACAATCATACTTTGTTATACTTGAATAATCACCTAGGCTTCTGAATCTAAATAACTAATTCTAATAAATAAGGTTCTGGGTAGAATATAGCTTAGCAGAACATGAAGGAGAACAACTTCAAAGACTTCGTTTGGCACATCATTTAACATATCTCAACTAGATCAAACCAAACATTTTCCTTGCAGAGAACAGACTGATGCCAGTTATATTGTGTATATTGCTGTTGCGGACATGATTTAAGTAGAGCTCTAGGATTCCTTATTCAACAAAATGCTTGGCAGCTACGTGCCTATGCTCTACTGTAAGCTCGTGTGGTGCGGTGTCACAAAACCCTCAAAGAGTCTTATCTTCAGGAGTAATAAAGTTAAATGATATGAGAGAAAGCGCTCAATTTCGATATTTGTTACTGCAGAACGTATCATGTTCTCACAAAATCTTTTATTGCAAGTTTCTGACAAATAAAATGAAAATAAGGAAAGAAATGTTTTTCCCAGTTTGCAAAACCGTGCCATATGGGCTAATGGCAGCCTTATCCATACTCAGTTTTTCATTGTATGAAATAATGAGCAGAATTTAATTCTTTTGAGAACCAAATACTGCCCTTCGATTGCCGTGGGCTCTGGGCCCTTGGCGTTTTCTACTTTGGATCGTTATCCATAACAGTTTTCACTCTTGTCTACTGTCAAAGGGTGGTCACAGTGCCGTCCCTGCCAGCGTGTCATCCAAGCAAGTATCCGTGTGGGCCCCAATACTAGATTCTCCCCCTCAGGACAGCCTTTGACCCAAAAGCTGAGTCAACAAGACGCCTCAAGGAGCTCTGGAAGTCCCTTCCATGGGTCCTCCTACACACTGTGGCCAGACTCCAGTTCTGGGAAGACAGCCTGATAGTGGATTACTCCCACTGACAGGGATGGTAGTTTTTTGATAGGATCAGGAGATACTAGGCCACCAAAATTGTGCTGTTGTGCTGATTTGGGGTGACTGATATTGTTTATTTAGACAGCAGCCCTGCACGGATAGTTTCCTAGGACCCTGCGTACCCTAGGGGGGTGACCCTGTGTGAACCAATTAGGTTTTCACCATTTTTGAGCAAGGAATATAATACTCACCCTTATCAATTTTCTCTTTAAATGGGTTCTACTAATAGTTCATCTTCTGCTTGCTTCTTTTTTTTTTTTTTAAATTAACATATAATTTATTATTTGTTTCAGGGGTACAGATCTGTGATTCATCAGTCTTACACAATTCACAGCACTCACCATAGCACATACCCTCCCCGATGTCCATCACCCAGCCACCCCATCCCTCCTCAATCCCCAGCAACCCTCAGTTTGTTTCCTGTTCTCTTCTTTATTATAGCGTCATTTCTCTTAACTTCCTTTGTCATTGTTTATATTGAGTTCTCAAGCGGTAGAAACAATAAATATATACACTTATTCTGCATCTTAAATGAAAAGTTACCCCTTTATTCTAACCCTGAAACTATGCTTTTTGCTTGAGTGATTTTGGGGCAAGTTTTTGTTACTTTCAACAAAAAGAGATTGAGTGTGCCTAATTGTCAGGCTTAAAATGTGAGAAATTAGCAACTTCATTTCATCCTTTTACTAAGTTTAGCTGTGTTCTCAAAGTTGGTTATAACTCATTAGAATGAGACACAGATTCTAACAACTGGGTTATCGTGGGAGTAGAGTCTGAAATACTTAAGGCTGTAGATGGAAAGAGTGAAACAGGGAGGTTGGCGGAAATATATACAGCATTTAATATGCTGCCCCTGCCTTTTCTCAGAGTGCACAGCAATCTATGTGAAACATTTGTGGGTAGTAAACAAGAAAACAGCTGTTGAAGAGGAGTTAAAAAAGGGAGAAAAGGACAAAGAAACAAATGTAATCTTTGTGGTGTGTATTTATCATCTCCTCACTCGATGCAGGATGTAGATAACACATCCCCAGTACATTTTCAGATGGTCCCTTGGACAAGGGGCAGTTTGAAGAGACTCAGTCTCCGAATACCCCAAATTACTATTTTCTTCGTGTAAGATATGCATGGGTGTTTTGCATATCAACTGGGTGTTTTAGAAATCTTGTAATTGTTGTGGCAGCTTGGTTTTCCTTTAGCAACTTGAGGAAGCAATGTGAGCTACTAAACTTGACCTAATACTCAATAGGACAAGAACCGCAAGCTACTGAAAGCTTAGATGAAAGTAACCAACACACGTTAGAAACTATCAGAGTCAAAGGCAAGGAACCAAATACGATTTAGGGAAATAAAACTACAAGTAATTAGTCAAGATAGGGTTATTTTAATGCTAAAGATTTTAAAAAGAGGAGCACTGAAACATGATGGGAGGAGCTTAAAAATAAAATTTGGGCAATAAAAACCCAAATGGGAGCAAGCAGGTGATATTTATATATAAAACATACATGTTTTCAACAACGCTCTCTTGGAGGCTTCCTTGTACCAAATACTGTGTTAAGCCTCGCAACACAGGTGCGAAGAAGACAGATCAGATCCTAAAGAAGTCTACTTTCTAAGCAATGCATCACTGGGACTATGTAAGTTCCATTTTGGCCAAAAAGCCCCATGTTCCTCTTGAGTTCCATATGGGAACATGCGTCCTGACTTCTATCTACCCTATTTAGATCCCTTTTCCCAGTAGCATCATAGCATACTAAAGATGGCAACTTTATCAAGAAAATGAAACCCACACAAGAGAATACTTGATCCTTATTATTTGAGGATTCTGTATCTGAGAATTTGCATATCAGCTAAAATTTATTTGTAATCCCCAAATCAATATGTATGACACTAAAATCATTTGCAGACAAGTGCATGCATAGGGGGGTGAATGATGGAGTCTCCCCAGGCTCACTTTCTCAGTTGAAATTGAACAAAGTGACACTCTTCTTCTGGTTTCAGCGCTCATACTACAATACAAGAATCCTTTTAGCTTGGGACGCCTGGGTGGCTCAGTTGGTTGAGCAACTGCCTTTGGCTCAGGTCATGATCCCAGCCTCTTGGGATCGAGTCCCGCATCAGGCTCCTTGCTCTGCAGGGAGCCTGCTCCTCTCTCTGCCTCTGCCTGCCTCTCTGCCTGCTTGTGTTCTCTCTCTGTTAAATGAATAAATAAAATCTTTAAAAAAAAAAAAAAAGAATCCTTTTAGCAGTTCATTTAGTGCCACTTTTTTTTTCTTTTTGCATTTTTTGGTTTTTATTGATGATTTTGTTATTAAGATGATCCCCAAACGGTGCCAAAGTGCCATTTATTGTTCTTTAGCACGAGAAGGCTGTGATATGCTTTGCATCGAGAAAGAACAGGTGAGTTAAGCTTTGTTCAGCATAACTTACAGTGCAGGGCTAATGAATCAATATATATTAAGTTGTCTTTAAACAGAAACACACCTAAAATAAAGTTATGTATTGTTCATTTGACAGTAGGCTGGCAGGAATCTAACTGTATTTCCCCTAAGAGCAATGATTTGGTGTTAACTAATTAGTGTTCCTGGTGACTTTAGAAAATATAACTACCACGAATCAACAATATATTGAGCTTTCTTATAAAATAGCTAATATGCAATCCTACGATGATTGTATTTGGTATTAATTTATAATCCCTATTAAATGTTGGTGAGATTATCAGCCCTTGCTCCCACCAGCCAAAGCCCTGCACAGGGTTATCAGATAACCTCTTCTATTGTGTTCACTTGACAATTTTTTTTTTAATCCACACTTTTCAATCTACTTTCCACGTTGCTCCATATCCCACCCATCCCACTAAGGCTGCTTCCTGATGTTGCAGAGACCTTTGAATTTCTCTTTCAGCATTAGCTTTATGTTCCTGTATTAAAATAGTGACTTTCTGCCTCAAGTACATAGACTTTATCAACTGTATTTCTATTGCTGTCATTCTTTCTCTTAATTGCCCTAACAAAAATCCATGCAAAGTCTGGAATTCAGGAATAGCAGCTTTACATTCAAACTCACTCCATCAAGGTGCTTTGCAAAAACCTTTATGACTATCCACTCTCACTTTGATGGGAGGGATTTTATAGATCATTTTAAATTGTGGCAGAGGGAGGGAAAAGAAGAAAGCAAAAAGGGTTATTCAGGTTGTAAATCTAGATGACCTTTTGTCATTTAAAAAACCCTTTATGCTGGGGCACCTGGGTGGCTCAGTCAGTTAAAACATCCAACTCTTGGTTTCGGCTCAGGTCCTGATCCCAGGGTTGTGGGATCAAACACCCTGTCAGACACCATTCCTCTCCCCGGGGCCAGCCCACTCTGCACCTCCCCACTAGTGCTCTCTCTCTAAAATAAATAAATAATAAATAAATTCTTAAAAAAAAGCCTTTATTCTAGTATTGTCTCTTGTCTCTTCCTATAAAACAGCCTGTGGAAATACTATAAACAAAGGCATAATTCTATTAAAAAAAAACCGCTGGAAAAGCCTATAACCCAGAATAAACTGTAGATCATATAAAATTTTATACAACCAAAAAAAGTTTCTAAATTTTATTTTAAGCTAAGGAATCATCTGAATAGTTGAGAGAAATATAAAACATTTTCTTCTGTCTACTCAATTAAAAAAAACTATTTTAGCTTGTAAAGAATTTTTCTTTTTTTAAGTTTAGATGAAATCGAAGTCAAAGATACTCAAAATGAAAGTAAGAAAACTGAATGCCTTTAAAAGCTGAAGACACATGGGGTGCCTGGGTGGCTCAGTCAGTTAAGGGTCTGCCTTCGGCTCAGGTCATAATCCCAGAGAACTGGGATCCAGCCCTGAGTCTGCTTCTCCCTCTGCCCTTCACCCTGCTTATACTCTCTCCCTCTCAAATAAATAAATAAAATATTTAAAAAAGTGGTGAAGACTCAGACCCCAGCATATTATTACAAGTACTGAAGAGTATTGGATAGTCATGGAATACTAGACCTTGGCAAGACTCAAGGTCTAACTACATTTTTAAAGAAGTGAAAGGGCTGATTTTAGAACACACAGCATGTAACCAACTCTAAGAAAATCCTACAATTATTACGTTAAGTGGTGTTTAAGAACTTTGATATGGACGCCAAAGTTAAAAAAAAGATCAACATGCAACCAAACTTTTTTTTTGTTAAAATTTTATTTATTTATTTCACAGAGAGAGACACAGGGAGAAAGGGAACACAAGCAGGGGGAGTGGGAGAGGGAGAAGCAGGCTTGCCGAGGAGCAGGGAGCCTGATGCAGGGCTTGATCCCAGGACCCCAGGATAACGACCTAAGCCAAAGGCAGCTGCTTATCAACTGAGCCACCCAGACACCCCATTGACCAAACTTTTAAAGCCTTCTTATTAAATTTAGTAAACTGATACTTACCATTAGCTTAATTTATTTGTGTTATAACATAGCCTTGTAAGTATACACATGATACTGATAAGATTCTAAGATCCTTAAGGTGTTTGTTAATCCATGTTTTTAAAGTTTGGAGAAGAGATGGTTGAAATATCTCAAACATGCTGTGGCAAACACTAATGAACCTCATTGGCTAGAGCAGGGATTGCCAAACTATAGCTAAGACCAAATTCAGGCTATAGCCTGTTTTTGTACAGGCCAGGAACTGAGAATGGCTTTTACATTTTAAGGAGTTGTAAGAAAAATGCATAAAAGAATATGAGCTAGAGATCGTATGTCATCCACAAAGACTAAAATATTATCTGCATCTGTCCTTTGGCAGAAAAGATTTGCTCACCTCTGGACGAGAGGACAGTTTCTGCCTGTGTTTTCAGGGGTCTGTACTTGAGCCAATACTGTCTCTGTTGGATCAACAATATGAAGAAATCTGCTGAGGCGTATTCACTAAATGAGTGGATGGTAAAACCTAGGAGGGCTATGGACACTCGGGTGGCTCGGTTGGTTAAGCGACTGCCTTTAGCTTAAATCGTGATCCTGGAGTCCCAAGATCTGAGTCCCGCCTTAGGCTCCCCACTCAGCAGGGAGTCTGCTTCTTCTTTTGATCCTCCCCCCCTCATGCTCACACACTCTCTCTCTCTCTCTCTCAAATAGATAAGTAAAATCTTTAAAAGGAAAAAAAAAAGAAAAAGAAAAACCTAGGAAGGCTAGCCTAAAAAGAGAGCAGACCTTAACTTCCACACACATAAACATACAAGCACACTTATATACCAACTGGAGCAAAACAAAACAAAACAAAAACAAAACAATGGAATAGAATTTAGTGGCTATTCGTGTATTAATGTAATTTATTAAGTGATTAATTAATTAAATATTTCTTAATAAATATAAACATATAATTAATATTTATTAATAAATTCATTAAAATTTATTAGTTTGTTTAATTTATTAAGTGATCTAATTTAATTTATTAAGTGATAAGTGATTTATTAAGTGAAAATGGCTGGATGGTTATACACTTGGATAGGATCATTTGAAATATTATGCTGTTTGGTTTTTCTCCCTTTCTTTTTCTTTCTCTCTCTCCACCATAACCAGAATCAAATGATCCGTGTGGGCAAGAATAATGCCATATTAAAAAAAAAAGAATGATGCCATATTAGTAATATATATCTCACAGTTTGGCTGTTGAATTCCAGTATTCAACCTGGAATATTGTAGGCATGCAGCACTACATCACTAAATACATGAATAAATACATTCTAAATACATGAAGGAATCATCAAGGACCATGCCTTATTTAACAAATGCTGAAAAAATATATACTGTCAAAGGAGTAATGAATGAATAGTCCAATAAGATAAACTACTGTTTTACTGTATTATGAAAATTCTGTGCCTTATGCAATCATTATTCCTGATTAGATAAAATTTAAACTAATTTTTATTCAGTTGAGGAAAACTCCTTATTTGAGGTTGTAGATTAACTTGACTGTCAGGAAAGATCTGGGTAGTATAAGGGTATGAAAGCAATAGAGCTTATGTATCACATTACTTCTGCTTGAAGAATTTTCTCTGACATTTCTTGTGAACAGAGGTGCTGACAAATTTCCAGATTTTATTTGCCTGGAAAACCTTGTTTCCTTCATATTTGAAAGGCACAAAATTCTGGTTTAACAGTTTTGTTTTTTCAGCCCTTTAAACATACTGCTTCATTGTCTTGCAGCAAGCATTGTTTCTAATGAGACATCTGCTATAATTTTTTTTTCTTTGTAGATAATGTGTGTTTTTACTCAAGCTGACCTCAGAATTTTTTAAAATTTCCTTTTGTTTTTAGTAGTTAAATATGATATACTTCTGTGTATGTATGTGTGTGTTTTGTATATGCCTTTTGAAATCTTCTCAGAACTGCTTAGGTGGAGGGTTTGTGTCCATCATTAATTCAAATAATTATTAAATTAGAATATTTCGAGTAAAACTTATAAATTACCATTTACATCAAAAGGTATTCAGATCATAAATCAATGAATTTTCTCCAAATAGACTCACTTACCTAATTGGGATGGAGATCAGAAAATGGAACATTCCTTGCAGGTCAGGAGCCCTTATATGGTGCTGCTCCCCTAAAAGTAAACTCTCTACTGACTTCCAACACCACAGATTTATCTGTTTATGAATTTATCGTGTTTTATATACCTGAAATTGAACTCTTTTGTTTCTGCTTTCTTTTGTTTTGCATTATCACTTTTCTTGGGTGAGCTATTTCTTACACAAAATATCGCCACCATAAAAATTAATATTTTTATTGTGGTAGAGTATTCCAAATTATGACTACTTTACTACAAGTTATCATCTATTCTTCTGCTGGACAGCTTTCGGACTGTGTCCAGTTTTTGACTGGTTTTACCTTGCTGCTCTGTACAGAAGGCCATCTTGGGTGGCTCTATTTATACTCAATTCTGTTGGCTATCAAAGATGGGAATTGCAGGATCATAGGTATGCTTATGATTAATTTTAGTAGATATTGCCAAATAGTTTCCCAAAGTATCTTCACCAATTCATATACACCAGCAATGCATGATGGTTCTCTTTGCTCCATATCCTTTGTTTTCAGCTATTTTTATTGATTTATAGTAGTGTCTTGTGAAACTCTAATTAGCGTTGCCCTAAAGACTAAACAAGTTATTTTTTATATGTGTGTATTTGCCAAATGAGTTATTTTTTCTTTTGTGAAGTCTCTGTTCAGTTTTTTGCCCATTTTTCTGTTTTTTTCCTTTCCTAAAAAAAATCCAATTATAATATATGTATATATTTATATATTTTGCCACTAAATAGTTGAATGTTTTCTTTCTAAGAGCGTATCTTTCATAACAGAAAGTTTGAGTTTAGTGTAGCCCACTTAATTATTTCTCCCACCTTTGGTTCTAACAGTTTTTGTCTGCTGATTATGAAATATTTGCTACCACAACTACAGAAAAAATATATCCCTACATAGTCTGATAAGCTATTATTTTACTTTTTACATTTAAATTAACAATCCACCTGAAATTGATTTTTGTAAGTAGATGATTGCCCTAGGGTGATTAACTTAAAGTATTATCCTCCTCCCTTCACATCAGGTTGGGTGTCATAAATGACAAGACCATATATGGATGGATCAATTTCTTAACTCTATTGGCCTGCTTTTTTTATCCTTTCACTAATTCTACACTCTCTTAATTATAATAGCTTTGTATTTACAATCTTAGTTTGTGGTAAAGTGCTTAAACTTTATTCTGTTTTTAAAAGGTTTTAAAAAACCCTACCTATGCATTTTTTGAATCAAGGTGTTTTTAGTCAATGGGGAGTAAAATCTAAACAGATCTACTTACAACATTTTTTACCACAACACATTTTACCACATTTTACCACAAATGAATAGATCAGTATTAATTCTCTATTTCCAGTTAAGTTCAAATAAACTCTAGAGTCCTTATTACTAACATTGATCAATGCATTTTGTATAACTCTTGTCTCATAAATCTATCAGTAAAGGTTGCAGCAAATGATAAGCTTTTAAACAGTGAGATTTAGGAATAAATGCGATGGTTTTTAACATCCTCAGATTTTGATATGGAATCTTGGGAAGATGGCAGAGGCTAGGCGGATTCTATACAGCATGGTAAAAAGGGACAGGAAGGAATGGGAGACATCCTACGGTATGTGTGAGGGAGAGGGGTTTGAATTATAAGCCCATTAGGTACTAAGATTTCCCCTAAAAAGTCACGGGTGACTGGGACTTGAAGTCCTAGGGGATTTGTGTAGAGGGAACTTATATACCCCACAAGACAGGAAACAGAACCTGTGGATCATATGAAGCAGGAAGGTGGGGTCATTGTTCCATGCTTTAATGGAAACGTCAGGCAAATCTCACTCTCAGGCTTCTAGAAAGAAGCTGAGTGCGTGCTTTGCATAGAAAGAACAAGCAGAAACACCCTTAGGCCAGAAGGTGAATTCCCAGTGAACCTCTTTCTGACACTATATATTCAATCTCCTCATAGGGCAAAGTTCTTGGACAGCTCATTTAAGGCCTGTTTCTGGATTATGGTCTCTGTGGAACCCAGAAGTTGAGGCAACCTTGAATTACTTGAGGAGGGAGCCGATGTGGTGGCAGGGTTTAAAATTCAAAACTCCCTTGGACATGGGTGCTCAAGAGGAACTTACTATTCTCAAATTCAGAGAAATCTTTAGGGAGTTCTTTTTTAACCATGCCCTCTGAGACCATCAAAGTCATATTCTCTAATCCAGGGAGGCTTTGTCTCTGCTACAGATCCTTTCACATTGTTTTTCATTTTGCTTCATCTGGAGGAATAACAGTTGAATGTTTTAATGTTTCTAAGCTGGGTGAGTAATACATTGTAGCCTCCAAAAAGTTTGTGGTGAGTGGAAATTAACTACTCTCCTACAAACCTCTCAGCAGATTATAATAAAAACAAGCCCCCAAAGATCCTCTGCCACCCATGCAGACTTTTATTAATCAGGTGTTTATTAGCATGCATACATTATTCTGTCCTTTTATGGGTCAGAATAACCACATCTTCAAAGCTTTATGTAAGGCCAACCCTCGGCTTTCTGAGTTCAGCAGGATTTTATAACTTCTAGAGTTGCTATTACAAATAAAACTAAACCAATGGCTGAACACAGGACATTTTAAGAATCAGTCCTCTGCACCTGGGTGGCTCAGTGGGTTAAAGCCTCTGCCTTCGGCTCAGGTCATGATCTCAGGGTCCTGGGATCGACCCCCCGCATCGGGCTCTTTGCTTAGCAGGGAGCCTGCTTCCCTCAGCCTGCCTCTCTGCCTACTTATGGTCTCTCTCTCTCTCTGTCGAATAAATAAATAAAATCTTAAAAAAAAATCAGTCCTCTAGTGCCATCTCCATGGGCTGTCCCCCTTTGATAGATTTTATATCCTGCTGATTCAGGTGTGGGAAGCATTTCAAAATATTTTAGCCATTGCACACAGTTAGGATACATTTAAATTTAGACAAAAGAGTTTACTTGAAACATTTATTATGCTGGTCAATAGAACATTATTTTCCCCAATAAAAATCCATTTCTGACATTCACTATGTTAATTTTATAATTGGAGATTGTTGCTCAAGTTTAGATTAAAAAAACCCTCATAATAGCCATCTCTGATATGCAGCCTTTATGAAATGATGCTAGATGGCTACGTATAGTCTATGCATTCTTCATTAGCATGCTAGCTGTATGGGGTTATATTTTAACTGAAGTAACAACCACAGAATAGAGCACTGTATATAATAAAGTATTTTCAAATAAGTTGTAAATATTGCAGGAACTAGTTAGCCTAAAATAATTAAATTACAGAAATATCATTACTTTATTACTTAATGTGGAAGGGCAGAGAGAAGTGTGAAGACTAATGGATTGAATAAGATGTTTAAAAAATACAATTAATTATCAAGTTGAGGCTATATATTTTGCATTGTAAAAATTTATATCAAAAAGTGCATTGTTAAACTATGAAACTTTTCCTGAGACAGTAAATTTACCCTAGGGCAATGGGAGAACACTCCTATTTATAAGAAATGAACATAAAAGTTCAGTTTTGGTTGTGTTCCTCACCAGGTCTGATCCAAAAATGAAAAACAGCTCCAAATTCCATCGTCCTGCCAGTATTCTCTTTATCAGTGGACTACCCCTAGCAGTCACCTCTCTCTTCGTTGCCCTTTGAAGTTTCTCTGTAGGACATGAGGCTTACAGATCAAATTCAAGTTTGGAATCCATAGCCTCATCTGTCTCTAATCAGCATTCTGAGGATCCCATAGGTAGCATTTTGACATCCCATGCTGCATTTTCCAACTCTCCACACACATGAATCTCCATCAATAAAGGGTTGCCCCTTCACTGTTTCTTGGGTTTAGGAGTATGTCTGCCACTGGATCAACAACGAGCCATCTTTATTATCCAGGGCCTGTGAGAGAGATACCTGCAGACCTTGAGTAAAGGCTTGGAGCTCTCTGAGCAGCAAAACCTAGCATTTTGGATCCCTGGACTGTGGCTTAGGAGGAGGAGCCCAAGCTTCGGAATGGGCACGTTCCCTTGGCTCCAGGAATTCCTTTTCGTGTTGTGACAGAGTTCTGTAAGGTTTATGAAAGGGACCTTCTTGCCTTAGACTAAGTACTGTCCCTACATTGTGCTAATTCAATTACCAGGTGTGCCGTGCTCTCTGTCTGCAACAACCGTTAAAGGACAGTTAGAGTAGAAATGGTGGTAGGTCCAGCAACTGGCAAGAGTTGATGATACATCTTCTAAAACTCACAAAACATAACTTAATTTTATTCAAATGTTCTCTTTCTCTTTTTTAAAAAAAATTTTATTTATTCATTTGAGAGAAGAGAGAGTGTGCACAAGCAGCGGAGTAGGAGCAAAGGGAGAAGCAGACTCCCCACTGAGCAGGGAGCCTTACTCAGGGCTCAACCCCAGGACCCCGAGATCATGACCTGAACTGAAGGCACCTGCTTAACCGACTGAGCCACCCAGGTGGCCCATCAAATGCTTCGCTTCCATTATATTACTTCAACTGTGCTTTAAAATATACCTTAAAGCCCTCATTTCCTGGAAAGTCTTAATAAATGACCTTGGACTAAATGTAATAAAATTGACATTCCTCTTTCTATTAGGAAAGTTTGTTGTTTGATAGTTTTTCTATGAAAACATTGATGTGTTCCATAAGCAGTTAAAGAGACTTTCAATTTTGTTTGGTCACTTAAGACCTAATTGTTTATGTTGCCCAGGCTTAAAATTCTAGGACAAAAATAACAATAATAATAAAAACAGTAATAATAATGATCGCCAAGAAAGGAAAAAAAAAAGAAAGAAAATATTTTAACCATGAAATAATTGACCAAATTATGTAGCTCTGTTTCTTTAAATAATGAAAGGGAATATCTTTCTTAAAGATAACTTTAAAAAAGGGGCTCCTGGGTGCTTAGTCGATTAAGCATCTGTCTTAGGCTCAGGTCATGGTCCCAGGGTCCTGGGATCGATCCCTGCATCGGGCTCCCTGCTCAGCGGGGACCCTGCTTCTCCCTCTGCCTGTTGCTCCCCCTGCTTGTGCTCTCTGTCAAATAAATAAATAAAATCTTTAAATTAAAAAAAGATAACTTTAGAAAAGATAACTTTTAATCAGTTTAATGCAGATGAGATAAATCATTAGTATTGGAAATTATGATTTTCCACACCGAATAGAAACTGACACAGTGATTTTTATGATCTATCATATATGTAAAGAAATTATGTATTGAAATGTTGCTGGGAATCAAAGGTATGTTAAAAGTCTTCTTGCAACTTTTTATTTCGATATTCTCTGTCTCTATGGCTCGTTATTCAGTTATATTCAAAATAACTTCAAAGATAAGTACTACTATTATTCCCACTTTACAGATGAAGAAAATGAGCCATATAAGGTAATATAGTTTGTGATAAAGGTTTTTAAATATATTCACTTTCACATCATCTTTCATAATGTATCCTTTACACAATGCTAAAGATTGATATTGCTTATTTAGTTGTTAATTAATAGCATACAAAATATCTATGTTTAAGAAGTATGTTAATGTAAGACAATTCAAATGATTATTGTAGTTCAGATTCAATAGTTGAATTTACACTTAATTTGTAAGATAAAGCCATAAACTGATAGAAAAGAGCATGTCAGCAAAGTGATTTCTAGAGGCAAGTTTTTTTACCCTCTTTGGGAGAGCTATTTTTAATACTTTGTTATGCCATAAAAGAGGGGACCTACTATATTTATCTTTTTCTGATTTCTGTATCTTTTGGGGAAACTTGTAAGTAACTCTTTGGAACTCATTCTTAATATAGAATGGCAAATATATAATGTAAATATATATGTTAAATAGTGTTATAAAGATAATACCAACAATATATAACATTGGCAATATCCTTATAACCTTCTAAATACTTCAATATCTAATAATGGTTGCATTAGTAGCATCATATTGAAAATGACTCATCACTTTTATTTAACTTTCATTTTCACTTTCAAATACAGTGAAAAATTAAGGAATTTTCACTACAGCCTCATAAGGAAGACATCAATCACAGAATGTTATTTAATTGAATTTCTATACAATTGCTTTAAGTAAAATAGAGTAGCAGAGATGATGAAAAGAGATAAAATCTAATTAGCTAATAAATTTATTTGCAGGTGACCGTTCCTTTCTTTTTCTATCCTAAGGTAAATCTGAATTTTTTAACTTTTTTTTTTTCTTCAGAAACTGAATGGAATTTTACTAGCTACATAAGCGATGTTTCTGGAAGAAAAAAAAAAAATCACCATTGTAAAGTTTCGGTGACAAAAACTTTGTAACAAATAAGATATGCCAGCAAAGATACTTTTAAAAATAGCAGT
The DNA here is from genome assembly GCA_028533885.1 of Nasua narica. Classification (NCBI taxonomy): domain Eukaryota; kingdom Metazoa; phylum Chordata; class Mammalia; order Carnivora; family Procyonidae; genus Nasua; species Nasua narica. The sequence continues at coordinate 89,380,932 of CM052799.1, forward strand.
GCCTAGGTGGCTCAGTTGGGTAAGCATCTGCCTTGGGCTCAGGTCATGATCCCAGGGTCCTGGGACTGAGCTCCCGTTGGCCTCCCTGTTCCGTGGGAAGCCTGCTTCTCTCTCTCCCTCTGCCTGCTGCCCCCCTTGCTTGTGCTCTCTCACTCCCTCTCTGTCAAATAAATAAATAAAATCTTAAAGGTAAGATAATTTTAAAAACTACATGAAACTTTCCTGTTTAAACTGAATTGCTCATTCTAATTTTATTACGGACAACTAGGAAAGAAATTTCAGTCCTTAAGAAGCTTAGGTGTTAATCACTCCTCTCTTGGGGAGCTTACTTATGCTTCTTTTGTGTTGTTTTCTCTTTTTGTCAAGTCATTAGAGAGTGAAATGTCTTTTATAGAAATGATAACTTGAAGGTGTTTTTTAAGCATACAGCTTAGCTGCACATACAAGGAAAAGAAAAGCAACACCATAGGCATGAGGCTTATTGTGCCTTTAATTTGAATAAAGTTCAATGGCCGGAAGAAGACTTTAAAAAATCAAATCATATAAAATATTTAAAGGATTTTGATGCTAACAGGGACTAAAAAGCTGTGAGGTCAGAGTGAGTGCAGTTATATACAATATGATGCTGCAACTATCCTGTTAACATGTGCATGGAGGAATCTTGAAAAACCCCAGCAGTTTCTTCACATGATCGGAGTAACACTTTAACAGTGCTAAGTCAAATGAAGTCACTCATGTGCTCAAAACCTTCCAGTGGCTTCTTGTCTCCGGCATAATAAATCCAGGTCCTTACCTGGGCTTCCTTCTGCAACCTGCCTCCTTTTCTGACCTCTCTTTCCCCTGCTTTAGCTGCAATGGCACTCATGTATGCCTTTGAACACACTACTGTCTTCTCAAGCCTCAGGGACTTTGTCCTGACTGCTTCCTCTACCCTGGAAGGTTTTTATGTTGATCAGATAAAGCCAGAGCTCAGTCCCTTACTTCAGTCAATGCCTGGTGAGGAATATAGAAACCCCTCAAGATAATTCACACAGAGATTCAGTGCAAGCACATGGTTGCAGAAGAGGTGGAAGGGCTTGGAGGACAAAATGGAAGAGTTGAGTATTACTTGAGGATTAAAACCTGTTGCTTCCCAGGGGCGCCTGGGTGGCTCAATGGCTTAAAGCCTCTGCCTTCGGCTCAGGTCATGAACTCAGGGTCCTGGGATCGAGCCCCGCATCAGGCTCTCTGCTCTGTGGGGAGCCTGCTTCCCCCTCTCTCTCTGCCTACTTGTGATCTCTCTCTCTGTCTCAAATGAATACATAAAATCTTAAAAAAAAAAAAAAAACCTGCTGTCATCCATGTTGGGCAGAGTACTGCCTCCAATTCCCCCAAAGATGTTCCTGCCCCAATCCTGGAACCTATGGATGAGTTATGTGACCATGGCAAGAGGGAATTAAGATAAAACTGTAGGTGGAATTAAAAATATTTGTCAGCTGACTTTAAAATGAGATTTTCATAGATTATCCAGGTGATGGAATGTAGTCACATTGGTCTTTATAACTGGTAGAAGGAAGCAGAAGAGTTAGAGCGAAGAGGATTTGAAGAGGCTACTCTGGTGGCTTTGAAAATGGAAGAAGGGGTAGTTGTCCAAAAATACCGCAACATCCCAAAGCTGGAAAAGTCAAGGAACCAATTCTTCCCTAGAGCCTCCAGTAAAACCACAGCATGGTAGCACCCTACTTTTGGTCTAATGAGGTGTATTTTGAACTTCTGACCTCCAGAAGAAAATAACATAAGGAAATAAGTAAGAAGTAAGAAAATCAATTTGTTATTGTTTTTTAATATTATATTTATTTATTTGAGAGAGAGAGTGAGCAAGTGAGACAGAGCACAAGCAGCGTGAAGGGTAGAGGGAGAAGCAGGCTCCCTGCTAAGCAGGGGGCTTAGCCAGGCTCCATCCCAGGACCCTGGAATCATCCCCTGAGCTGAAGGAGATGCTTAATGACTCGAGCCACCCAGGAAGCCCCTACTGGCTATTTTAGATCCTAACTTCTTGATCTTTCCCCCTCCTCACCACCTGCATCATATTTACTCCCACTGTGCTAGTTCTGGCCAACTTTTTTTTTTTTTTTTGTCTGAATGATGGCTTTTCTTATTTCTTATAGTTTTCTCCCATTACAGTAAATGCTTTTCATTCTTGCCTGCCTCCATCTGGTGAACATTTTTCTCTTTACATTTTGATGGGATCTCACACTGTTAGCTCCTCCTTCAACAGACAGAATCCAAGAGCCATTATTTCCTAGTCTCCTACACAGTATGTAGACGGGTGATGTAGATTCCACCACTCAGACACACATGGACAAGACTCTGGTTCCAAGGTGACCAGTGACGTGTCTGTTATGTGGTCGGGGTGGTGGCAGAAGCGGTGGCACAGATTTCAGTATCAGGCTGTCTTTGTGCAGAGTCAGGTTGATAAGCCTTATCAGAGGGAGGCTTGGACAGCAGCCTAGTTTGTGATGGAGTTCTGAGTGTTCCTCTCATAAATTTAATCTCAAGCCTGTTTCTCCAGACATCTCAATGTTTCTATGAGTTATTATCCTTTAGAAAATTATTTTGCTGAATAACTAGCCATAAACATCCAAAAGCATGTTTATCTTCTACATCATGACTGGAATAATCTTTAAGAGTGAAAACTGAATTCCACTGCCAAACCTCGTCACTATTGAGTTTATTCAATGACAAACAACAGGATAAAGTCCTGCCTTCTTTCACTTATACACACTGTCCTCTGTTCCACCACTCCATCCAGCTTGGTTTCTTTTCCTTCTCATCGTATATTCCATGTGAACTTTTGCAAGTCTGTGATTCTTGCTCCTGATTCTATCTAAAATACCCAGCTTTCCTCCCCCAATCACGAAGTTCATGCTGATCTGAAATTCATATCAAGCACAATCTCTAGGAAGGCTTTAAATGTCTTTTCCCCATCCCATTCCATGGTCCTGTTTGAGGCAAGGTGCCATTTCTCTGTGATTTCATAGTTCCCTACAGCATTCTCTGTCATCATCCTTTTTTCATTTTGTATAGTTATTTGTGCCCATATGTTTCCTCTTACTACTTCTTGAGTTCCTTGATAGAGGCTGAAAATATCCAAATCAAAATTGGGTAAATTTGTGTATTTCCCCACAGCTAGCTAGTACCTACTATTTAATATATTCATATAGGTTTGAGTGATGCTGCTGTGGTTCTGAGCGTAACTGTAAATGGTTGGGATTATATTTGTAAATAAAGGAGAGAGAGGCAAGGATATGGAAGAAGCTATCTCTTTCCCAAGGCAGTGGGATCTAGGAATGTTGACTTCTTTCAAGATGCTTTGTGAGAAAGAAATTCTATGAACAAATATATTTAGAAAATACTGAGAGTGTATCTCTATATCTCATAAATAAAATGATTTATTATACTCATTGGAATATTAAGGGTTCTGAGAAAGTATACAGTATCTAAATGTATAAATTTATTTCTCCATTTTGTAGCATTGCAGACTAATGAATTGAAGGAATAGAGTTCCAAGGGATACAAATTGAATGATAGGGTATGGGTGAAAACAGAGCCACTGTTATTTTGCCTGTCATTTTTAGATCTGTGGTAGTGAGAGTCTGTTTTATTATTCCATTATATTACACCTTTTCCCAGTGTTCAGAAAACTGCACTTTAAATGTTTTTACACAGAAGAAGAGCCTAGTGCTTTTAGCCCTGATCAGAATCAATGATGGCATTGCCAAGCTTGAGCAAAAAATCTTTGACAGTAAACTTCTGTCTTCAATCCATTCATTTCAAATTTATCTTTCCAAACTCACCTATGAAACTGTCAACAATCCTCACTTTAATACTGATTTGACTCGATGTCAAACAAACCAAATAAGCAGCCTTCTGAAGCAGGGCAAGTCAAGTTAGCAGATAGTAAAATTGACACTCTTTGAAGAATAATTTGTTTTAAAATGATGAATATCATAATTTTCATGAGTTTAGACATTACAGTAGAAACTCTGTGTTTGTAAAATAATTGATTTCTTACCAAAATAGCAACTATAGCTATTTTCAACATGACTGTCTATGGGATTGTAGCAATTTGGGTTGAAATTCTATATAGAAATTTCATTCAGTTATCAATTTTACTCTCTCACAGTAGAGATTGGTAATTGACGTTCTTCCATGTGTTTTAATTTTTAACTGAGGGAAATAGTTACCCAGAAAAATACATTTCCCCACTTTCTTGTAGCTGGATGTGAAGAGATGACTAACTTCTGGTCAATGGGACATAAATGGATGTTTTCTATGTCAGCTTTTAGGAATTTCCTTAGGAGGACCCTAGATAGATCCCTTCTATATCCTAATGGATATATTGGAGAAGGACCTTTTCACCATGAGGCTAAGAATTATACTATAGATATGGCAAATGAATAAATTGGAAGAATCTAGATTGTAGTAGATTGTTTTTCCCAAAATTTCACAGCAATATTTCAGATCTCAAATACTGTTCTTGAACCTGTGTCTGTTACTGCTGACACTTCCCATAAAGAGGGAGAGTAATTTCCTTTCCCGTGGAACCTGGGCAAGATCATAGTGGCTTCAAGAAACACAGTGTGGTAGAAGTGACATGGCAAGACTTCTGTGACTAAGGTCATAAAAGGAGATTCAGCTAACAGGGTCCTTTTCCCACATGGGACACTGACCCATTGGATTCAGCTCCTATGCCATGAGGAAGCACAGGGGAAAGAACAGCATGGAGAGACACCATCACCAGATTTATGACTAAGCGAGACTTAGATGAATTCAGGCCCCAGACTTTGAATTTTCTATCTGACACTCGACCCTGGAGCAAACACACACCATGACCTATCCAAATGCCTCACCCACACAACCTAGCACAATAAAGGTTTGGTTCATCTCACTAAACTGTGGGGCAATTTTGTTACAGAGCAAGATACATTGAAGCAGTCTACTGCTGGGGATTTTATAGATAAGTGATATTATCCAAGACCTGGAATGAATGGCTCTGACCTTGAATGTGAAAAATAAGTAAACATCATCATAGTTAAGTCAATGTTATTCAGAGGGGTTTTTTTTCTTACTTATAGCTGAATTTAATCCAGCTTTTGAAAATGAGTCTCCTCATGCTCATAGCTACAACTACCATTTGTATCCATTACCGAGATCTTGATCTTAAAACTGAACCTCACGCATGAGCTCTAGATTTGTATGTTCAACTGCCTATTGGTGATCTTTACTTTCATGTATCACAGTAAGATTAGATGCAACATACATATCTCAGGTCAAACTCATTAACATTTCCACAGTCTGACCTTTCTATATTCTACACTTTGGCAAAAGGCATCATCAGATACCCAGTAAATTCAAAAACTAGGTATTTCTCCTTTTCTCTCTTCCATTCATATAATTAGCCAACTGTCCAGAATCAAGTTCTATAGATTCTGTCCCCAAAAATGTTCCCTCCCTCAGCATACATTGCCCATGTCATATTTCTCTTAGTATTTTCTTTCCCACCTTACTCCACAATTCTTTTTCTGCAGTAGCTTTCCTGCTTATACTATCAACAATCCATCCTCCATTGTGATCGCTTTAGTTCCCTGATGACAGAGCTCTGGCTTACATCTCCCAATTGATATCTCATCATAATTACAACTCTAGAGAACCAAGAGAATGTAGATGATTCATTTCTGTGTCCTCCAAGCATCATTTTATGTATTGACCACAGCATGTAACTTAGAGTTCTTCGTTTCTTCATTATAATGCACTATCTAGAAGACACTGACTATATTTTTTCCTCTAAATTTTCTAGCCTAATTTCTTGTGCATTATATATATTCATGTTTTTAATCAGTGAACTACTGAACAGCTTACCATTTGCCTACTCCTTCCCCTACTCTAAAATGAGAAAAAGTAAAAGATACTTCTCTTGCTTACACTGTATTTTCCTCTATTATAAAATTTATTTTCATTGTAATTTATTTATTTAATTGTCTATAAATATGACATCCACAATTTATCCATTCTAGGCCAGAGGTGGATTTACTGTGAGGTTAACAACGCCTAGGCTTCAGGGACACTTAATTATATGACCTTTTCTGAAGCCGGGTATCTATTTTTTTTCATAATTTTATTCTTTTTCTTAAACATCATTTCCCAAATTTATATACATGCCTCACAAAGTCTGGATTTATCCCTGTTCCAATCAGAATTTACTAAGTGTCTGTCATATAACCAAGACTATAGTACATTTTCAAAAATACAAGAATAATGAAATGAATTTAATTCTATGTAATTTCTTCAAGACATCAGAATAGTTCATTTGCAGGAGGTCATGCTCACTATATCTCACATTGTCATAATCTCTCTTAATGTCTAATCTCTCGGTCTTCCTCTTTGTTCCCCTTATTATTCACAGAATTGATCCAAAACCCTTAGAAATCTGATCTCAACATACCCTTTGGGCCAAATCGCCTGCAACTTCCCCACTTCCTAAACACCTCTTTATGCCACTAATTATATGTTCCAGGCAAACTAAACTACTCATTATTAATGCCCTGATTGTTTCTCTGCTCAAGTTATTTTTTCTCCTTTCAGCATCCAGTTTTTATATTACTGTCTAAAACATTCTCCAACCCACATTGGCAGGGTTAATCACTACTTCCTTTGCCCTCTAAGCAATTTGATTGTACCTTCAGAATAATGTTTGTCCCACGGTGTTAGGAGATATGAGTCAGAATTGCATTCAGCTGCTTCAAAACACAGCATTGACAACCATGACTACTAATGATTTTTTTGGCTGATCCACATCTTTTCTCCTCCCTGCTCTGTGCCCAGGAAGGGTGGGTGACCTTTAAGACTGCTTCACTCCAGCTCCTTTCTCTGGATTCTGCTTGGGTTCAGCCAGGTGGAGGCACTGGCAGGGATTTGGTGTTTGGAAGGAGAAGGTGGTCAGAGAATGTAGTCTTGCCTTTACTCCCTGCGTGGCTTCGGCAGTGGTGATGTCCTTCTGTCTGTCACCTCAGATCCTACAGAATGACCTTACTGCCGTGGTCCCAGCTCTTCATTCTTGTCAGATTCCAGCATGTCCCTCCTTTGGTCACATCAGGCAAAGCAGAAGTAATGACGTCCTGCTCTTGTTGGGTCTGGGTGTTTCATCATCTCTAGTTCCTTTAATCATGCTTGACGTTACCACTGCAAAGAGTCCCTTTGTTACCTTCATCACATTTTTAAAAATTACCTCTTTGAGTATTACCATCTGCTCCCTGTAAGAATTGGAATCATGTGTAGACCCAGCAGATAACTTTCAAAATATACCTGATTATCTTTCTTTCTTCTTTTTTTCTTGCAATGGCAGGTACTTTTTACAGAATGAAGAATAAAAATCATGCAAATGTTAAAAATTGAATAAGAGAAAAAAAAAGAAAAAAAATTGAATAAGAGTATTTCTTTATTGAAAAGCATTCCCTTAGAGAGGGTTGGTATTAGATTATTTGGTATTAGCATTTGCATCTCTATTCATACCATCAAATTATATCATGCATTAGAGAAGTGTGAGATTAGACTGTGTCTTCTTAGACAAAAGAGGGATAAATGATTATGATTTTGTATAGAACATTTGGTGGTCATAAACAATCTTTTCATTTTAAAAATATTTATCACAGTTGGTTTCACGAGGAAATTAAGTCTTAGAGCAGATTTTAGGGGGGAAATGCTTGTCTAGGAATCAGAAGTTGGGTCATCACTCTAGTTCTACTAAGAAATCACTGAGATGACCTTTCTAAACTGAAAATGGGAGGTCAGAGGCACTGTGTCCTTGGTTTCTTTCCAAAAAGTTCATAATTTTGGAATTCTGTGAGTAATCTTTGGTTATAAATGATTTTTCTTAGGAAGATTACATTGATTTTAGGTTCTGAGGCTACCATAAATCTCTCCCCACTGGCATGGCTTGGTGCAAGTCTTTGAAGAACTCACATATTTCAAGGAGGTTTTGAGGCTTGAGATATTGCCCCCAGAAATACTGTTAGCGCTCTCTGAAGAAAATACAAACATTAGAAATCTCTAGGGGTGCCTGGGTGGCTCAGTGGGTTAAAGCCTCTGCCTTCGTCTCAGGTCATGATCTCAGGGTCCTGAGATCGAGCCCCGCATCGGGCTCTCTGCTCAGTGTGGAGCCTGCTTCCCCCGCTCTCTCTGCCTGCCATTCTGCCTACCTGTGATCTCTCTCTGTCAAATAAATAAATAAAATCTTTTAAAAAAAAAGAAATCTCTAAAGCAATGGAAGGTTGCCTTGAACTTCTGAAAAGAAGAACTGCATAGACTGGAACAACCCTTCTTTAAAATGACATTTTCTTTTACTCCACATAGCCTTGAGAAGCCCATCATTGCTTGCACCTGTAGGTTGAAAGATGGCAATAGCCTGGTCATCTCTTAGACAACTCTCCGAATAGCTTAATGTACTCATGGAAGAGGACCTGATGCCCTTCAACATTTGTTACTCAACCTCCAAACTTCCTTCCCATCAGGGCTTGTTAAATGGCAAATAGGGTATAATATTTTTGAGGCTAAGAACCTGAGGAGAGGAGAATTAGCAAATAGAAATGTTGCCTAGCGTCTCTGGGGGGTCCTGTGCTATCCTCCCTCTACACAAATTCAGAGAATAGGGCTCTTAACCCCCTCTCAATAAAAAGTAGCAATAAGTATATCTCATGGGAATATAAACTTACAGGTTAAATAACTGAAGAATATTATTCAGGGAAAAAAAAAAAGCCAGCAAATTGGATTACATCTATTACAGAAAGCAAAAGCATTAGGTCAGGAGGACCAAGAATTTAAAATATTGCCCTTAATTGACATTGCAGATACAAAAGGTCCCAATAGAGGAGAAAGGAAATAAAATCAACTCAAGCAAGTTTATTTAAGAATCTTTAAATCGTCAACATCCGTGTCTGGCACATTGCCTTTGAACACTAAAGGAAGAGATAAACTTAAATTGTGATCCAGAGTTTCATTTAATAGTTAGTTTGTCCTTATCTCCTCCAGGTAAGCCATCTTGATATGTAATGACACAATCACCCTGATCAGCCCCTCTTGTGTTAAGGTTTGCACTCTTAACCTTTTCCTTAATACACAATAAAATACTGCTTACCTGTAGGCAAACAGTCCATATGTACATATCCTTATTTGTCCTATGTCCTTGTCTTTGTCCCTTGTTCTTTATATCATAGCACAGCAACATTTGTTTTTCCTATGTAGCACCTTGAGTTTTGTACGCATCCAGTTACCCCCTTGTTAGAAATTTTAATGGAAATGTGGATGAACTGTATCTGAAAGGAGGCTTGCTGAAGAGGAAGTGAGAGAAACAGGAGCATGAAGCATCAGCATGGAGCTATACATGATGTAGGAGGGAAAACCAATGCCCTGGAACAGACCCGCATGATTTCTCTTTAAGCAAGCAGTGGGCTTGAGTATAGACTGCAGGTGTTCCCAGACTTTCTCTAAGTGCTCAGCCTGCACTGTAGTCCTCTCAAGACCAGCAGATCAGGCATAGTGACGGCTCCAGCTCTGTGATTAATGATCCTACAGTATTCCCACTGACCTTCATTCATGTAAAAGAAATAATTCTATCAGCCCTACCAAATTTGCAGAAAAAGAAAAGAGAGATAAAATGAGTTACGTGACAAATGAAACTCTTTTTGGTGAAAATGTAACTTTTTCTTCTTCTGATAATGTGATTTTTGATTAAAAGGTTTGGATCATAAGAGTTATTTTAATGTCGTACGCACTGAATACCTGAGCCTCTGAACGGTAAGACTTTTGTCAGAGTGACTAGGGCCTCAACATTGACATGAAGTAGGCAGCTGCTCCTTAAATTCTACAATGGAGTTGCTATTATTCCTTTACCTTTTTATTTATTTATTACTCTATCTTACCTTTCCCCTTTAAATAAAATACCTTCTGGATATTATGGTAAATGGATCCCAAGTGCAGTTGGGCATATTTTGGAATGGAAAGAAACTTCTTCTTCATGGGTGGAATGAATGTTTACAGGCATGGGGCCTCAAATCCTAGAACATTTCCTTGTCATATTATTAGATTTAATATCAGTCTTACTTTCAGTTGGCTTTTTTGTTTTCCCTTCTGTGTTTTGTAAATAAACTTACCTAATTTACTTCTATTCTATTTGTACTCTTGTACTCTGAGCAAAGTTGCAGGGATCCTTGTCTCAAGCGTAAACTGGCGTGAAGAATACAGGGTGATCAAACAAAAACAAAACAGAGTACAGGGTGATCAGACCAAACGTAAACAACTTAATAAAAAATGTTTACTTACTTGGGGGCAGAGATTTGTAATATGACTCATGAAAGTGTTATAGTCCTGTTAGGACAGATATTATATCCAGAAAAAATCAGATCCCTTTAGTTTGCTAAAGAGCTTTGCTGACACAGGTGGTAAGAGCATTCATGACCATTAAGAACAGTATCTGTCAATTTTATTCACACTACCAATATTTAAGGAACCTATGATGTGTGAGGTCTGTGCTAACAAGTTGTAAAGTGTTGCAGTCAATTTTATCAAATGGAGAATTGCATTATAGATTTGTATTTATACATTTGATTCTCTCATTTTTTTTGAGATTTTATTCATTTAACAGAGAGAGAGAGATCACAAGTAGGCAGAGAGGCAGGCAGAGGGAGAGGGAGAAGCAGGCTCCCTGACGAGTAGAGAGCCAGATGTGGGGCTCGATCCCAGGACCCTGAGATCCTGACCTGAGCTGAAGGCAGAGGCTTTAACCCACTGAGCCACTTAGGCACCCCCATTTGACTCTCTTAAAATGAAGATTAAATCTGTAATAATTTACCTATTTGAAATTATTTAAATATTTGAATTTCATTGTATTAAGAAAATAGTATAATTTGGTGTGAATCTAATATTAAGTTTATTTTTTATTAAGCTTATTTTTAAATATCATAAGTTATTATTTATTTGTGCTATATCTATTTTTATTGATGATAACTACCCACAATACTCCATCTGATAGGTTAAAACTATTTTAAAGAAATTCTGTTGTCAAATGGCTGTTGTCAAGAGTGTGGCAGAATTGAGGACAGTAGGAATTAATTAGTTTAGCAAGAGGAGGGTGTAGAAATGACATGAGAATCAGTAAAGGTTTCCACTTCAAGAAACACAGAGGTAGAAAGAAACATTTAGAGAAAGAATATTCTAAATAGGGAACAAAATGTAATATCCAAGAATCCAAGTAAAACCCAAGGAAACTACCCACACATTTACTTTTTCCTAATCTCAGACCCAAATCATACAAAACACATATGTTCACATAGTTTCCAGGGCTAAAAATGACTAGCCCTTAAACCACATGGAATTAGGTGGATGGGGTGAGGCAGATCAGGAGTGGAAATAACTTGGATAGAATTTTGCAGGGAATGAGAAATCTCAGCCAAACATATAAAGATGTTGGCTTAATTCTCTGTGTAACTGTTTTCACTCAGAGGCAAGATCTTCATTGGACAAAAATGACGGCTACCATTTTGAGCCCTTCTCTCTGATGCCCTTTGCCAAGAAACCACTAATTGTTCATTGCAGTTCATGTTCTGATAGAAAACATGAAGTCTCCGGATCAGAGAACAGACAGTGTATTACTCACAGAACATTTTAGTGTCAGTTTCCAGGGACCCGATCCTCATGGGATGTGAGCCTCATGTTATCCTGCATATGCAGTGAGGGTGCAATGCAGGAGAGCAACTGCTGAAAGTATGAGATTTGGATGTGATGTGGGGTTGGGTGGCATACACCTCCTCTCTGATGTTTGGGGAGGGAGGGATGGAGGAAGGGAAGGAGAGAGACAGAGAGAGAAAGGGGGAGAGAGAGGAGAGAGACAGGAGAGAGAGAGGAGAACAAGGCGAGAGAAGAAAGGGGGAGAAAGAAAGACATAAACTAATGTCGGGGGATAGAAGGAGGTGGGAGATGGGGCTGTCTCTAAGTTCACCCCTGAAATGTAAGCAAATGGCTCTGGGGAAGATTAAGTCTCAGTCTCTTTAAAGGAATTCACTTTTACTTTATCACTAACTTTCAGGGCATATTTGCTCTTTAATTATCTTTTAACCTTTGTCGTTGCTCATAAACTCTGGGTTTAGTGCAGAAATATGAAAATATTCATGGATACTTGTCTCCTGGCACATCCCTAGACCAAATCCAAGATGTAAAATGTCTTAGCTATTCATCATTTCGACTGAAACCTTCTAAATCGCTGTTGCTTAAGATAAATTTACTTTGCCAATGGATACACTCATCACCCATGCTAATATTGCAATCAAAAGGGACGTAGTAGTTGAGTTTATTAGATTTATCCTAATAGTGGCAAAAGATAGTTCACAAACTGTGAACTGTGGCTGTATATAAATAGCTTTTTACTCTCTGTGCACAATAATTTACCTAAGATCCTGTCTTTCACCTGAGTTATCAACCTAGTAAAGCCTCCATGACATGGTTAGAGCCCTTTATTTAAAAAAAAAAATGTGGTTATTCTAAGATAAACAATAAAACAGACTCTTCATTATTGAGGACAAAGTGAGGTTTGCTGGAGGGGAGGTGGGGGGTGGGTTAAATAGATGATGGGGATTAGGGGAAGATACTTGTGGTGATGAGCACTCAGTGTTGAATATAAATGATGAATCACAAAATTCTACTACTGAAACAGATAGTACCCTGTATGTTAATAAGCTGGAATCTAAATAAAAACTTAAAAAAGAAAAAAATAATAAAATAAAAATGTGACTAAATTCTGGAGGAATAAATAACAAAATATAATAAATTAAATCCTCAAATTGATTTAATGAGAAACAAATGTTTACTAAATAAATAGCATAATTCAACATTTCAGAGTTATTCACTTGTTTTATCTTTATTTTTAGAAACTATTGAAAATACAATATGAAATGCTAACATGAAAATTACTTTTTTTTTGAAAATTACTTTTCTTAATTTAGTTCTGGTGTAGCCACATGATAATGTTTCGTCATACTAAAAAATGTTTTATTACCTTTCTTTGGTTTAATTTTTAGCACACTATCATCTAAAATTAATACTTCTTAAAGTATTTTATTGTTATTTGAGTGAATTAGAATTAACAGTAACTGCTTTTCTTCTGCAGTTTGTTTGCATGAATTCGTGTATATTTTCTCTTTTCTCCTTTTTTCCATAAGTCAATCCTCATAAATAAACAGAATACTCTAATGTCTCCAAAGCTTAAAACAAAAATAAACAAACAAAAAAGAAAAACAAAAAAGAAAAAACAAGACTTTCCATCATGATTCTTTTTTCTCTGTCACTTCTATTCATAAAATGATTGGAAAGGTTTTGTTTTTGTTTTTGTCTCTTTTGCTTTGTTTTGTTTGTTTTGCTTTATTATTATTATTATTTTAAGTTATATCCATTTCTTATTCACTTTTCAGTTCATCCCATGCCGACCAATCCACAGAAACTGTTTCATATCAAGGTCACCAAACACATTCTTGCGTTAAATCTAGACACCTATAAGCATGATTTTTTAAAATTATGTGTTTTCTATGCATATCAGAAAATTCAACTGAATGGCTGAATGATTTTCTTATAGTCATCTCTATGAAGGTGGAAGAAAAGATTCAAAATTTTTATATAAATTGCAAGTTGAATTATAGTCAGTTCTATACTAGACTACTGAGGCTAATAATACTTTCAATTGTGTTTCTAGAGCTTGAGATAAGAGGTAGAACTCAGCAGGTTGCTAAAAGAGCAACAAGGATTTGTGTTTCTCTCAAAACAGAGACCATTCATTTAATTAATAGGCATCACTATATTTTTCTGCTTCACTCAAATATTCTTGACCATACTGACTTACTTTCATAGGAAATTGGCATTCATTGGACTAATAATCCTTTGAGAGGAAACAGCAATAGCAGATTCTACCCATATGAGAACTTCCTTTGCTAATGGGTTGTGGAGCTCAAGCTGGCTTGGTAATAAGGCACATTCATCTTACTCAAAAAATGCATTTAGTAATTCTTTCTGGTTCACTTGGTCAGATCCTTTATTTTTATCTAAAGTTCAATTAATTTACATTTACTGCTACCAGTCACAGTATTAATTACATAATATTTATATAACTGCATAGAATATTCACATTAGTAATAGAGTCCTACGAGAGATATGGAAGGTTTTCTCAAATTGTTTTTACTCAGATAGGTAAATAGATTATGTTGGCATATTAACAAATTATACATACATTCAAATATGGTAGATATTATTTTCCATTTTTTCTAAGAAATATTATTTCATATACAGAAATTTGAGTCCTCTTTCAAGTATCTAAAAATAGAAACGTTATTTTATTCTGATATGGATGTATATTCCCTGAGACGGGTGGTAAACTTGATCATTTAACTGTGGATTTCTCTTTTTTTTTTACTCTTAAGATGAACATCTATCTTGAAAATATGAAAGAATTTCTTTTTTTCCTCCTGAGAGTATAAGTCAGTGAATCCACATCCCCTCATCCCATCGGGCTTTAGATGTATTCACTTATTCATTCAAATATTAATTGAACATCTACTATGGTCTAAGAATGGTCCCAAGACAGAAGATCCAACAGTAAACAAAATAGCAAAATACCCATGATTCTGGGAAGTTTTCATTCTCTTGGTGGAAGATAAATTAGAAAAAAATGAAGCATTATTTATTGAAAAAATTATGATACCAAAGGAGTACAAAATCTGTGATACTTAAATATATCTGATTAATTGATCATATAAAACATGCCAATATTATATACCAACTGTAACAATTCCAAAGATGAGTTTAAATAATTTTGGAAAAGAAAATGCTCATGTATAATACTGAGAAATGAAGAAAAATACATTGTGTGGAAATTATACACACACACACACACATACACACACAATCATTCGATCTTCATTATTAGTAGATTTCTTATATGCCAATTCTCCTACTTGCTAAAATGTAGTTGAAACCTAAAAAATCAATACCTCAAGTGCTTTCTTGGTCAGCCTCTAACATGTGCATATGCAGAGTGGTTAAAAATATGATTGCCGGGCGCCTAGGTGGCTCAGTCATTAAGTGTCTGCCTTAGGCTCCAGTCATGGGGTCATGATCCTGAAGTCCTGGGATGGAGCCCTGCATTGGTCTCCGTACTTGTTGGGAAGCCTGTTTCTCCCTCTGCCCTTCCCCCTACTAGTGCTGTCAGTGTCTCTCTCAAATAAATGAATAAATAAAATCTTTGTAAAAATATGGAATATTCTATTACCCCAAATATTCTTTTTTTTTAAAAGATTTTATTTATTTATTTATTAGGAAAGAGAGAGAGTGAGAGAGAGCATGAGAAGGGAGAAGGTCAGAGTGAGAAGCAGACTCCCCATAGACTGAGAGCCCGATGTGGGACCCGATCCCGGTACTCCGGGATCACGACCTGAGCCAAAGGCAGTTGCTCAACCAACTGAGCCACCCAGGCGTCCCACCCCAAATATTCTTTTATTCCCTTTTATTTTCTTTTCTTCCTTCCTGACGTTGACAGCCACTGATCTGCTTTCTTTCCCTAAAGTTTTATCTTTCCCAGAATATCATATAAATAAAATTATATGTCATAGAAATGAATTATAAGTATGCAGCCTTTTGAGCACGGCTTCTTGTACTTACCATAATTAATTTGAGACTCATCAATATTGTAGTCTGTATCAATTGATCATCCCCTTTATTTCTGAGTAGAAATCTATCGTATGGATGTACCACAGTTTACCTATACATTCACAAGTGGTGGAACATTTAGCTTGTGTCCAGTTTTTTGTGATTTTTTAATAAAACTTCTGAAGATATTACTGTATAAGTTTTTGCATGAACATAAATTTTCATTTATCCTGGACAGATATCCAAGAGTGGGAATTCTGGTCATATGAAGTGAATTTTTTCTGTGTCCATAAGAAACTGTCAGTGTTTTCCTAAATGGTGTTTTATTTAGCGTTCCCACAAGCAAAGTATGCGAGCTCCAATTGCTCCGATATATGTCAGACATTGGTATTATTGTTTCTTCAAGTTTTTCCAAACTACAGCCTATGTTGTGGTAGTCCAGCGTTCTTTAATTTGCTTTTCCCCAGTGAATACTGATGTTGAGCATCTTTTCATGGGCTTTTCCCCATCCATACATCCTTTAGGTGAGATTCTTACTCTTCACGTATTTGGAAAGTCTACCTCTATACAGGAAACAGGGGCTGTCTCTACCTCCTGTCTCCTCCTTTACCATTCCTGTCTTTAGCACCCCATGGAGGACCATGAAGAAGAGCCTATAGAGAGTACAAACTGCTCTTTAGTCTGCAGCTTGCCTCAGAGATCTCTAACCCTATACCTTATCCTCTAACATTGCTCAGACTTGACCATCTGCAATTTGTGGCCAGTTTGGTCTGATTTCTTCTCACCTGCTTTTCTGGCCTGACTCTGCTTCCTTCAGTGTTCTCTCACAGGTAAGCCAGCCTGCAGCTAGTCTGTCTTTAAGGAGCCTAGCCTCATGTCCTTGATTTCAGGATACTTGTTTTCCTGTGAACCTCAACTCTAAGAGGTTTCAAGGAAATCTATAGTTTTGAATTTATTTATTTCTTCTTGTTAGCACGGGAGTGACATTCTTTCAAGCTTTCTAAGATATTCTAGGGAGAAGCTAAACTCTCTAATTATATATTTTTTTAAATGTCTATAAATGAGCATATGTTCCCTTAACAATAAGAAAAATAGCAAATAAAATAAATCGTAGGTAAAGTGGCATTGTGTAATATATTTAAAATAATACATTTAGAATTCAAGTTTAAAGATAACCTCATCTCTTTTATATTTCCTATTTGTGTAATAAAAAGCAAAGATAATGGCTTTACTATCCATTCTTCAAATCTCTTTGACATATTAAAAAGAAATTTAGAATTTTATTAATACTATCACTTTAGAATGAAAACAAAAAGCACTATTCTCTTCTTAGTAAAACCTTCTTCATTTGGCTTCTATTATTTGCTCTTTTTTTTTTTTAATCTGGCTTTAGTAGCTTGAAATTAACAGTTAGGAAATCTGTCAAATAATTAAAACCAGTCTTGAATGTGTCACTCATTTTACAGTGTTTCAATTAATAAGGATAAACCTATTTTTAGCCATGGGATATTAATTATGTGGCACATAGAAATTATGTAGTATTTTTCAAAATAATAGAAATCAGCACTATCTCAGATTCTAGCAGTAGTATAGAGTATATTGGATTTTCAAAAATAGTTTAATTTGATGGGAATACAGTGCTTAAAATGCAAAAAAAACTCACTATAAAAATAAAATTATTTTTAAAGTGGTTACTTTATTACGAATTCATAGTTTGTATACATCAAAAATAATAAAGATCACCAGAAATAACATAAAGACCACCAGAACTAAAAACAACTTTATAATGAATCTATTAATTTGTCAGAAAAGGGAATATTGGTCAGTGAAGAAATTCACTTATAGTTTGTTAAGGGAAAAACTAGAGGAATTTTAATTGGTAAAGGAGGGTTGTGTTCATGATGGTAATTATAATTAAGAATGAAAAACTAGCACTCTTAATAGTGTGAGATAAAAGTGTAAGTCTGTACACAGATGAAAATGTTCTGTTATTCATTGATTAAGATAAGATCTTCAGATCATTAGATCCAGTTTGCATCTGGTACCCCAGAATCACCAGAAGTTCATGGTCCTTTCTTGGTTTCAGCTTTTTCAAGCCAATTGTGATGAAACTCAATAATCATTTCTGATTTCTACCAGGGACATTGTTTAGGTGGGACATTTTCCTTTATACATGATTTTGTTTCTATCTACCTTTCCACTAGTCTTTCTACCATTATCAGCAGCATAACTACTGTGTATTTACTACAGAAAAATTAGACTTGTTAGTTCTAGAAAGCTTGAAACTGAGAAAATAAAATACCTTAAAAGGAATACAGGTAACCTCTACAAATTAGAACTGTAGAATATAAATTCCATTATGAGAAGACATTGTATATTTTAATTCTGAACGCATAAATTCAAGCATCTCTACCAACTGATTATAGAAGGTAAATATATCCAAGTGAGACTACACTGTATTGTGTTCAGCAGCTACTCTAGGACTCCTAATTAGGATGGTCTTAAATTGGCATGCTGGTGAAAGGAGGGGCTAGGCTGCATTTTTTGATAAGCGATCTGTTCTTATTTAGTTAGCACGTTTATTTAGCATGGCTTGTGGAAATGATGATTGTGTTTTCTGTTGGGAGTGGAAGTGGATGGCAGGCATTGCTGTAATATTCAAAGCTGTCCTCTGAACACCAGTGGTTAAATTTTAACCATCTAGATTTACCCAAAGAATGTAGGTAATCTGTGGACTTTTGTTTTCTCTAAATTATGTATTGCATTACTGTTCAAGCCTTTCCTTCTACTACCTAGAAGAAATGGAAAGAGAAGAAAGTTGAATATTTGAAAGTCTGGATTGTGTGTTTTATCCTGGGTAGAAGATGTTAATGAGAATTTTTATACTGTTTTATTGGCAGGCAGCATCATATGACGAATTCTTGAGGAAATAATCTTATGAGTATCTTGATATTTCTTGAGGTCAAAAATCTCTTAAATGAATGGTTCCTTGGTCTCTACCAGGATCTAATCAAGGTAGTGAATAAGCCTCCAGCCACAATAGCTTTCAGATATGTGATTGTTTTATTCACATTTATTTAACAGTATATATTTTTATAGTTGTTAATTATTTGGGCTGTAGTCACTCAGGTATAGGAAACCAGTTCTAATTATAGTGATGTTTCTTATACTACACAAGAAGAGTTATTCACTGGCGCCTGAGTGGCTTAGTTGGTTAAACATCCAACTCTTAATTTTGTCTCAGGTCATGATCCTAGGGACATGAAATCAAGCCCTTTGTTGGTCTCCACACTGGGTATGAAGCTTGCTTAAGATTCTCTCTCTTTCTCTCTCTCTCTCTCTCTGTCCCTTCTCCCAAACATTGCTCATGCTCGCTTTCTCAAAAAAAAAAAAAAAAGAAGTCATTCTTATTCTTTCAAAACCCATGCCCTTTTTGATAACTTAAAAATTTTCCTTTTCTTCTAGGATGCTCAGCCTTAGGGGAAACTGAGAAGTTTATTACGTAAATATCATCACAAATTTAAGCAATGTTTTGATTTTTGGAGTTTTTTTGGACTTTACTTAAAAATAACCATAGCTGTTTTTGGTTATTGTTTTAAGGAATGTAAAATTCTAATAAAACATCGAACATGCTTTTTCAAACTAATAGGGCCTATCCTGGACATCTGGTGTGATAATTTGCCATTCAACTCAAATAAACCTCCTTCCACTACTTCGCGGTATCACACCAGCTGCAACTCTTCTAAAGGCCACTTCTACAAGCAAACTTCAGTTTTCTTCAAACTGAAGAGAGTGCTTTTCTCTCTCAAAACAAACAGCAAAAACAAAAGTACTTTTACTTTATTGTGGTGCTTATATATATCTTGACCATTTAACATGTATAAATAGTTGTTAAATTTGTTAAATGTGTCGCTGACAAAGTTTTTGACTTTTGTGCCCTTTGCCCCATTTTTCCCACAAATCTTGTAGTTTCCATTGTACTATTTTGCATAATATGGTGATTTTTAGGAACATGTATGTTGTGTGATAACCGAACTAGCTGTACATTGGTGAGAAAAAAAAAAAGCAAACAAACACATGCTCTTTCAGAGCTTATGTTCTCACAGGAAGGAAAAAGGAAATAAACACAATAAAGCAGCCAATTATATAGTGTGTTAGAAGCTGAGAAATGCTTTGAAAGAAAATAACAAGGAAAATAGATAAGAGGAGCTAGAGATGAGTGCAATTTTTAAAATAGGATAAGTATAAGACTCACTACGGTGATTTTTACACAAATATTTGAAGAAGTATAATTTTTAAAAAGTTAAGACATGGCTTTCATATAAATATTAAATGTGCTTGTGTCAGAGATTTTCTTTCTTTCTCTCGCTTTCTTTTCTTTTCTCTTTTTTTTTTTTTTTTGAGAGAGAGAACAAGCATGCATAGGAACCGGGGTGGGACAGAGGAAGAGGGAGAGAATCTTAAGCAGGCTCCACGGCCAGTGCAGAGCCGGACTTGGGGCTCGATCTCACAACCTTGACATCATGACCTGAGCCAAAATCAAGAGTTAGTCACTTAACTGACTGAGCCACCCACATGCCTTTTATTTCAATTATTATTTAATAAGGGGATCAATAAGATGAGCTCATCAAAGAGCATTTTGCAGAGCTTGGAATTTATAGGTAACTTAGTAAAAACTGTTAGAATAAACTTGCTAGGTTAGTTACAAAACTAGTTAATGTCTTCTGGGCTATAAGCCATATTTAACTTTAGTAAATCTTCAGTAAATCTTTATTAGTCCATAATCAATAATAAAAAGTAAACCTTGAATCAAAGTACATTCCTTCAAATGGTCTTTGGGTGGGTCTGTTAAATAATGCTCCCACATGACATTGAAAGCACATAACACCCACCTTTTAAAATTTTTTTGCCTTATTTATAAATTTAAGATAATTTTCATACAACTAATGCCAGGATATTTTTGGAAGAACTATTGAGTCAGAGGAATGCACCAGAGCAAAAGCCCTCAAGCAGTTTTCCTAGACAGTTCCATAATGAACAAGGAAGCCACTGTAGATGGAAGGGAGGGAACATGAAGGGAAATAAGACTTTGTAAGGTCTTTGGGCCAATTAAAAAGATTTTGAGTTTTAGATTGAATAAATGGGGAGCTGTGAAAGAATCTGATCAAAGCAATAAAATAATCTCATATTTAACTTAAAAGGATCACTCTGCCTGTTGTGTTGGAATTACATTAGGGTAGGGGTTACGTGGGAGCAAGAAAACCAGTTCATGGCTGTTGGAATATCCATGCTTGGACCAGTATGGTATTCATAGAGGTGGTGAGGAGTCATCAGAATCTATATGTGTGTGTGTTTTTTTTAAAGATTTTATTCATTTATTTGACAGAGAGATCACAAGTAGGCAGAGAAGCAGGCAGGGAGGGGGTGGGGAGCGGGGAGGCAGCCTCCCTGCTGAGCAGAGAGCCCGATGCAGGGCATGATCCCAGGACCCTGAGATCATGACCTGAGCTGAAGGCAGAGGCTTTAACCCACTGAGCCACCCAGGCACCCCTAGATGTGTTTTTGATAGGAGAGAATGAATAATTACATTTGGGGTATGAGAGAACAATTTTTGGACTTGAAGCAACTAGAAGATATGATGTTGTCATTAACTTGGAGCAGATTTAGATTAAGTTAAGTGTGTGTTGCATCTTGTCTCGACTTCTTAGCTGAAATTTTGGTGCTTAACTTAGAGCAAAGAAATGCAAGTACCAATGCAAAAAGGAAACACTATATTTACAATACTGTAATGTATTTATTGAGAAAACTTGACATGCAAGTGGACCCTTGAAGTTCATTGCTAGATTTTGAGTTTTAGATTGAATAAATGGGGAGCTGTGAAAGAATCTGATCAAAGCAATAAAATAATCTCATTTTCCCCATAATGTATGATCTTCATAGATGCACAATCTTATAGCCATTTAATGAAGGTAGACTGATGGCTCATAAATAGAGTATGCTAATTGTATACTGTAATAAAATATTAAAAACAGTTATGAAGAAGGGCATGTGAGTGGCTTGGTCAGTTAAGTGTCTGCTTTTCGCTCAGATTGTGGTCCCAGGGTCCTGGATCCAGCTGCTGGGCTCCCTGCTCAGTGGGGAGCCGGCTTCTCCCTCTCCCTCTGCCCCTCCCCACCACTCATGCTCTCTCTCTTCTCACTCACTCTCTCTCTCAAATAAATAAGTAAATAAATAAAATCTTTTTAAAAAAAAGTTATGAAGAAAAGGCAGACCAAAACCTTAAAAAGGCATTCAGTATCTTCTTTAAATGAATTAAATATATAATGTTGGTAAGTTGTAAGTTATGAATAGACTAGTCCAGATATAAGTGAAAATTTTGGTTTAAAATCTGGCTTTTCCAAAGCAAAAGTCACTCAGGCTGACTTAATATTTGACTCAATCTACCTATGGTTCAATTTAACTGATCGATGGGGGATTAAATAAAGTTTGAAATTATTATGTTTCCCATTGTTTCACGTATGGTCACATAGAGTTACTGTTACCTATCTATAATTTCCTTCTGTATTTGAGCATAGGCTTCATTCCAATTATTTTAAATTTTAAGATAATTCGATTATAGATACACTATACCACTATAACACCATATAAAATAATTTTTAAAATTGTGAAAAACGAATAATGCCTGATTATCATTATTACTATTATTTCCAAATTCAAATCCAGAAATCCCCTTTTACTTTGATTTTCTTATCTACTAAGACATAGTTCAAAATTGAATCCAATTTTTATTCTCTTACTGTTATAAAATTAAACTAAGAGGAAAAAGAAAATAAGCATGTGTTTGATCAAATTATATGCGCTTTCAATTTTTTTGTTAAAAGACATTTATATTCTCAGGCATCAAATGACACGTGACCAAAAATATCTATTCTATAGACATTTTCACATTAAAAATGAAGTCTGCATGTACATAATTATTTGTAAATATTTTCTTTATATAGCTAATGAACTAGATTATTAAAGATTTTTATTTATTTATTTGACAGAGAGAGAGAGATCACAAGTAGGCAGAGAGGCAGGCAGAGAGAGGGGGAAGCAGGCTTCCTGCTGAGCAGAGCCCGATGTGGGCCTTCATCCCAGGACCCTAGTTCATGACCTAAGCCTAAGGCAGAGGTTTTAACCCACTGAGCCACCCAGGCACCCCAAATGAGCTAGATTCTAGAAGCATAAGTTAAATGTTCTCATAGTAGAAAATAAACTGTGGTTTATGTAAATATATATTTAGCTTTTCCCTGTGATCTTTTAATAATTCCATTGTAGGTATTTTGGGGGAAAGGGACAGAGAATTATTTAAGCTATAAATGTCTCATGTCAAGATATTTTAAGAGCTTTCTGAGATTCAGGGAGAAAACTGTCTTTTTGTCAATCACAAAATAACTGAAGAGATAGGGTTTCTTTGTTTGGATTATTTTTTAAGAATATGTTCAAATTCTGGCCATAAGTTTAAGATTTCTTCTTTCTTTTTTTGGTTGAAATCTCTCAGTTTATCATTTTATATATGAATGCCTTTGTAATATTAGTTAAAATTTATAGATATAATTCTCCTCTGGAATTTTTTTTGCTGCTCTATTTGTTCTTGTTTCCTTTAGTTATGTATTTTTCACTAAGGTAGTTTTTTTTTTAAGATTTTATTTATTTATTTGACACAGAGAGAGAGATCACAAATAGGCAGAGAGGCAGGCAGAGAGAGAGGGGGAGGCAGGCTCCCCGCCAAGCAGAGAGCCTGACGTGGGGCTCAATCCTAGGACCCTGAGACATGACCTGAACTGAAGGCAGAGGCTTTAACCCACTGAGCCACCCAGGAGCCCCTCACTAAGGTAGTTTTAATTGTCTTTGCAATATATAATGCACAATTTACCAACTAAATATACTGATTAACAAAATAAAAGATCTTTGAATGTCCAGTGAACTACCAATGTTTTCACAAACACTTTACTGCTAGCTTAGGAAATAGGCCAAGTTCTTGTGAGATATGCATATTCTATACTTGCCATAATAAAAACAAATTGGATATAACGCACTAGCTTTTTTAAAGAGATGACTTCTTTTTTATATTAGCAGAAGTTTAATCTTCAGAGTATGATTATAAAACTAAGCCACATTTTAAGAAGTCAAAATAGCTAAATTATTATAGGCTCTGGAAAAGTGCTTCTTTAGTATGTCAAGTTTAAAAATCAATTTTGTTTGATTATTATCATAGTTGTTTGGTTTGGATTATTTTATTCTGCCAAGCACGAACATCATGTCTTATTTTAATTCTATATAATTAGAGGAAGGAAATGAGATTGAATTTTTTTTAGCATGCTTTATTTACAAGGCAATAGGGACTGAATTGCACTGAGTATCTACTATTTTAATCTACCAAACCTGGGCATATTTTTATCTTAAAAAATGATATTCAGTCCAAGGGCTGTGGGATATCTTCAGGGCATGTAGATAAGGGGTAAAGATGCAAAATGTTTACAGATAAAAGGTAAAAGATAAGCATCTGTTGGACTGGCTACCTAAGAGTCTCATATTTATTCATTTTATTGAATGATACGATAAATCTATTTATCAGGTTTGGCATTGTGAAAATACATGGATTAGTCACCAGAAGACTTCTACCCCTGGTCTACTATTGTGAGATTTAGTGAACAGCGAAAGGTCTTCATGGTATAAAGAAAAGAATCTAGATTTTGGAGCCATTTGGAGTGGAATTTGAAATTAGTTCTACCATTGCATAACCTTGGCCAAGTTACATAAACTTGATGAATTTCAGTGTAGAGATGAAGATGTGCACATTAAAGATTTCATGAGTATTCCAAATCTTTCATTTGTAAATGACAAGATACTCAATTTAAACTACATTTAATTTTTTTTAAAGATTTTGTTTGTTGATTTTAGAGAGAGAGAGAGAGAGAACAAGACAGCACAAGCAGGGGAAGGGGGGGGTGCGGAGGGAAAGGGAGAGGCTGATTGTCCCCAGAGGAGGGAGCTGGATGCAGGACTAAATCCCAGGACCCCAGGATCAGGACCTGAGCCAAGCAGATGTTTAACCACTTAACCAACTGAGCCGCCGGGTGCCCCTTCATTCATTCATTCATTCATTTAAATTTAGGAAGAAAGGAGGAAGGAAAGAAGGAAGAAAAGGAGGGCGGGAGAAGAGCAGTTTACTGGGTTATTGAACTGATCCTTTTTATGTAGACTTGCCTTCCCGAACATGCTTTGATCCAACAGATGCAAATATTAAAATCAGGCTCTGCTTGTCTATACTTCTTGGCTTTCTTCAACTTTATCTTCACACTGGCTCCCCTTATAGTAGCAAGAATGGAAGAAGACCAAGTCTCATGCAATTTTGCCACATGTCCTGAAGAAGAGAAAAAGCTTCACTCTTCCTTAAATTTCAGTATTATCTTCTCACATCTCCTTAGCTCTAATTCATCTTAATCCTGTCTCTGAATAAACCATTATGTCTAGGAAATGGAGCAAGCTGATTAGATTAAACCACGAAAGACCTATCTTTGGAGTTGGAGCTAGGATGAATCCTTTGCAAGCCACATAGCTGATAATACTAGAGGGATGGTTTCTCAAAGGAAATATTTTGTGTTGTGATGGCATGGATGTAGGAGAATCAACACCAGTCATTCCCTTCAAGAATTTCTTCTGAAAATGAAGTGTCTTAATACATCCAAGGTGTCTAAAGCAAATTAGACTCTCAAAAATTTATACCCAGAGTATCAGTAATATTTTTGTAACATAGTGATACATCGCAATATATTCTAATATAGATACTGACATTTGAAAATAAAGTCACTAGCTCTTCTTTAGGAATTTCTTTTAAAAAGCTATTCCTATGCAATATAGTTATTCTCACTTTCTCAAAATTTGCTTTGCTCTTTTGCATGATAGAGAAAGACACAGACAGAGTTCAAGCCAAGTCTACCTTACTTCAATCTTTCCCCATCATGAGCACATTCTGATGTCCAGTTTATTACTGTCAATATTATAAGTGAATGATGTGTTTCTTTACACTTTAAAGACATTTAGTTTTTTACTAAATTAGAGTATAATAATGAGAGTGTTTAGCAGGCTATTGGACTATTCGTGTGTACTTTGTTAAAGCAGTGGAAGAGATATTCTGGACATAAAATTATGGTTTCTTTCTTGTTCTAAAATGATGCCTTTCTTTGGAAATTGATTCTACCAATATTATAGTTCTCTTACATTCTGCTTTATTAATTTACACGCATTCTAGTTATGACTGACAAGTTACTTGTCATTTAAAGAGCTAATCAAGAGAAATATATATTACCCATAAAAAACTCATGTAAGGATAATATAGGAACCAAAAGTGATAGTAAATAAACATTTGTTTAAAAGGAAAGGTTTTTGATAACTTTTTTTTTAAAGATTGTATTTATTTATTTGACAGGGAGAGAGAGAGGGAGAGAGAGATATCACAAGTAGGCAGAAAGGCAGGCAGAGAGAGAAGGAAGCAGGCTCCCTGCCGAGCAGGGAGCCTGATGTGGGGCTCGATCCCAGGACCCTGAGATCATGACCTGAGCTGAAGGCAGAGGCTTTAACCCACTGAGCCACCCAGGTGCCCCAGGTTTTTGATAACTTTATGGGTAAATATAAGATTTCCTAAAATCCCTTAAGTTATAATGAGTATTTAGGGATATCTACGCTAAGCTAAATTTAGTACATTTATGAAAATGCTTAGTAATGTATTTTCCAGTATGAGAGCCACAGTGCTGGCCAGCAAATGGGGGGTAATTAGTCAGTGAAGCAATACCAGGACCCCTGTTATGGACATTTTAGTTTCTTTCTGCTTTTCATTGCAAATTTAATTGCCCACATAAAGCTAAATACTTTGAAATAATCTTCTCAGAACCTTATCAAATAGTTTTATTAAATAATCAATTGTAACCTAGCAATTTTATGGGACGTTGGAAATAGTTGCACATGGAAATCAATTTTAGTAATTTTTTCAAACAGGAAAATCGTTTTACAGGCTACCACTATAGAGATAAAAACAATAAAACCAAGTTTGGTTTGTTATGGGGATTTACAAGATCCATTGTGTTTATGTGACTATAGATATGTTGACATGCAATTAAATTTAAGCCAGTGATACAGTGCACAAACAATGAGCTCATGAACTTATGTTCACTTGCCTACCAGAGGACAATATGTAACATATGGAAAATCAATAGAAGATGAACATTTATCAGATGGATTTACTTATATGATGGAATGAAGGGTAATAATCATTTTTCTTTGACATTTCCCTCCTCATACTACATATTTCTTAAGCATTTACAGGGCATTAGAAAAAGGATGCATTTTAAATAAGGTGTTTTTGATGTTCATAGCTTCAGCTATTGATTTGTAATATTTCTTTCCCATAAAGCATTTTTTCCAGATAAATGCAGAAAGAAGCAAATTCCATGCACCCTATATAGGCCATTTTTGTTCTTATTACCACTTTTGAATGATAAACATGGAATGATCCAGTATCTATCCTTATGCTATTTTTCAAATATAACAGATTCTTTCTCTTTCAATAGCCAGTGTGTGTTCGTGTTTCTGTTGTCTTAGCCAAGAGAAGCATTTTATAGGACCATTTTTAGAATGCTACAACCAATTTAAAAAAATAAATAACATCTTAAGAATATACTGGAAATTATTTGGAAATGAGCTCAAAAGAAGTGAGAAAAAGCCTTGTAAAGAAGTAGAATTTTGCCAGGAACAAACAAGAGTGGTGCTAAATTACTAATCCTACACAACAGAAAAGCTCATTTCTTTGTATAAGAAGTATCCATAGTGGGGCACCTAGGTGGCTTGGCGGGTTAAAGCCTCTGCCTTCAGCTTGGGTCATGATCTTGGGGTCCTGGGATCGAGCCCCGCATCGGGCTCTCTGCTCAGCAGGGAGCCTGCTTCCCTCTCTCTCTCTGCCTGCCTCTCTGCCTACTTGTGATCTCTCTCTCTCTGTCAAATAAGTAAATAAAATATTTTTAAAAAAAGATTAAAAAAAGGTACCCATAGTGATGTGTAAAAGGATCTTTGTGCAAACTTTTGCATAGCCACAGTTAGTGATCAAAAGCTTATAATTTGTATATGCGTAGGCATTGATATAATATATAATCGTAAATGATTGACCACACATTCATATCTTTCCTTCACTATTACAGTCACATAGTTGTGTTGCCTGAGGTCATTTCTCAATATATTTCTAAAGAAATGTGTTAAAATTTAAGCTTTATTCATAGGAACTCTAAAAGGTGAATTACCATATTTACTAAGTGAACTTGTGAGTCCAGAGGGATCCAAAGGAATTACCAGAGATTTTTTGAGCAGTCAGAAGTCCTTGTCACTAAGATTGTCTTTTGCACTTGAATAAAAAAAGAGAAAATTTGGAATGATAATTAATTTTTTATTTTATTATTTTTTTTTTGATAATTAATTTTTTAAAAAATTCATTGATTTTGGGATAGGGACAGCAGCCTGTGTATTTTGTGTGCTGAATTTCTAGCATATTATTTGGCATGTGGAAGGTGCTTATGTAAAGATAATGTAAAAATGATGGTACTGAATTGTGAAAATAATATTTTTAAATTTCATATGCTGAAAAGAAGGAGGTAATACCTTTATAATGGTTTTAGATCAGTTGCTTTTGGTGGCTATTGCGTTTAAGTTTTGACAACAGTACTATCCTGACAAAGGGCTGAAAGTGGGTGAATAAGTTAGCATCATTTTATTCTTTTTTGAAGCATCATTTTATTCTTAAGTAAACTGAATTATATAATTTTAGTATGTCTTTGACTATCATTTTGATGTTTCATGGACTTGTTCTGAATTTATTTTGTTCAAAATAAAATAACATAAATACTCATTTTTGAGGATTCATGATTGGATTCTCATCATTGTTGCTAATGTTTTCCCCCAACCCATCTTTTCTTTTTTTCTCTTATTAGTCTATGGTTTCTTGCTAATAACAAAATTCTAATTCTTAGAATAGTAATCTCAGAAGTCATTTTAGGGATGCCCCTTAAAATCCAGAAGGGAAAATTAAGGGGGCATATCCGTGTATTCTGTATCCATGGCAATGCCTCATTCTCTATCTTTAGTGGGAGCCACGGGCAACATCTTACCCCCTGCGCTAGGCTCTGCACCACAGGTGAACTCTAATGTGAAGTCCAGATGATTAAGCATCGGATGGAGCAGTGCCGGTGGATCTGATCGTGTGCCCCAGGTATAAGAATCTGGCTCTGGACCTCTTGACTCAGCTCTGGCAACTGACTTCTGCCATATTTTTCAGGTTTTCCACCTCCCTACTCCCTACTTTCTCATCAGTATTTTACTTCCTCCAAACCCAGTAGCTTTAGGCGAACTCACTTCCTCACGAGATTTCACAAGTTTTTGTGGGGTCTTCTGAGGTCCGGGAGAGCTGTGTTACTAGTCCTAACCATGTGTCCCAACTTTATTTCAAAGCCATATAACTCACTCACAGTTCAGCACCTAAAACCCTGTGCTGCAGACTTTTGACTGTCCCCAATGCACAGGGTTCCTTGGAGATTTGTCTCGTTACTCCAGTGTTCTTCAAACCTTAGCACACATCAGAATCACCTGGGGGGCTTGTTAAAGCATAGATTAGTAGGCCTTACCCCCAGAATTTCTGATGTAGTAGGTCTGGTCAATGGCTGGGAATTTTCATTTTTAACAAGTTACCAGGTAATGCTGATGCTGCTTATCCACTTTGAGAACTACCACTCCATTCTAACTTCTTGGCTTGTTGGCAGGTGGCTCTATAGAATCAATATTGTTTTTTTCATTTCTTCCTGGATGTCTGGCAAATATAAATACCTCCATGTTACTCTTAATAGTGTAGTGAGCATTTAATAAGTTCTTACCATGTGCCAAGTAGTATAGGGATTTCATATAAGTTATTTTAATCCACAAACAAATCTAAAAGATTATCCTTATATTAGAGATGGAAAATATGATTCACAGAGATGTTCAGAAACTTCAACATGGTTATATAGGCTGTAAGTGCAAAAATGAGATTCAAAACCAGGCTTTCTGATTCAAATGCTCATGTATTAGAAAGGTTATCTTCATGTACATAGAAATATTATTAGAAATTTTCTTTAGGGACACCTACGTAGCTCGGTTGATTAAGTGTCTGCCTTCAGTTCTGGTCATGATCCCAGGGTCCTGGGATCAAGCCCCTCATTGGGCTCCCTGCTCAGTAGAGAGCCTGCTTCTCCCTCCCCCTCTGCCTGCTGCTCTGCCTACTTATGCTCCCTTTCTATCTCTCTGTCAAACAAACAAAAAAATAAAATCTTTAAAAAAAATTTTCTTTAAACAAAATGTTCTGACAGAAGTCAGATTTTTATCATGAAAAATGGTTATTATATTGATTTTAATAATGATTTTAATTATATATTAATTATGATTTTTACAATTGTGTGTTTAGTTTCTGCAAAAGATAGTTTCCAAGGAGAGTAATGAATTCATATGACTGCTGAACAAGATATAAATTTAAAATCAACATCACAAATGCAAAATACGTGAAAAACTAGTTGTCTGTCACAAACACTTAAGCTATAATTTGATCCGTTATGTATCACACTAGTAAAAAACATATATATATATATATATATATATGGGAGAGAGACGGACAGGGAGACTAAGGGAGACTATAGGGTTCAGTATGTAAACATGTGCTCAAACAAGAGATTAGTGGGGAAGTGAATGTTTCCTGGTATCGTCTGATGAATATACTCATATTTCTAAATAGCTACAATCTTGGGATAGGGTGTACATTGTTCTACAAGAATAATTCTTTTCTGTCAGTTAAAGTTGAACAAAAAATTTATGTTGTTCAACCAGCTTGCCCATGTGTCTGTAGACTACTTTGTCTTTGCCTATTATAATATAGGAAGTCATACATCTTTACAGTTTAGAATGTGTTTTTCCTATAATTCAAAAGTAATATATTGCTTCCAAGATGCTTAAGATAAGTGTCAGGAACATTCACCTAACTCTACCTTCTGTTATAAAGATACCCTCCCTTCTACTCTTGTGAAGGCAAGACATAACTAAAGAGCACAGAGTAAACCAGAGAGATTCCTGTTCAGAGTTCTTGTGGTTAGTTCCAAATTGTGTTTTGAACAACTTGAGAGATACATTAACTTTATCTATGGCCCATTTTGTGTTTAACATCCTTGACCATTATATAATTACTAAGTACACAAAATATAATTGATGTTTCCCTTCGATACTTTCTTTGCCAGCCTTAATTCTGCTTAATTGCTACAGATACACAATTCAAGAAGAATCAGTAGACATTTAAATTGTGTTAATACTAATGCTAGTTGAATGTTTCTTAGGTGTCTTTGGTTGAATAACATTTAACTACAATATACTAGAATACTCTTCTGGGTAAATATCAACTTTAATTGAATACTATTCATTGGATCGGCTGCCAGTTTTAAATAACTGAGGAGCTAGGTAATTAAGACCATTATTTTTGTTAAAATTGAGCATACTTCACAACTTTTTTCAAATGAGATCTCAAGATAGGCCGAACTCATCTGGATAATCATGTATAAGGGAAATGGACTCGGAGGAATCGATTTGTTTATTCAGAGAAACTCAATGAACTATTTGAGCTCAAGTGGAAAATAGCCTGAAATTTGACTTCATTAGGACTGTCTAGGAAGTTAGAAGTTCAGATAAAAAAAGAGAACTTAAGATTTTCAAGAGTAGATTATGTTTCCACAAGTCACTTTATACTAAATACATATGATATGTATTTATTTCTTTCTCTTTCCAAATAGTGGTGGTTCTATAAATGCAGCGATCAGAATACCTCACAGGTGACAGAAAAATGGCAGCCATAAGACGTTATTCTTAAAAAATCTGTGAGAACCAAACAGTACAGAGACCCACTTTAATGCAATAAGCCTACATTTATGTAGAGAGTAATAATTAATATATAATAAACACCAAGTTAAAGACAAGCCTGTGAACTTGGGCTCCAATTCAAATTTAAAATAAATAGGAGAGAGTATTGCAAATAGAATTATGAAGGATTCATGTAGCTGGGAAATACTCAAAGTCTCAGATACCTTGTTTTAAAGATGATAACACTGAAGCACTTGTCTTAAAGTTCCAGTTCACATTAAAATTGCTCCCTAATTACTGGGTAACAGAGCTGGAGATGGTCTATTGAAAATATTAGCACACCTTTGCTAGGTTAAAAAAAATCTTTCAAGCAATGATCACCTCACTAGTAAAGCTACAGGTGTTGGAATAATGGCAGACATTTCTAAGAAAAACTGAAAAGCTGCCTTCTAAATGAACTTGTCATAAATCTTCAAACAGAAAAAAGAGCCTCTTACCTTAAAGAAATAATTTCTTTTTTTTAAAGATTTTATTTATTTATTTGACATAGAGACAGTGAGAGAACACAGTCAGGGGTAGCAGCAGAGGGAGAGGGAGAAACAGGCTCTCTACTGAGCATGGGGCTCAATACTAGGACACTGGGATCATGACACAACCAACTGAGCCACCCAGGCATCCCAAGAAATCATTTCAGAATATAGAATATTTTGCTTACACTACATGTTGTAAAGCAAGTATAGGGAACAGAAGGGGAATTTATAGACCTTTGGCTATATCAGCCTATGAAATAACGTTTACTCCTTCCTATCTATCTATCTATCTATCTACCCATCCATCCATCTATCTATCTATCATCCACTTACTATTTTTGTGCTGGAGGACATGCCATTCTAAAGCAGCTAGAAAATGAAGGTCCATAAACTCTCATCTGAAATATCCAGGCTTAGACTTGCTTTAGAATTCAGAATTTTTCAGAATGATTGAAAAGAATAAGGCACAAACACTTTCTTACATAATGCTCTTAGCATGGTTGGTGATGCACCCTATAAGCAGACACATTTACTGTAGTGAATTCATGAATATTTACACTGTACAAAGCTTCCTATCAGTTCAAGTTAGACACTAACTAAGTGTTGGTCAAGCTTAGTTTTTCCATCAAAGGAGTCACGAAAAAAAAAAAAACAACAAAGTAAAGCAAAATAATGTTTTTCAAAGATTTTTGCGTTTCAGAACTATGACAGTGAGACTGTGGACTTGCATGTAGACTAGGTCCAAATGTAGTAGTTCCCCTAATACCCTATCTAAATTTCCTATTTTTGAAGTGCCTGAAGTTATATAAAATAATGATGATAGATTTTAAAGATGAAATTATATAAAATATGCCCAAAGCACTGTTGTGAAGTAAGGGTGTGAGTTCAATACTTTGGTATAGACTTTAACAACAAGCCCAGGTCTAAAACATATAATGTCTCAGGAACAACCGAAGTTAATTTTTTATTTTTGTAGGGCTCAAAACAGATATTCCTGACTGGCAGGCTCCCTTCTTCAAGTAGTAGGGGTCTCTGGCTCCCATGTTCCTTCCATCTTATGGCTCTACCATGTTCAACACAATGTTTTCAAGGTTGTTATGCTCCTTTGCAACAATCTTGCGGAAGGAAAAAGATGGAAACTGTAGTTCCTCTTTTTAATTACTTTGGCCAAGATGTTATTTTTGTATGTATATATAACTATGTATACATAGTATATATATATATATATATATATATATATATATATATATATATATATATATGTGACCTCTCTCTCCCTCTGTCTTGGCAAGATCTAGTTATGTAGCCACACTCAGATTGCAAGGAGGCTGGAGTATGTAGTCGCAGATTACTCAGCTTCTTTCCAGTCATAACTCCACGATTAAAGTGGGGGAGCATGAATTTTATTGGAATGTTTGCTGTGCCTCTCATGATTGCATTTAAAATGAGAAGCAATTAATAAATGTAACATCAATGGTGCTTATTCCTACACTGCTCTCCTAATGAGGACACCATGGTTGACTGTAATACAAAAAAAGCTCCAGCCGTCCCTAAAATTCCAGATTATAGGAGCTTCCTTAAAGAAAGAAAAAAATACACTATCATTTTCATACCTGCCATTCATCACATGCTTTTTATGTCTATTTAGGAATTATAGGGCCCAGAAAAAGTCTCATAAAACCAAGATTAGGTAAAAATGGAAAGTGTTCGATAGCAGTACATTAATATTAAGAAAGAAATACTAAAAAAAAAAGTACAAAAGAAACAAACAAAACAAAAAAGCAAAACAAAGAAAAACAAATGCCTGAAATGTTTATAAATTTATATCTTTTTTTAATAAGCTAATTTGGCTCTTATGGGTAATGGGAAATAGATTCTAGTTGAAAGTAGGAAAACAGGTATTTAGATTTTTCCTCTCTAGGCCAAAGTCCCAGAAAAGGGAGAGGGACTAATATTTTAGGTAAATTTAGTGGGTCACTTCTGCCCAGATTCATGTTTAGGCCCCTGAGGGACAGAAATCGCACATAAGCACACCACTCTAACACTTATTCTAATATATCACTTACCAGCATTTGTCTATGTGTTTGTATTTAACACAACTGTGCCATAATATTAAAGGTTTTATCAAGCATTTCCCAATATTATTTGAAACCAGTGGACTAAATCTTTTAAGACTGTAAACTACACGTTAAATATAAATTGAACAAATAATTATCTAGTTAGTCTCTGAAGGAGGGAAACAAATTCAGGTTTACATTGTTCGTTGGATTTAGAAGTTTAATTGTACTCTATGGAGATCCAGACCAACTATTTACTTTAGAAAGAAATTGTTTTTCGAGTATCTAGGACCAACTGTCATTTATCTTCTGCTCAACACTAATGATAATTGTGAAATCACTGACAAGTTTACTTACCAGATTGTTAGTGATAATACCAAAAATGGCCAATAATAATATGATATTGGAAATTTTGAAAAAAATGACAAAAACTGAATAAGACGTCATAGAGGATGACCCTAAAGATTTCATTTAATTCCCTTAAAGAACTGTCAATTTATACCTCTTGGCAAAGTTCTTCAACCAATTGCTAAATGACCGTGTCTCATTTTATGTAATGAAATCACTCAATCAATCCTTTCTTCAAGTATATTAATTAAGCCAAGATACAAAAGATCTTTAGTTAAGTGTTATGGTAATTAAGAGCCATTTAGAAAAACAGGAACCATACCAGTTACTTGAACAGAAAGAATTTGAAGGAAGGATTTAGATAAAGAAATATTGGAAGGTTAAAAGGACAGGGTGGGAAGATAACACACACACACACACACACACACACACACACACACACACACACACACACACACCCCGTATCTATAGAAAGAAGTACTGATGCTTGAGCTATGGGACAAAAAGGGAAGCTATTTGGATTCTTTAACTCTGGGATCCTATAGCAGGGCTGTCTTCACTGCACCACCATTGAGGAGGTACATAGACACAGATTCAGCAATTGTCTCTTCCTGTTACAGGTGAGATGCTAATAGGAACGATGACTCAACAGGAAGAGTCAATTCCCTCTCCTTACTCTCAAAGTCCATATTGTCAGAAGCTGACAGGACACCAGCTCAAGAAGGAGAAATGTTTACTTTGCTTAAAAACCAGTTCAGTATCTGAGTAATATAACTGGGGAATTATAAGTGGGAATTGATAAATAGTTAAATATGTGCAATTCCACTTGATCAGAAAATATAATCAGTCTTTAAAACAAAATGAGATTGAATTTACATAGTGAATCTAGTGAAAAAAAAAATCTTTTTTTTTTTTTTTTTTAAGATAGAGAGGGTGGGGAAAGGGCAGAGGGAGAGAGAGGGAGAATCTTAAGGAGGCTCCACACCTAGGACTGACCCCGACGAGGGGCTCAATTCCACAACCCTGAGACCATGACCTGAGCTGAGACCAAGAATTGGTTGCTTAACCAATTGAGCCACCCAGGTGCTCCTGGTGGAATTTATTCTTGATCATAACGTATACCCTCAGTTCTGTCAAACCATTGACATCCTCTAGAGATGTTTATGCCCTATATATTTAATAACCTATCAGATTATGTCAAGGATTTATTTTTGGCACACTTACAGAATTTTAAGTTCAAAAAATTTAATGTTCATCACTTAAAAAAAAACAATAATGTTTATCTGCCATCATCACCTTCCAATAGCCTCATTGCTGTCTCACAATCAACCTTACCTTGGTTCTAAATCACTATTCATTTAGCTTTGACTCCAAGTATTTCTTGTTTTCACTTTTACGAAGTATAGTGAATGATGTTATCCTGCTTTCTAGATATATTTTATTTAGCTAAATCCATTAGAGACAGCTATAACTGTTTTTTATACACCTTTCGAAATATCTCAGCATACACTTGATGTGTTTACTAGTTTGAATATCTGTTTAAAGATTTCTCCTCTAAGCCAGAAATAATCTCTTCTGCCTCTGAAATCCCATAACGTTTTATGTGTACCTCTATAATAGTGTAAACATTCTCCAATCAGAACTAAAGTTATCTGTGTATATATGATTTTCTCTCCTATTCTACTTTTAAATTAGAACAGGGTCTTCTTGCAAGCATTATTATGTGACAGATAGTTTATTGGGTGCAAAGAATGCAAATTTGAATAAAACAAAGAAACTTGCTTTTATGGAATTCATGGTCAACCAAGAATGATATGTAAATAGATAATTAAAATTTGCAATAATAGTAAGATATACAAGATACTGAGATAGCAAAATGAAGTGGTAATTCATTTTCCTGGGAATGGATTGAAGGAAATTCCAGCTGCATTTTGAGTTGGCAATTGAATTGGGATGAATGCAACTGGTGGGGTTGGAGAGTCAAAGAATGACATTAGATGTGGAAAACAAGGCATGAGTGAAAATACAAAGATGTGGAAGTTCAAGGCATATTATAAGAACTGAGAGGTATTTAGTAGAACTTAAGATGAGAGGGGAGGGAGCAATCAGTAGAAAAGATGCAGGCAGTGTCCAGATCATGAAGATACTTGAATGCAATGCAAAGGGTTTGTACACTATTCAGGAGGAAGTTCAGAATTAGTAAAGTGTTTATAGGGGACACTCATAATTGATTTTACGAGATAGAGGGGACTTAGGGTCTGGCAGTTGGACCAAAGATCAACTGAAGACAGGAAGACTTTAGAATATTATTAGTTGAAGGCATATAACCTAATGAAATGTTCTTGCTGAGGACACTGAATTTTGAGGAGGAGTCACAGAGAACATCAGAACCCTTGGTAAATAAATCCAGTGATGAAAGCATCCATTGCCTATTGGCAGCAATCTTTAAGGTTTAGTGTTTGGTGTTAGTGGTACAGTGAGGGAAGCAAGGACATCCTAACTAATCTATTTCTTACCATACCCATGGGTGCAGTTCCTTTTTGAATCCTCACTTATTTCGTTCTCATTCTCCAAGATTTCCTTCAGTTTTATGAATTAAGTGACCTGATTTCAATAAATTTCTTTTCTCTTCAACTTAGCCAGAGTTATTTTCTATAAAATCCTAATTGTTTTTGTATAGATCTGAAGCTTAACTGCAAGTTGCATTTCAAAATCTAAGAAAATATCTTTAAAAACATAAGAGTTTTTTTTTTCTCTCTCCCCCTCTGTCTCAGATTAATAAATAAATAAATATCTTTAGAAAGGGGAGAGGTGCCTGGGTGGCTCAGTCAGTTAAAAACGTAAGAGGTGATATCAGTTTCAAATTTGAAAGTCTAAACATGAATGCAATATCAAGATATTTTAAGGCTGCTGCCTTGTTGAAAGTAATAGTGGAAAAAAAACAGATTTGACATGATAATTGCGTTTCAAGACGAGAATTACCGATTAAAGAAATGCATTTTTTCACAAGCCCATATGAACCATGTTAAAGTGCTAGAAACATATTTTATAATTGCAATGCATTCATTTTTTGTAATGTGCTCGTTTTATTGACTTTTTAAAATTTTCAGGTAAATTAAAAAAACAAAATATTAAAAAAAAAAACAAAATATTCAGTACATGAGCATAGAGCAAGGATGCTTTCCACTTTATAAATCTGCTATTCTTTTCAATATGTTTTTATGCTCTTATTTTGCCTTATGTAGAAACTATTTATTATATTCTGATAAATATTGACAAAATAGTACTACTAATTTGAGGAAGACATTCCAAATTATTGTATTTGATGGGAGAAGTTTAGGGGGGTCATTTTTTTTAAAGTGCAGTTTACATACAGTAAAATTCACCCTTTCTGGTATATACTTCATTGTCTTCTGTCACTTTATCGTCTTCTGATTGGGTGTAGTTTCTGCTGAGAAGTCTTCTATGGATAATTCTTAACTGGTTCCTCATGTTGTGTATCTTTTTTTCTAGTTGCCTTCAAAAAGTTTGTTTCAATGTTTAGCTTTTAAGCAGCTTGTACATTGTGTGTGTGTGTGTGTGTGTGTGTGTTTTGTTTTGCATTTATCCTGTCTTATGTTCTCTAAACTCTTGGGTCTTTGATTTTTTCTTTTATATTAACTTTAGGAAATTCTCAACCATTATTTCCTTAATTTTTTCTATCATTATCTCTCCATTCTCACATTTGAAATATGTACATAATTGTTTGATATTTTCCACAGCTCCTGGGTGCGGTATTTTTGGTTTTGTTTTCAAGTTTTTTTTTGTTTTGGGGCGCCCGTATGGCTCAATGGGTTAAAGCCTCTGCCTTCGGCTCAGGTCATGATCTCAGGTCCTGGAATTGAGCCCCGCATTGGGCTCTCTTCTCAACAGGGAGACTGCTTTCCCCTCTCTCTCTGCTTGCCTCTCTTCCTACTTGTGATCTCTCTCTCTCTATCAAATAAATAAATAAAATCTTTTAAAAAAAAGTTTTTGTTTCTCTTTCAGTTTACGTGACTTCTATTGATTTACTTTTTTTAATGAACATATAATGTATTATTTACTTCAGGGGTACAGGTCTGTGAATCAACAGTCTTACACAATTCACAGCGCTCACTTTTAAGAACACTGACTCTTTAGTTTTATCAAGTCTACTTATGAGACCACCGAGCCTTTTTTTATCTCTCAACTGTTTTTTTTTATTTTTAACATTTTAATTTAATTCTTTCTTAAGAATTGATATTTGTCAGTTGAAATTACTCATGTTTTTCTGCATGGTGTTGACCTTTTTCTCTGTACCTTTAACATATTAATTATAATTAGTTTTAAAATTCCCTATATGAGGGACTTCTGAGTGACTTAGTTGGTAAAGCATCTTCCTTCAACTTATGTCATTATCCCAGAATCCTGGGATCAAGCCCCGGTTCAGACTCCCTGCTCAGCAGGGAGCCTGCTTCTCCCTTTCCCTCTGCCCTGCTTGTACTCTCTCTCTCTGTCTCAAATAAATAAGCAAACAAATAAATTCTCTATTTGATCGTTAGAATCCCTTTATCGTATCTGAATCTCATTCTGTAAGTTACTGTATCCAATGACAGTGATTTTTTTTCTTCTCATAATTTTTGGTTAAAATCTAGACATGGTTTGTGGTACAGTAGAGACTGAGGTAAATATTATTTATACTAGAAATGGGCACATCTCTTCTTTTGCTTGGCTTTAATGTCAGGGGTGGGGTCAATCTTGTTAGAAATCAACATGGGGTTGAGTTTCGTTGCTACTATATTTAATATCCTTGGACAACATATTTCTAAATTCTTCTAACCTTAATATGTGAGCTGGTTTGCTGGAGAGGTTTTCCTCAAAGTCTGCTTCAACCTCAATTTTGGTCCTATCTTTGTACTTACACCTCAGAGAGGTTCTTGCTCCACAGGCTTGCCTGGTAGCAGGAGTAAACTGCTGTTGTTAGTTTCTTGAGATTTGCTGCCTGCTGGTGTGGGGCAGAGGGTGGGGAAGGGGTCTTATCTCTTATTTGTATTCTGCTCCATCTTAATAAGGGGCTGTGTTGCTGGATCTCACAGGAGTTTTCTCAGAAACTTTGTAACCTCTCATGCTAGGGTCTATATAATAGTCAAAGATATTTTTCTGAAAGTCCCACAGAGAAAAAAAAAATTTCTCTTTTCTTCCTCCATTAGCAATTTATCCTCACCTGTATCCTGGCAGTGATAGAGTTTTCTGCTCTTTGTCCAGAGGCTTAAGTATTTTGTGTAGTACAAGAGATAGTTGAGAGAGATTCAGATGAGATTTTTGTGCTTTTCCGTAGTGGCTGTTCTTCCCCTGACCCATCTCTGTACTCCCAGGAAATTTTCTCTAGTCTCTCCCTTCCCCAGTCCTTTTGATGAGTAATTTAGTAAGGTCTTTGTCAAAGAACCTATAAGAGGCAATGGATTCCCTTGCATTTGCAGTTCCTTAGTGTTCTATGTTTTCAGGTTAGCCCACATGTGACCATTCGCATTTTTTAAAAATCTTAGCTAAATCATTCTTACCACTTTGTGTGGCATCATCAAGGGTCTTTCCCAGGCAAGACAGTTTTTAAATTCATTTCTCCTTATCT
Organism: Nasua narica; assembly: GCA_028533885.1. Classification (NCBI taxonomy): domain Eukaryota; kingdom Metazoa; phylum Chordata; class Mammalia; order Carnivora; family Procyonidae; genus Nasua; species Nasua narica. Next base: position 89,421,167 of record CM052799.1, read on the forward strand.
TTACTTTAGTTTCAAACTAGTGATTGCTCTGCAACCTCAGGTCTCCGATTGCTTTAAGTTTCACTGTGGAAAGAGAAAAAGGAAAGCTTGAAAAATGGCAGAAGTGATGGAGTGATCTGAGAGGAGGATTATATTGAGGGTCCAGAAACCAAGGTGGGAGAGTAGATGGTATAAAGCCACTAAAAAATTTCCTGCCTCTGTGGCTTTTCGCTTAGGTCAGAGAAGAAAATATATGACTGTAGTGAATCACTGCAAAAAGATCAAGACTATAAAAATTAGACTCCTTAATCCATTCATACAGTCCAACTAGTGCCACTTAATACCAGGAACTTAAAAAAAAAAAAAAAGGGAAGGGTAAGAGGGAGGACATGTTAAGTGACAGATGCAATATAATAAACTTACAAAAGATTCAGATGGTGAAAGTGAGCATAAGATTGAAGTGAGAAGGTAAAGATGATATTTGATATCTCACCCTCCTCATTTTTCTCCTCTGTAATCCCAGGGGAGGATGTCCTCAGGGTTACCCCCGTGACAGAAGTGGTTGGTGATGAATGTTGTGATAATTGCTGCCACTGGACCTTGATTTGGCTGTACTGTGTCCCCACAGAAGTTCCTGGGAGCCGTCTGTCCTTCCTTGTCTCATAACATCCTCCTTCCTTCCACATAATGCTTCTGTGGACATGTAGGTCTTTCTCCCATGATTATTCCATGACAAACAGCAGTTTCCAGAGCAATGCTCTGTATTGACTTCCAGGTAGTATTTAATTTTGTTTTTGGGGAGAGTTAGAGACAAGACTTACATAGTACAGCAAATGCCCATTAAAACACAATAAATGGGGTTCAAAAATTCAATCACATGAAACTGGAATTACGCTATTGAGAGTAAAATGGCAAACAACATTTTTAGACATTTTTAAATTTTCACAAAAAGTAAAAAAGAAGAAATAAAACAAGGACTGTTACACTGAACAAAAATAAATGAAGTCTGAAATGAAAAAGTTCTAAATGATCCAGAGATACACACCTTCTAACAGAATCCCTCCCTAACTGTAAGGGAGAAATTTTAACCTATTTATCTTCAATAGAGAATGTGGATTAAAGAGAGGACTGGAGCCAGCTGCCAATCATAATGTGCCATTTTTCATTCTTCTAGCATTTTAGTAAAGTATTAAAATAATTTTATAGCCAAATCTTCGTCATTGATATAAACTTATCACCAATTTATTTTCTTAGAAAAATATTCCAAAGTGGAAAAAAACTAGATTTTTCTTTCTTTATTTCTGAGGAAAAGTTATGACAATATGCACTAGGAAGCCCCTCAAACATTGCTGAAAGAGTGGACTGAGAAAGTAAAACCTGCAAACATCAGTAGAAGAAAGTAGAGTTATTTGTGTTGACAATATTGGATTTGTAATTTGAGCACATTGATGTTTTCTGTTAAATAAAAGTACCTCATTAAATAAAAGACCCTCGTTAGTCACCATCCATGGTGTTAGAACCACTTTTAGTTTTCCTGCAGGGTAAAAAATAGAATAACTATATTGTTATATAGCATATCTAAGTACATGTTTGAAAACCCATTCAGTAATAAAAATTTTAAAATCAAGATTATCTTAAAAAATGCAAGATATATTCCTAATAGATATTTATACAACCCAAAGAAAGTATTAAGTATACTTTGGTAGTTAATATTTATATCCTATGTGACAACAGTTAAATCAATGATCCAGGTGAACTCAATTGACCAAAGAAAGGAATTTCATCTCACCCACACACAGATACACATAGAAACACCGCCTTAGATATTTACTCAGACTCCATACATGGCTCTAAAATCAAATCAGAAAGCTAGAAATATGAAAATAACTACTTAGATATATTCAAATTCATTAATTGATGGTTATAATTTATTTTATTATCAATATGAAGTTGCTATATTGTCTGGTGGTTTTCCAAAGATATAAACAGGAAAGCTGATTGACATAAATTTCTATTTTTGAAAATAGTCTTCAAAGAAATTTTGAGAAAATGAAAAGATCTACCTTGTACCTAAGTAAGAAAGCTCCTATAATAAAGATGCCAACTTTCTCTAAAATTTTGTACAATTAAAGAAATTTTGATAAAATACCAATTTTAATCAACTATATCATTTTTTATGAAAGGACTTATGGAAAATCAATCAAGAAAAGCAAGGAGAGCCCCCCTGGATGGCTCAGTTGGTTAGGTGTCTGCCCTCGGCTCAGGCCATGATCCCAGGGTCCTGGGATCAAGCCCCACATCAGGCTCTCTGCTCAGCTGAGAGCCTGCTTCGCCCTCTCCCAACCCCTGCTTATGCTCACTTTCTCACTCTCTGTCAAATAAATAAATAAAATCTTTACCAAAAGATAAAAAAAGAAAGAATAGCAAGGAGAGGGGCGTCTGGGTGGCTCAGTCCTTGGGCGTCTGCCTTCCGTTCAGGTCATGATCCCGGGGTCCTGGGATCAAGCCCCTCATCGGGCTCTCTGCTCAGCGGGAGGCCTGCTTCTCCCTCTCCCACTCCCTCTGCTTGTGTCCCCTCTCTCGTCCTGTCTCTCTCTGTCAAATAAATAAATAAATAAATAAATAAATAAATAAAATCTTAAAAAAAAGAATAGCAAGGAGAACTTTGAAAAAGAAGAAATCTGAATAGGGATTACAATTACTAAGTATTAAGCAATTATGAAACTAACATTGATCAGTACGGTCTAGCACATGAATAAACATATTGAACAAATGAAATAAAAGATCCATAAATAGAAACAAATACAAATGTAAATTATTAAGTGTTAAAGATAGCGTCTTAAACAAGTAGGCACAAAATAGACTATTTATGAAATAATGATGAGGCAAGGAATCAGCATCTAAAAAATATAAATAAATTTAGATATCTCCCTTATAACTTATACCAAGATAAAATTTAAATAGGTAAAAATGTACATTTAATATATCATTTAATAAAAAATTGGGTAAATAGATGAATTTCTTTACAAGTTTTAAATAGGAAAGACTCGTCTATGATTCAAAATCCAAATCCTTTTAAGAAAGACTGACATATTCAGGGGTGCCTGGGTGACTCTGTGGGTTAAAGCCCCTGCCTTCAGGTCAGGTCATGATCTCAGGGTCCTGGGATCAAGCCCCACATCGGGCTCTCTGCTCAGCAGGGAGCCTACTTCCCCCTCTCTCTCTGCCTACTTCTCTGCCTATTTGTGGTCTTTCTCCCTCTGTCAAATAAATAAATAAATAAAATCTTAAAAAAATAAAAGACTAACATATTCAGTTATGTAATAAATATCAACACTTCATACCTGCAAAAATTAAATACAAAGAAGCCATCATGGCAAAACAGAAGAAATATTATATATTTATAATTTATTATAGACAAAGGATTAATCTCCTTAATGTATAAAGAACTGCTAAAGAGTGATACATTCACTTGGGCTGTCCCTTATTAACATTCAGCCCTGCTTTCACAAATTCATGTCTTTCTCATATCAAAATATATTCAATCCATCCCCACAGCCCCTCCCCCAACAAGTCTTAACTCATTATAGTACCAACTCTAAAATATAAATTTCAAAGTCTCATCTAAATATCATCTAAATCAGACTCAAAGTGTGATTCATCTTTTTTTTTTAAGATTTTTATTTATTTATTTGACAGAGAGAGAGCAATCACAAGTAGACAGAGGGACACCTGGGTGGCTCAGTTGGTTGAGCAGCTGCCTTCGGCTCAGGTCATGATCCCAGCGTCCTGGAATGGAGTTCCGCATTGGGCTCCTTGCTCGGCGGGGAGCCTGCTCCTCTCTCTGCTTCTGCCTGCCTCTCTGCCTGCTTGTGTTCTCTCTCTGTTAAAATAAGTAAATAAAATCTTAAAAAAAAAAAAAAAAAACAAGTAGAAAGGCAGGCAGAGGGAGAGGGAGAAGCAGACTCCCTGCTGAGCAGAGAGCCCCATGTGGGGCTCTATCCCAGGACCCTGAGATCATGACCTGAGCCAAAGGCTTTAACCCACTGAGCCACCCAGGCGCCCCAAAATGTGATTCATCTTAAGGCACAATTCCTTTCTAGCTGCAATCCTGTGAAAGCAGACAGGTTACATGCTGCCCAAATACAATGGTGGGACAAGTGTATGATAGGCATTCTCATTTCAAAAGGAAGAATTAGGAAAGAAGGAGGGGTTGGTGGATTCCAAGCAAGTCCAGAACCTAGCCAGGCAAATTGCAATAGATCTTGAAATTCACAAATAATCCTCTTTTGTTTTATGCTCTGCCTTCTGGATCTAGTGGGTGAGTGCTTCTGCCCCTATGCTACTAAGGCCCTAGGCAGCCACTTTCTAGCCTCTTGAAAACAGAGGCAATGCTGGCCCACTCTTTGAAACTGAAAAGCACAGGTAATCTTTGAGTCACCTTTGGGATCTTTCTTCCTTTCTTTAAGAATAGCCCATATTTGCTATTAAATATGATCAGTTCCTGTAGGATCTAAGAAGTCCAACAGCCTTCATTTCATCCTGTTCCATCTCCTTCATTTCAAACTGGCAATGTAAATTACACTGCTTGTGTAAATCCGTAATCTCTTTCTCATTCTATGGCTTAACCACACCCTTGTTGGTCTCTTCTAAATATGCCTTCTTATTTTTTGTAATGTGAACAAACTGAGAACTTGCCAAATCCTCAAGTTCTGGTTCCTTTTTGCATAACAATTCCTTCTTCAATTCACTCCTCTCTTCCTACAGTTTACCATAAATAGGAGGACCCAAGCTACTCCCTCCACACTCTGTTTAGAAATCTCCTTAGCTAAATATCCAGTTTTATCAGTTACAAGTTTTACCTTCCACAAAACATGAGAAGATGAATACAATTTAGCCAAGTTCTTTGGTACTTCATAACAAGGATTGCCTTTCCTCTAGTTTCCAATGATATGTTCCTGATTTCCATCTGAGACCTCATTAGAATGGCCTTTAACACTCATATTTCCACCAACTTTTTGTTCATAATAATTTATGTATTCTCTAAGAAGATGGAAGCTTTTCCTATAGAGTCCTTATCAGAATTGGCTTTAACTCTATATTTCTAGCATGCACCTCTTCGGGCCTCTTCCATCACTCAGTTATAAAACTGCTTCCAAATTTTTAGGTATTATAACAACATCCCAGTTCTCAGTACCAAATTCTGTATTAGTCAGCTGGGCTATCATAACAAAATATAGACTGGTAGTTTAATCAACAGAAATTTATCTTATCACAGTTCTGAAGGCTGAAAAGTCCAAGATCAATTTCTGGTGAGAGTTATCTTCCTGGCTTGCAGATCGCTGCTTTCCTTGTGCGTTCTTATGGCCTTTTGCTGGTGCATGTCCATGAAGGAAGCAAGCTCTCTCCTGTCTCTCTTATAAAGGCACTAATCTCATCACAAGAGTCCCACCCTCATCACCTTATCTGATTTGAATTACCTGCCAAAGGACCCATCTCCAAATACCATCCTATTGGGGCTTATGGCTTTCAACATAGAATTTTGGAAAAATACCAACATTCAGTCCCTAACAATTAGTATAGAAAAGACTAATAATATGATAGAAAAATAGCCAAAAGATGCGTCTGCATAAATCTCAAAAAATACAAGCTCAAACACATATGAAAAAGTGGGCCACTCTATTTGTAATGAGGGAAGCATACTGAGATATGATTTTCCACCTTGATGATTGGCCAAATTCAGGAAGTTTAATAATACCCTTTGTTCATGAGGTTGATAGGAAATAGGAACTTTCCTATTACTAGAGGAAGTGTAAATTGATATAACCCTTCCACAGAGAATTTGGTATTGTCTATCAAAATAAAGAATCAAATACCCATAAACCCAGTATCCTGAAAATAAAATTGTGTGCCTGAGGAAAGACATAATAGAACTGCATATAATAACAAAAGATTGGAGGTATCTTAAATGCCCATCAATTGAGACCTGCCTGCATAAAATAAAGTTACATACGTCCTTTAATGGGATACTTCATAGCTGTCAAAGGAATGAGGCAGATATCTATCTATTGCTATGGAAGACTTCTGAGGTATATGGTCAATAGAAAACAAAACAAAACAATATATTCTGTGTGTAAGTTGGGAGAATATGATCTATATTTATATTTGCTTGCTTGTGCTCAAAGAAAGAAGAAACATAGATAAGAAAATAACAGTGATTTTTGTGTTTCCAGCAAACGGTTGAGGTTACAAATGGGTGAACAAGAGACAGAGACAAGAAGAATTTCTTTTGGGGCACCTGGGTGGCTCAGTGGCTTAAAGCCTCTGCCTTCAGTCAGGTCAGATCCCAATGGGTTAAAGCTTCTGCCTTTGGTCAGGTCAATATCCCAGGGTCCTAGGATAACCCCCCCCCCCCAAAATCAGGCTCTCTGCTCAGCAGGGAGCCTGCTTCCTTCTCTCTCTCTGCCTGCCTCTCTGCCTCCTTGTGGTCTCTCTCTCTGTGTCAAATAAATAAATAAAATCCTTAAAAAAAGAGAATATTTCCTTTGGCATGTACTCTTTATGTATTCTTTTGTTCTTGACCATTTGAGTGTATACCTTATTCAAAATTAAATTAAACATGACTTTAAAATGTTTTTGATTTTGTGGAAAAGTAGAATCTGGAAAATAATATATTTATAAAATACTAAAAATGATATAAGCCAAAAAACTGAAAATGTATATTGAATGAGATTTGTAAGGTCACTGCCCTAAAATTTTTAGAATATGTTATATAAAATATAATTTCAAATTAAAAATAAGAATTTTCCAATTACTATGAAATGCTGTGTGAGGTAAAAAGGCCTGGGTGTGTCAAAACATGCAAATTTTCTTTGAATGATTCTTATAAGAGAAGAACACCAAATAAATGAGGAAGTAAAAACAAGAGAGGTGTCAAAGATATTAATAAAACTTTTAGCCTGCATCACCATGAAAAGAGGTAAAGAACTCAAGATGGAAGAACCAAGGACCCAGACCACTATGGAGCATAAGCTACCACCCATCACATCAAACTGTGGTTGTTAAGCTACTAAGTTTTGGGGGGTTTTTTTAAGATTTTATTTTTAAGCAATCTCTGTACCCAACATGGGGCTCAAGCTTATAACCCTCAGATCAAGAGTTATATGTTCTACTGATTGAGCCAGCTAGGCAACCCAGATTTTAAGGTGTTTCTCTCCCAAAATTTCCTTATTTAAACTAAAATGGTAACAGCCTGTGTGTACCTTTTGTTTTAAATGTAATAATTAAATTATCAAACAGGAAACTTGATGACATTTTAACCCAATCCCATTAAAACTAGAGGACAAGAGCATACCTTTTTTTTTTTTTTTAAGACTTATTTATTTATTTGAGAGAGAGAGAGAGAATGTGTGTAGGGGGAGGAGCAGAGGGAGAGAATCTCAAACAGACACTCCACTGAGCAGGGAGCCTGATGCAGGGCTTGATCCTACAACTCATGAGATCACAACTGGAGCTGAAACCAAGAGTTGGAGGCTTAACCAACTGAGCCACACAGGTGCCCTGACGAGACCATTGCTAACATGCATTCTCCAGCTTCTTGAAGGGAGGAAAAAATTTTCTTCAGTTCCTTTACATTTTTATCAGAACTACTGTATATCAAAATACATAACTGGTGTATAATATTTTATTTAATATCAATAATCAGTAAATATTATTGAATGACATGAAATCACATCCCAAATAAAGTTTAACACCATAAGCATGTTTTCATAATGTAGACACACCCTTTTAAAATAATACACTCATATTAGCAGAATTTCTTTTAGATATCCTTTTGACATATATAAATCTATGCATTTATTCCATGCTGATAGAGGGCCATATTAAGCTTCTCAGATTGATTTTGGTTCTCAGAGGCCCATCTATGGTGTGATCTTGTGTAAGGCACAGCCCAGTCAACTTTGTACAATGATATGGACAACATGGAAGTACGAAGAAGTGATACAACTAAAGAGAAATAGAGGGATTGAGAAATTAGAAAAGTATATATTCATAAAGACATTTCATTATTTAAAGCTTGGTGATGCCAAAGGCAGTATTAGCATTTTTTTAATGAAGTCTTTATGACACGTAGCAAAAGTTAAGACCATCCATGGTATTTGAGGAATATTAGGCTAGACTTTTTCGAAACACCAAAGACTCTTTGGGGAATAAGTTAAAGACTGATTGGAGAAGCATTGGCTTTTTCATGACCCTAGAGTTTCATTTCTTGAATTACATAATATTAGAAACTCAAAGAACCTAACTTGCACCCTGAGACCCACTGATGGCTGGAGAGACCTGGCTTTCCACACAGTGGTGATGAGGCAGCAGAACTGGGAATGTCAAACTGTGGTGATGTGTGCTATAGGGAACAATAAGAAACAGATTTATGGCATCCTTTGCACTTCCTCAGGAATCTTCTTGTGTGCTTGAAGCTGCTCTTAGCATCTCTGAAACCATGCATTTTGTAAGAATGTCATTTTCTTCACTTATTTACTCGCTGTATTGAGAGTTTGTTGGTATGTATTGCCCAATGTAGTGAAACACTATAACCTGAACTACTTCTCTTTCATTCCACGGAAATAAATCAGATGGCTTACCTCATTTGTATGCGTTTCGAGTCAAATTCTCTTTGTATTTTTATGATGGCATAATAGCTATCAGAAACATTCCCATGGTGGCTTTAAGTACTATAATAAGCAAAGTCTCAAAGAACAATTTCAGATTATGCTCTAAATGTGCACAAAAATAATTTTAAAAAACTATATTACTTACTTAATAGTCCATTCTTAGGCAGTTTGAAAATACGGAATGAATATCTAACACCATCAACCATAGAAACATTTTGATAGAGCTAGGCTGATCATAAACTTGATATATTGGGATATGCAGTTGCATTTTCAATATAATATGTCTAAAATATTAATAAAGATGTAGATATAAAATGGTATCAAAGCATTAAAGATGGGCAGTATTCAATTCTGCATGACTATATGCCTGCTTTCTTTTGATAGTATGATATATCTTAATCAAATTTATGACCTAGAGAAAGCATTAGAAAAAGATGAATGTATTCAAAAGCTAGGGACATTAGCTATGTGTATTTCCAAATCAGAAAGGAAAGAAATATATATTCTATTTTACTTTGCTAAGCATTGTACTTCATGGCAAAGAAATTATACAGGCTGTACTGGAAGGTAGACAAATGCTTAATGATAATTGGATTGAACTGTTGCATTGCTGATACATTTATATTTAGATATAATTCATGGTTTCCAGGAAAACTGCTTAATGAAATAAGAACACTATTGAATATTTACAATCTACTAAAAAAAAATCTAGAATGATTTAAATTTTGCATTGAAACTCTTAAAAAGGCAGAAAAACTAACCTTTAAGAGAATCTTAAACTCTTCTGGTTTCTTTTTATTGTTAATTACTATCTTTTCCTTATGCACCAAAATGTGTTCATTATCTTAAATTAATAATTATATAAAAGAAAGCATCAATAATAAAAATCATCTATTCTTTTAGTTATGAAAATTTGATTCAAATGTCTCATTTAAAGTAGCTTCCGGTGTGGCTTCTAATGTCCCACTAAAGTAGCAGTGAAGAGAGTATCGAAGATAAAAACTCACAACACAAAACTCAGAATGCCAGACAATGTCTTTTAAAAATCTGGGAGCAATTTTCATGATGTACACTTGACAGTTAATTTTTTTTTTTTAAATCGTACTGTACTGAATGTCTCATGAATCAAAGAAACCCCGCCAATCTGGAAGATCAGTAAACTGATGGGTGTGGGGAATGCACAGAAGTTCAGAAATTAACTGGAAGTAACAATGGTGATTATGGAACAGTATTTTGGGACGGTACATTGGTTCATTCTTCACCATGTATCTACTGATGCTGGTTAATAGTTAAAAGGAAGGCACTCGTCGATTTTATTTTAAGGATTTCCTAAATTTCTAACTCCTTTCACTTCCCCATCCCTCTACAGAATGCAACACAGAGAAGGGTTGTGTAATGAGTTGAATGAAGCCCCCCCCCAAAATATGTCCATGTCCTAATCCCCAGAACATGTGAAGATCACCTTTTTTGGAGGGGGAAAAAAAAAAAGCTTTGCAAATGTAATTAAGTTAAGGATCTCAAGATGAGATGATCCTGGATTATGTAAATATACCTTAAATCTAATGACCCAAGGACAGTGTCCTTCTACAAGGGAGAGGAGGAGAAGACACACAGAGAAGGCCCGTGAAGGCAGAAACAGAGTGGGGCAGTATGACCACAACTCGAGAAGCCAAGGAAGGCCAACAGCCACCAGAGGCTGGAAGGGGCAGGAGGTATTCTTTCCTGGAGCTCCAGGGAAGGCAGACTTGCTGACTTTGATGTTAGAATTCTGGACTCCAGAAATGTGAGAGGATAAATTTCTGTTGTGTTAAGCCACCAAAGTTGTGGTGGTTTCTAATAGTAGCTGCAGGAAACTTGTAGAGCTGGAGACAAGGTGTTGGGGAAAAGAGTACACATTAACAGAATCCTGAGGTGATACATATTTCATGGAAGACAGATGAATCTATACTAGGGATGCGCCTGGTAAATCTGTATCATTAATTATAATGATAATGAGGATGATATCTTCTATGTTTCTATTTTTATTATAGAATATTTAATATTGAAAATCCTAGGGGCACCTGGGTGGCTCGGTCGGTTAGGCATCTGCTTTGGGCTCAGGTCATGACCCCAGAATCCCAGGATCCAGCCGGCATTGGGCTCCCTGCTGGGCAGGGAGTCTGCTTCTCCCTCTCCTTCTTCTGCCTCCCCTCCCCTATCAAAAATAAAATAAATAAATAAAATCTTTAAAAATAATCCTAGTCAGAAAATCTTAGCTTCTGAAAGCTCTTATTCTTCATCATGCATTTAATTTCTCAATATATTACTCTATGTTTTGTTTTGTGAAGACTCAAAGAGAAAGAACTAAATTAATTATGGCTGTTCAGAGCATCTCTCTTTTGGACAAATCACACCCACATTCACTTCCATTGAGAACATATCTTCCAGACATCAGTCCAGTAACCAAGCAAGTCTGAAGTCAATTAATTATAATCCTGCCTGCCCTCTCATAGTGTGTCCCAGGTATTAAGTGATTTTTCTTAATTACAAATACCATAAAATTTTATGTACCTATTAACCATAGAAACTGTTAACACCACTTTCTCAGCTGTAATTACTGGGTCTACATGAAAAATATGAATTCCTGATGTATTTCATCAGATCTTTCTAGCTGAAGTGTCTGATACCCCCAGGTGCCATGTAGTTCTGTTCATCAAGAGAAGGATTCCATGTTACTCTTTTTATCAACTCTTTATCTCCTCCAGCTTTCACAGGGCGCCTCTTAATAAGATCCTTGATCTGAATTTCTGTTAAAGTAATAATTTCACTTTGCTTTCCAAGATCCCTTATTTTCAATTAGATACCCATGGGACCCAATTTTTCTCCAACTTAGTTTTTTGGCTGTACCTATTTTTTACTTTTAATATTTTTCACTTGAGTCTAGTTTGTTCTCTAATTTTAGGCCTCTAAGACTTTAGTGTGCATACAAATAACATGGATTTGGATTTAGTATCCAGGGTGTATCTTGTGATACTGCATTTTTAACAAGCCCCCAGGTGATGCAGATCCTGCTGGCTCACGGCTACATTTTGTTTAGGGAGAAAACTCATTCCCTTTTTAATGTCATTCTGCTATTTCCCAATACTTTTAGATAATTTGCTTTCCAACATTTCCAGTGCTGAATATGTTAATCTGGACACTATACTGTGTTCATTGATAACATCTGCCGAATATTCTCTTTTAGCATAAAGTCAGTCAAAGCATGACCACTTCAAATTTTTATTTAACAAGTGATAAACTATATAGTTTATGTATATATAATTTACGCTGACAGCAAACATGAGGTTTCTGGATCAGAGATCAGCTATTTACAAGAGTTCTTCCTTTTCTGCGGTTTTGCTTTCTAAGGTTTTAGTCACCTGTGGTCAACCACAGTCTTCTCCTGTCCGATACCCTGTGGAATATAAATAAGTGGCTCTAGAGGTGACGAATCTGTAAATCTCTCCTGGGAAATTCACCATCTCCGGCTTCTAAGTCATGGTTGTCATTCATTCATCCTTTAACACAGATTGCCAGTGATTTTGGTCTGAAAACCCTGGCCTTACAGATATGTGAAAATACCCATGAAACAATAATTCCCCAAACAAATGTTTTTTTATTTTCATTTCCTTTTTGGGACATCCGGTATGTTAGGTTTCAGAATAATACTCATTGAATAATATAGTGTCATCAGTTTTACTAATCTGTACTTTCTCTTTGTTTCCTTCTTTCCATTTATATTCTCTTTTCTCCATTTACTTTCCACTGAATGTCCATAGCAAACCATCCTAAATTGTTTAATGTATATCTTTGCTTGTCTGTGTTCTGTAATGTTTTAAATGTATGTTTTTGTTTGGTTTGGTTTGGTTTGGTTTGAAGTATGCTGCAAGTCCAAGGAGAGCCCAATGTGGGCCTTGAACTCACAACCCTGAGATCAAGACATGACCTGAGATCAGGAGTCGAACACTTAACTAAGCTACCCAGGTGCCCCTAACTGTGTGTCTTTTTATTTTTATTTTTTATTAGTTTTAATTTTATTTATTTATTTGAGAGACAGAGCAAGCAAGAGAGAGAGCACAAGCAGGAGGAGCAACAGAAGGAAGGGGAGAAGCAGGCTCCCTACTGAGTGGGGAGCCGAATATGGGGCTCAATCTCATGACCCTGAGATCATGACCTGAGCTGAAGGCAGATGCTTAACCATCTGAGCCACCCAGGTGCCCCTAAATGTATGTCTTTTTAAATTAAGGTGTAATTTAAATAAAATGGAATGGAAAAATCTTCAGTCTGTAGTTCAGTGGGTTTTCACAAATGCATATACCCTTAGGAATATTCATCCATCAAAATACAGAATATTTACATCAATGCAAAAAAAAAAATCAGTTGTGTTCTTTCTCAATCAATACTTGTGAACCAGCCAGTCCCTCCCATAGGCAAAGAGACAACTGCTGTTCTGATTTTTAAGGACATTGATGAGTTTTGTTTGTCCTAATATTTTATTTGAAGAACTACGCACTTTTTGTCCACATAGAGCTATTGAAATTCATTTGTGTCACTTACACTTATCAACAGTATATTCCTTTCTAAAGCATAGCAGTGTTTTATTACATAAATACACAAACATTTGTTTATCTGATTTCCTCTTAAGGAATATTTGGATTGTTTAGGTTTGGGTATTTATGGAAAAAGGATACAAAAAGTTCTTGTTCACATATTGTTTCAATTAAGTACAGAAGAGTGAAGTTTCTGGGTCATAGAGTAAATATATTAGAACCTCATAAGAGATTAGGAGAATTTCCTTTGTTCTACATCCTCCACAATTGATACTGTCTTTTTACCCTTTATTCTAGCCATTCAAAAGTGTGTGAATGGGATAAAAATATAAGTACTTTATTGGTTATTTTTTTTAAGATTTTAATTATTTATTTGACAGAAAGAGATCACAAGTAGGCAGAGAGGCAGGCAGAGAGAGAGGGGGAAGCAAGCTTCCCGCCAAGCAGGCTTCCCCTCGATGCGGGGCTCAATCCCAGGACCCTGAGATCATGACCTGAGCCAAAGACAGAGCCTTTAGCCCACTGAGTCACCCAGGTGCCCCTTTTATTGGTTACTTTGAGGATAATTCACATCTTAACAATTCTAAAATACCCTATCAAAAATAATGTTATTCTTTTAATTTAGATAAATTATTTTGTCTTTTAATTAGTCAACAAAATTCTTTTTTTTTTCTTTTTCCATTCCAGAGAGTACTTATGTGATCTTAGTTCATGGCTAAACATTTTGTTAAGTTTGTTTTTGTGTGGATGACATCTTATGTTTTATTACATTATTACATAGATGTCACTGACATACAGAAAGGTTTGCAATTGACAACCTTGTAAGGACTCAAATCATCTATTTTTCTCCACATTGGTAATTATGTTATATTTAAATATGATAGTTTTTTTCCTTCAATTACAATGATTACATCTATTTTTTTCCATTTCTTGAATCTACCCACAAAGTATGGCAGAACTATCTCTAATAGTAAGATTACTAATAAGCATCATTCGATTTCAAAGGGATTAATAATAAGCATCATTTGATTTCAGAAGGTAATCCTTGGGGCTCCTGAGTGGCTCAGTTGGTTGAACCTTTGACTCCTGATTTCGGCTCCAGTCATGATCTCAGGGTCATGGGATGGAGCCTGTGTCAGGCTCAGTGCTAAGTGCGGAGTCTGCTTGTCCCTCTGCCTCTGCTCCTCCCCCTGCTGGTGCTGTCTCTCAGATGGATAAATATTTTTTTTTAAAAAAAGGCAATCCTTTAAAGTTTCACCAATAATAATTATTATTAATATGATTTTTACCAATAATTATGATATATGCTTTAGAATTTTGGCATCCAATCATTACTAAGTTAGAGAATCTTTTTTCTCTTTAAAAAAAGTATTTATTTTTTTAGTTAGTTAGTTAGTTTTTTAGTTATTTTAGAGAGAGAGCAAGCACAAGTGTGGGGGAAGGAGAAGGGACAGAGGGAAAGGGAGGAAGATAATCCCAAGCACACTCCACACTAAGCTGGAGCGCAGTGTTGGGCTCTATCCTGTGACCTGAGATGACGACCTGAACTGAAATCAAGAGTCAAGGGCTTACCCAGCCAAGCCACCCAGGTACCCCTCTTCTATTTCTAATAAGTGTTTTGTTTTTTAATCTAATACAAACAAAATTTTTAATCTGTATCCAAACCTTTTCCCTTGGCTGTTAAGATAGTCATATGACTTTTCTCCTTCAAATAATTAAGAAATTGAATTGCATTGTTAGGTTTTCTGACATCATCTATACTTCTTTTTTTTTCCCCCAAATATGTTTATTTTATTTTTTCAGTGTTACAAGATTCATTGTTCATGCACCACACCCAGTGCTCCATGCAATACGTGCCCTCCTCAATACCCACGACCAGGCTTGCCCAACCCCCCACCTCCCTCCCCTTCAAAACCCTCACTTTGTTGCTCAGAGTCCACAGTCTCTCATGGTTCATTGCCCCCTCTGATTTCCCCCCATTTACCATTCCCTTCCTTCTCACAATGCCCTCTATGTTTTCCTCACGTAAGTGAGACCATAAGATAATTGACTCTCTCTGCTTGACTTATTTCACTCCGCATAATCTCTTCCAGTCCCGTCCATGTTGATACAAAAGTTGGGTATTCATCCTTTCTGATGGAGGCATAATATTCCATTGTATAGATGTACCATATCTTCTTTATCCATTCATCTGTTGAAGGGCACCTTGGTTCTTTCCACAGTTTGGCTATTGTGGCCATTGCGGCTATGAACATTGGGGTACATGTGGCCCTTCTTTGTACTGCATCTGCTTCTTTGGAGTAAACACCAAGTAGTGCAATTGCAGGGTCATAGGGTAGCTGTATATTTAATTTCCTGAGGAATCTCCATACTGATGTCCAAAGTGGCTGCACCAACTTGCATTCCCACCAACAGTGGAAGAAGGTTCCCCTTTCTCCACATCCTCTCCAGCATTTGTTGTTTACTGACATCATCTATACTTCTAAGTTTGAGTTAGGTCTCAAACTTGATTACTTGTTATGATTACTATGTTAACCATAACATAATATGTTGATCATAATGTATTAATTAATAAATGATTTTATGTTTGATTTACTGATAATTGATTTTTAATATGATTGGAGCTATACTCAGTTGTGTCATTTGGGTTGTCTAAATTTTTGAATCGTGGTTATGCAAGCCTCATCTAATGAGTTTGGGGAATTCTGTCTCTTTTTCTTTTAATTTGTTTTAAAGAAGATTTTATAAACCCATCTAGTCCTGAGACTTTCATTGTGGAACATTTTTGTATACTGACTGGATTTCTTGATGGTTAATCACTTCTTGAGACCTAGTCATGTCTTCTCTTTGTGTTAAATTGGCTTTACTCTGCCTTCTAGTTCTTTGAATACCCTCTGTCTAAACCTTTTGTAGTATACTAGCTATTTTGACATATCTTCTTTAATTTCCTCCCAGTCAATATGAGAAATTCTAACCAACTCTTATTTGTATTTTCCAGTATTTTATTACAAGCCTTTTTCCACAAATTTGATTTAATGATTATTGTTTTTATTCAGTCTTCATATCACTTATACATTCTATCTTATCTTTCTAGAAGTAGAGGTGATTTAGAACTCCCTACCCTATCCTTTATGTCTTCTATCCTCTTATTTTTCTATTTGTCTCTCTCAATTAGATTATGAATAAACTTACTGAGGCCTATATTATAGTTTATTAATTTTTTTTCAGCTGTGGTTATTCTAAAAAATCCTTTTTTAAAGACCTGGCATTTATCTATCCTCTTTTTTATCCTATTTTTTTTTTAAAAAAAACATTTGACCATTGTTTTAAGTATATTAATACAGTTATTTCATATTCCTTGTCTGGAAATGATAATTCATGGTTTTGTAGAGAGCTTATTTCTGCTTTTATTATTTTTCTGCCATTTCTAACCCCAAGTACCTAGTTTCCTCAAATACTTTGTTAGGTCATCTGCTCATTTTCCTTGGAATCTTTTCATTGGGAATACTTTATGGTCAGAGAGGATCTGTTTCTATAGATGTTTAGGGGCGCTAGCAAGGCAGAACCAATTTAAAACAAAATCTCCATTCAGGATGTCTTAGACCTCAAAAGTCACACAAATTTAAGCAGAGAATATCAAAGAATATAGTTTGTGCTGTGATTTCTCATGGAAGATTCCAAATCTCAGAGGAGTTAAATGATTTATATTGTGTTTCCTGACCATGGCAAAATCTAGTAGGAAAAACAATAACAAGAATAAAAACACTTTTATGTTTCAAATTTAGAAATTAAGGTACATACTTCTAGAAATATGTATCAGAAATAAGTCTAGATACCAATTAGAAAATATACTGGACTGAAGAATAATTAAAATATTTATATCCAGGACAGAGAGAAAACCATGTCTTAAATATACATATATACAGAAAATATATGTGGAAATATGTATAGAAAATATAACATATAAAGGTATATATTAGAAAAAGTGAAAGGGCACTTGTGTAGCTCAGTTAGGTGTCTGCCTTTGGCTCAGGTCATGAGCCCAGGGTCCTGGGATAGAGCCTTACATTGGGCTCCCTGCTCAGCGGAGAGTCTGCTTTTCCCTCTCCCTTTGCTCCTCCCTTCTGCTTGTGCTTTCTCTCTCTCTCACTCTTGCTCACTTTCTCTCCCAAATAAATAAATAAAATCTTAAAAAAAGAGAGAGAGAAAGGTCATATAATCAGTGAACTATTTCAAGAAGTTATTCAAGAAATCTAAACCCAGAAAATGTAGCTAAAAAGAAATATTAAATATAACAGCAGAAATTTATAATGTATATCACAAGCACAGAGTGAGTTAACCTAGACAATATCTACTAAGATAAGTATCTTGCTATAATGATTAAATAGAATAAAAGTGAAGGCACAATAACACTGTGAAACAATGGGTCATCATGAAACAAAAAGGTAATCACTATAAATAAAATTACAAAGATCATGAGGGTAGTTATAAATAATTTTATGCCAAAATTTTAAAAAATAATACAGAAATATCCTAGAAAAAAATGAAAAATGAAACTTAAAAACTGAGCACTGAGTATTATAAGTAGCAAATTTAAATAATTCTATAATTGAATCCATAATGTAAAACTCGCAGCATTACTAAACATAGACTCGGCTCAAATTACTCAAAATCTTAGAGCTTTTAAAGGACAAATATTCATTTCATGCCCATGGAGTCATCTGAGGTTGAGATTCTGCTCTGCACAATACCACCGCCACCCCAAAGGTCACAGATTATGGAAGTTCTAACCCTGTGTTTCCATTGTTGGTGTGCTAGGGGAAAACGAGTTCTATAATATCTTAACTGGAAATTTCATGCTTCTATCTGAAAACAACATCTATAACATTCATTCAGTTAATTGACCAGTAAGACAGAAGGCCATATCTTAATTCTTGGGTTCAAAAACAAGCAGTTTCACCATATATTTCATCAAATATAAATGCCCCAATTAAAAATTTAAAAGTACAGTATATACAAAGTGGATTCAAAAATGTAGAAAATGTAGATAAAACAAACCCATCTAGTATAACTATGCTAATGATAGGGGTAAAGTTTAAGGCAAAAAAATAGTTAATATGGACACATAAAGGACATTTGTACTGATGTCTAATGAACTAAGGTCAATTTACTTGTATAACAGTTTTAAATATGTATGCATACAATAACATAAATACATTTAAAATAAACAATGTACTAAACTGAAACCAAAAAAATCCACAGTCGTAGGAAAAACATTAATATGCTTCACTCAATAATTGACAAACAGAAAAAAAAATTAGATGGAATAGATTACTTTTATGAAAAACATAATTTAATAAAGCAGTCTACTAGAACTTATAGAACATTGTATTGAACAATGACAATACAAGATTTTTTCAAATAAATGCAAAACTCAAAAAAATTTGTCTCACATAATGAGTCATAAGATAAATCTCCTCTTAATTTCATTAAGCTTAAATTATCCAAAGTATTTTCTTTGATTGGAGTAGGAATCAATAACAAAATGATAAATAGAAAACCCTAACTGATGGGAAATTAAGGAATATATTTCTAAATAGCTTGTGAGTAAAGTAAAAAGATGGGAAATTAAAAACCACTTTGAGTGAATTAATATTAAGTTATGATATGTCAATATCTGAGGGATGTACCTCAACCGTATTTATAGGAAGATGTGTTCCCAAATGTGCATACATCAGTGAAGATGAGTGTCTAAAAGACACTGATCTAAGCATCCACTGTAAGAACCTTGAAAAGGAAGAGTATTCACTCAAAAATAGTAGAAAAAAAGCAAGTAACAAAACAAGACCAGACATCAGTGAAAAAATTGGCTTCATCTGGGAATACTGACTCCTTTTTTTTTTTTTCCATGTGTTTCTTGTTCCCTATCAGGTTACCTGTGGGAGGTTTTCATGTCAATTGCTAGGAGCAAAAACAAAGATAAGCCCAATCAGGAAGGTGCATTTAAGTCTGTGCTTAAGTCATTTTTGCTATCATCCCATAGTATGACTTATAATCAAGCCAGAGCTAGAAGAGAAAGTTAAAAAAAATTACCAGATAAGAATGTATATATAGGGAGATGTGAAACATTGATGACTTCAGGCAAAATTAATCTATGTAGTTTGATATCAATAATGGTTACCAGTGGAAATGGCTAGAAGGGGTACAAACTGCTTCTGGGTTGTTGGTAATCCTCTTTATTCCATGATCTAACTTTAGTTTTCATAAGTATGTTGGTTTTCATAGCTATGTCGGTTAACATAGGTATGTTAGTCTGTGTATTTGTTTATAAAAGACACTTAACATTTTTCACTAAAAAAACCCCCACAGTATTGTTTCTTAAATTCCACATATGAATGAAATCACATGGTATTTGTCTTAAGTGTTAAATCACTAAATTGTACACCTGAAACTAATATTACACTGTAGATTCACTAACTGGAATTTAAGCAAAAACTTAAAAACCCACAGTACGTAAAATTAAAAATTAGATGAAAACTATGATTTTAAGACATGATATATTACTATGTGACCACAAGATTTGTTACATATTGAAATAATTTAAAATAATAAACCAAGTTGGTAAGGATGTGAATAGGAACACTGTTATGCTTCCGATGACTCTTTTCCCTGGTTAGGGATAAATTGTACAACCAGTTTAGAAAGCAGATTCCCACTATCTACTAGCACTGGTACGTATATGCCATATGACCTTTTAACTTCATACCTAGATATAGGCAAATGAACTTATTACATATGTGCACGGAGTATTTTGTACAAGAATATACATGGCTGAGTCACTTAATAATAACTAAAAACTTGTAACATTCTAAATGTGCCCTTAGAAAGGATAAATTATGATGGAATCCTACAGGGGCATTCCATACTGCAATATAGGAATCACAGTTATATACACTAACATGGATAAACTTAAAGAGCATAATATTGAACAAAAAAATCCAGATGCAAAAAGAGCATATATTCTGTGGGTTTCACTTATATGAAATTTAAAAGTCACCAAGATTAAACCAAAGTCTTAACAGATCCTTGCTGGGATGATAAAACTCTAAAGAAATGCGTGGTCATAATTACTGTAAACGTCAGTATACCATGAACTTTGGGGGAGAGGAGTGAAGAGGGGCTTTAATGGTGCTCATTATATTTCCTTTTCCTGGTGAGGTTACATGAGTTTTGCTCTCTGATAAATTGAGATTGACATTTTATTTTCTTCACTTTTCTCTATGTGTGTGTTCTCTATGTGTAATTATTTCATGATTAAAATGGATAAAACAGGGACACCAGAATGGCTCAATCGGTTAAGTGTCCAACTCTTGATTTTGGCTCAGGTCAGGATCTCAGGGTCGTGAGATGAAGCCCAGTGTCAGACTCCGTGCTGGGAGTGGAGCCTGCTTTAGATTCTCTCTCTACCCACCCACTCTCCCTCTTTAAAAAACAAAAATGGGTGAAACAACATAAGTTAGTGGTTGGCATTTTTTGGAAGAAGAGGGATGCATTTGGGTAGAGCTACTTTGAGGACATCAAAGATACTGGTAACATTTTATTTGCCTGCCAATCTGTGTACTGCATCAAGGGAGTTTATTTCATTATTCTTCTTTAAACACAAAATGTTCCTTATATACACAAGTTAGTGTGTATGATATATTTCTTAATAAAATAAAATTTAAGAGAACAGTTATTCATGTATTTACAGGTTAAAATGTCCTTTCCTGCAAAATACAGCCATAATTCTGCAATTCCTCTGAAGTATTCAAATAATATAATCCAATCATTCAATTTATATACAAGTTGAATAATTATAATGACATCTATGCAAATGTAATTAAGAGTGCTCATATATGCAAATGACTGTAACTTCCAACTTTATAAATATTTCAGTAATTCCGTAACAAGGGTAGCATTTTTCAGGGGATGATTGCCTACTGCATCTTATTGAAATTTATTATAATTTAAAGTATTTCTTTTATATAAATTTTGAGATGATAAAGATATTCAAGTTTTACTGGAGCCCTTAATATATCCTACAACAATTATTACTGTAAGAACTGGAGGGATGGTTGGAAAGATGTAGTTGTCCAGTTAAATTCTCTGCATTAGATCACAAACCTTATCTGTGCAACTCACCTCTCAGCTTTTGACAAAAATCAGGTACCGATCTCTATCCCCCAATCATTTCTGTTTTTGTTTTTTTTTAAATTATATCAAGGACTTCTTAATTATGATTTTGCCTCTTTCCCATTGTTTTTGCCACACATACTGACTTTAACTATTTCTTCCCTAACTTTTCTTATTTCTAATATTTCTGTCCTCATTCTGATTTATTTACATCTGTTTTGTTTATTTTCTCAAACCTTAGGCAGCCTAGATACTTTTCATGGTCCTGAATTATATATAAAACACCATGGATTCTCTCCTTGGTGCTTTGCCCAGTTTTACCTCAATTGGTTCCAAAACAATAAGAACAATAAGTAAGAAAAAACTTTATACTTGTATTTTCCATTATTTAAACATAACTATGTAGTTGGATTTTTAATTCTGAAAATTTTGTAATTATAAGACAGAACAAATTAAATATATTACATTGTCAATAGGTTTTATATACCATGGAGAAAGGAATAATAATAATAATAGAAAAAAGCTATGGATTAAAGTCTTTTCTAAAATTTTTAAATTGCACCTTGATATAATAAAATTTCAGAGAAATTGTTCAGCAAAAAATCTATTCATACTTTGACTGAACACAAGATTTTCTAAATTCATTTGATGAATTATTTGTTATTGCATAAAACTGCTTAGTGATTTCTCAGTTGATATACATTGAATGGTAAATGGTAACTCAAGTTTATGTACATTTTGCAATAATCCTTTACTCCCTTGCCAATATTTCAAGTTCACAATTTGAACCATGGTCATGATTGAGTTAAAGCTCACATAACTCACGTAAGGTTAAGGAATGATGTCCTCATATGAAGGATCCTAACAGAATATTTTGAATTTTAAAATTTTATCATATAATCTTACCTTCTACAAAGTACCAAATATGAAGTTGTGTTCCAGCCCAATGGTTAAGATATATACAGAGTGGCAGGGAAATCAGCTATCAGGCCAATTATTAGTATTGCTACAATCCATTTTGTTTTGACAAATAAAATAAAAAAAAGAACAGGCTAGATCTCTTGACACAAATACTAATTAATTTGCTCCACCCATAAGAACCATATGAAAATTATGACACAAATTAAAGCATCAATTATGCTAACACATACAATTATTCATCTTTGAAATGAATGAGATTGAAAGAGATAGATCTTTCTCTTGATGCTCCAAGACAAATTGCTTATATAATTTTAAAAATCAATTAAAAATAGTTAATAAAGTCTGAGTAAAATTAGTGTGCTTTTGAAAAAGAAGAAGAAATAGTCATATACACTTGGTTTCTTTCTATGGCAATGATCAACAGCTCACTTAGAAGTGCTCTCTGTAAAGAGTCAAGTCAGTTTTGGTTTGCTGTTATTTCTCTAGGGCCCAGCAAAGTTTTTCTTTGCACTATGTAAGTGCTCAAAAAAAATATGTGGAATTAATGAATATACTTGGTAGAGCAAAGCAAATGATCAAATGAAACTGCCTTGCTTCATCTATATTTATAATTCTACCATGTAACACGTTCATCAGTAATCCTGATGAGTTACTAATAACCATGGTATATATGTGCATAATTATACATACACATATATAATCAGCATAAGCATTTGGTAAATTAAGAAGCAGATGTGATGCATGCAAGTAGTAGTAAAGCTCTCTGAGGAGTGAACTATTCTTTCTCAGAGAAGTAATATATGAAATCTCGACATGTAGTTTATTGGAACTCAAATAGATCAAATGAGCTAGTCTTATAAAACCATTTATAGTTAATTGATTGTCAATGTTAACATGTCAACTACGGACATAGTGTCATTCAGAAGTGTGAAAGGTCAGCCTTAGAAGAAGGGAAGACGTGACATCACTAAAGAAAGCTTTACCAGCACCTATCCAGTCAACACATGGATGTCTTGTCCAGGAAACACTAGTTTTGCCTCTGCATTTCACGTTATGAAGAAGAGCCCAGAAACCATCTAACTTTTTGATTGTTTGAATCCTGTGCTCATCAAGAACTATTTGAATAAACTGACTTTTGGGATAGTTTGCCTATAGGTAGACAATGCCCTGTGCAAACCAATGCAACATTTTGATCTTCGTGAAATATCCATTTACAGAAATCTGTATGTAAGGGTTGTAAATGATTTATAGCATTCCATTAATTCTGCCTGGAGATAACATTGAGTATCAGACTATATATCTGAGGAATCCTGAAAAAAGATCATTTCACCGAAATAAACATTCTTTGGTGTAGATCTGACTAGACAATCAGCTGGACTTCCTGAATCACAATCCTCTTCCACCTCCGGTATAATATAATATAATAAATATAATATAATAAATATAATATAATACAATACAAAGAACACTTTGCTTCCGTGTATTTCTTAATCTTCTTTTTTAATAAACAATACTTAGAGCAGTTTTATGTTCACAGCAAATCTGAGCAGAAGTTACAGAGATTTCCCATATACTCCTTACCTCCCCTACAGCCAACATCCCTTACCTCAGTGCTACGTTCGTTACAGTTGATGAAACTGCACTGACACATCATTATTACCTGAAAGTCCATCATTTTCAGTAGGCTTCACTCTTAGTGTTGTACATTTTATGGGTTTTGACATATCTGTAATAATATGCACCTATCATTATAGTTTCCTACCATATGAATCATTTCACTGCACTGCCCTAAAAATCCTCCAAGCTCCACCTATTTGGTCCTCCCTTCCTTCAACCCCTGACCTTTTACTCTCCTTACCTACTGAATCTGTCACTCCCTCCGTGGTTTTTGCCTTTTCCAGAATGCTATATATTTGGAATCATATAGTATGCAGCCTTACCAAATTGACTTCTTTTACTTAATGATATGCATTTAAGTGTCCTCTGTTTTCTATGGCTTGATAACTCATTTCTTTTTAGTACTGAATAATTTTCCATTGTGCAGATGTGTCATAGTTCACCAATTTACTGACTAAAGAACATCTTAGTGCTTCCAATTTGGCAATTATGAATAAAGCTGCTGTAAACATCCATGTGCAGGTATTTGTGTAGATGTGTTTTTCACTCATTTGGGTACAGAGCAAGATCTCAGTTGTTGAATCATATGTTTAGAGTATATTCAGTTTGGTAACTTGTAAACATTTCTTTACATCTCTAAGCTTCAGGAACTCAAAAATAATTTTGACTAGAGGAGTCCCCATTGGTCTAGCCAGTAGCTTTCTTTGTACTGTACTACGTAGCCTGAGTGCCCTCCTACCCCCTCCTTCCATCCCACTTTTCTTTTACAGGTATCAGACCTGTTTTGGTGTAGAAAGCTCTCCCACCTACTCTTGCGGCTTTGATTTTATGCCCCTGCCATTTGCTTTGTATATAGTGCACTGGGCAGTGAACAACACTCGGTCCTGAGAGATTAGGAAGATACCCAGAAATTTTCCTTTGAAGAAAAAGCAATGCTTGCCAAATGGAAATCAGCTAAAGTAATAAGCAAAGTAATTTCATTTTTTAAGGTTCAAAGTTTAAGGAAGTTCCAAAGTATTGTAAAAACTATGGCAAATATCTAGGGTTCTTTATGGTATTGGATTTTTCCTTATTAATGTGGCATACGTCTTTATATTTTTTATTACTGTACTTTATTTATAGTCCTGCATTATTTCTGAATACTAAACTCTTGTCACTAACGTGTTAATATCTTTTTCATATTTTGTCTTTTACTCTCACTTTCTTTTGGGGACTGTCCTGGGTACATGCTCATGTCCTGGCTTATTGTTTTGCAGAAAAGTGTAAAACATGCCACCACCATTATATCATACGACATAGAACTTTAGTATTTATTATAAATTTGAGGTACTTCTTTTTTAAAATTTTAAATATGATATGGATTTTTAGACACTTAGATATTTTGTATGGCTCAACTCATTCAAATTTCCTATTTTCTATCAGGTTTATGAATAATTTTGGTTACAGAGTTTCTTGTGTTTACAAGGCAAAATCTTAAAAATTAACATTTTACCATTTAAATATGTATGTCAGGGACACCTGGGTGGCTGAGCGTCTGCCTTCAGCTCAGATCACGATCTCAGGATCCTGAGATCAAGTCCCGCCTTGTGCTCCCTGCTCAGCAGAGAGCCTGCTTATCTCTCTGCCTGTCGCTCCCCCTGCTTGTGTTCTTTCACTCTAATAAATAAATAAATTAAAAAAAAATAAAAAATAAATATGTATGACAATCAGAATACACATTAAATCATAAAAATAAATTGAATACTGAAAGTTATACTAATCCATTAACCCCTAATTAAATATTTGGTGTGTTCATCAAAATAGTGCTTTAATAATAGATTATTAACTTGTGATATAGGCTATGAATGTAACTCCTAAAATAAATTTATAATTATGAAATGCATATAACTTTTAGAGAATCCGTAGATTATTATGTACATGAAAAAGCTATTGAAAACTCTAATAAATTAGTAGTACTAAAGAAAAGTACAGACTCCCAAAATATACCATTGAGTGTTAAAGCTACTAACACAAATTTACCTCTAACAGAGCCTGGAATTCTCTTTTTAGAACTGCCTGCAAAGCCTATTGAGATCTGTTATATTTATTGGTCATAAATATGTTAATGTAAATTATTTCTAATGTATCTTTATCTCCATGAAATCTAAGATCAGAGGAAACGTGGAAGGTTACTTGAATTAACCTCTGTATTTTTGCTTGCCGTACTAACTCTGAAACATCATGATCTATTGTGATAGGCTAAGGTGATTCAGGGGTATGAGATGGTGCCTGGAGCAGATGTAGGAGTACATGGAAGTTGGAGAGGGGCAGAAGAAATTATATAGGAAAAAGTGGAAGACAAATACTTTTTATTTCAGTAGTTAAGAGATTCCATTTCTCTCTTTTCACTCTCATGCGTCTTTTGGTAAATTTTATGTTAAGTCCAGGATAGAGAATCTACATCAGTAATTTAGCTCAGATACAATATGGGTTAAGTAGAATTTTGTGGGAAGAAAGTACAAGACATAATATTGCGTTGTGCCTTTATGAAAACAAGTTTAGAACCCAAATTAACATACCTATAAAGTTTTATAACAAAACCTGTCTAAAAACTAGGAGTCGTTCACCTAACTAAAATAAATACTGCTTTTCTTGAAAGCAACACATGACTCTTCTAAACATTTTCTTTATATTTCTGGAATGTTTCAATCTGTGTTGTGAAGCATTATAGATACCCTGAAGTATTATGAGACAGTTCTTCTCTCAAGATAATGTGTTTAGTGTTGGTTGCTATTGTGGCAAAATACATGACACCTCAAGGTACTGGTGTTTAGAATTGCAATAGTAAAGCCGTGGGTTTCCTTTGTAACCATGATTCAGCCATGCTGTATAAAATGAGTTTCTATTCATTATAATCTTCTTTAAAATAATACGTAAATGACAAAGGAAGAACACTTGCTAATAGCCTCTTCAGATTTAATCTGGTGAATTTGAAATATAATTGCAAAGTAGAAGCATGAGCTTTCTATTTTATTTCTAAGTTAATTTTGATGTGGGAAAGAGTATCCCAATTTCAATTTTTAGTTTTGAGCTATAGCATCTTAGATGTAGGAAGTACCATGGACTCTTTCATGCCATGGGTGTGTTTAAATAAATCTCAGGTCATGAATGATTGATCTTAAAGAATTAGAAAACATCTCTAGTGTGAGCAATTATATCTCTTTTTATTGTTGAGTTCTGGTTCAAAAGGCATGAAATTCTAGGGCATGGATTGTGAGTTATAGTACTCCAGGGTCCTTATTCCATTGGCAAGTTCTGATGCTTTCAAAATGAAACACTAGCTTCATATTCAAAATTCTCCTTTGTTCAATGATCCTTGTAATGCATTTTGATGTTTTAATCTCTCAAGTGTTGGTCCAGGTTTAGAGAATACTTTAAGAGTCGCCAGAGATCTTTGAAGAAAAGATATCCAGTGCATTGCACTGTGCAGAACGATGAATAGGTTGATGCACAATTAGACACATTTTACATAGATAATCAACTTGCTGTTTTCAGTCAATGTTGAGTGTTACAAATAGAGCCATGTGATTATTTCTAACCGGTGATGTATGCATAGAAGAAATGTGTACCATTTCTGGACAGTTTATTTTTGATGGCCAATTTCTTGACTCTCTCTTCCCATATTACAGTAATTGTGAAACATGTGTCAGAATGAGGCCTCTAAGCACCCTGGTTTTGTGTGTTATGGCAATGAGCAGAGGCCTTCACTGTCAACCCACACTAGGCATGTAGGATAATTCAGAAATAAGCCTTTTTTGTTGAAGTTACTGAGCCCAGATATTAGGGTAAGAAAACTTAGCTTATCTGGATAATAGAAAGATGGAGGGCCACCTAGGTGGCTCAGTCTTTAAGCGTCTGCTTTCAGCTCAGGTCATGGTCTCAGGGTCCTGGGATCAAGCTCTGCGTTGGGCTCCCTGCTCAGCAGAGAGCCTACTTCTCCCTCTCCCTCTGCCTGCCTCTCTGCCTACTTGTGCTTCTAATTTGCCACACCAATATTTTACACTGTTTAAAAATAAAACAGAACTAAATAAAAAATAAAATTCACTCAAGCTTTTCCTTGAACGATCTCTAAGTCAGTGTGGTAGGCATTGGCATATTTGTGTAAATTAATATCAGATTATTAAAATACCCATAATTGGACTAGATTCAGAAGAAAGTTTAACCCAAGCTCTTTATTTCACAAAGATAATTCAAGTGAAGAGGTAGCCCAAAGTTACCCACAATACTAAAGACATATGTGAAAAGCCCAAGTTTTCTGAAAACTAGGTCACAGTTCCATTACTTAATGCACATTTCCTTCACATCACCATGTGTATGTGTAGAGAGTAGTCAGGAAACGCTGTCCAGGAATGGGTGTGTTAGCAGGTTAAGAACTCTTCAAGAATGCATTTAAGGTAAAGGAGAAAAAGTTTTAGAAAGAGGAATGGTGGAACAAACACTGTATCACACCACTTTGGAGAAATTCCCTGCATTTTTATATGTAAGTCACACAGTTGGGGCGTCTGGGTGGCTCAGTCCGCTGAGTGTCTGCCTTCAGCTCAGGTCATGATCCCGGGATTCTGGCATAGAGCCCCATGTTGAACTTCCTGCTCAGCAGGGAGTCTGCGTCTCCCTCCTCCCCTCCCCCTGCTTGTGCTCTCTCTCTCTCTCTGCCTGACAAATAAATAAAATCTTTTAAAGAAATTAATGTGAAATAAAGCTCATTTGAAGTTGAATCCTTACCAGATTTTCAGGAATATAAAGCTTCTGTATTTGTCAACAATATTTTTCACATACTTTGCTCTCCTTTCAAGAAAGAAGAAAGGCAAATATGAACAATGGCAGCCATACATATCTATCTATCTATCTATCATGTATCGATACATGTGGTGAAAATGAGAATTGCATTTCAAAATGTCTAAACAGCAGTTTTAAAGAAATAATTATAAATTTACTATTATTACTATTTAAAAATATCTCCTCAAACTTATCTAAAACTTTGGTTTTTAAAAATTTTCCACTGTAATATCCAAAGCTAAAAATAAGTGAATAATGCACGATCAAAGGAGTGATTTTAATTGCATTTCTCTGACTTTAATAACTTGAAGCACAGAATTTAATAACCTCAAGCACTAGAGGAGTCTATCAAAATGTCAATGAAATGCCTATTAAAACAGAGATAAACAAAGCACAGATAGCATACTATGTGTAGCCCAATCCTGATAAGTGGTAATAAAATTTAACTGGGTGCATTTGTATTGAATTTTATCTAAAAATCTCAGTGACTTTTAGAAATGTTAATTTAGTCCCAGGTCATTATTTTGAGGGTGTTTTGAAAGAATCAGGGAATCTTTTCTTCTAAAACAGAAGCACCATGGGGGGAAAAATCCTTATACAACCACATTTTGACTGAAAAAAAAAAAAAAAAATATATATATATATATATAAAGGCTAGATAAACAGATCCAGAAGTTATCCATGGGAAAAATAGAATTTTGCCTGAAGATTCTGAGGTATACATGAACCTGCTTAGGAGTTTGATATATGATTATTACTTATAATTGCTATTAAAATGATGATAAAGAAAAGGTGGTGACTCCTGTGAGGTATGGACCTGAGGACTAGATAGCCATTCTGAGTCTCATTAGAACAATAACTGCGTGACTTTCTTTCCTTTTTTCTAGAGATTTTATCTATTTGACAGAGAGAGAGAGCGCAAGCAGGGGGAGCAGCAGGCAGAGGGAGAAGCAGGCTTCACTGGGCAAGGAGCCTTGTGCAGGGGCTTGATCCCAGGACCCGGGATCGTGACCTGAGCCAAAGGCAGATGCTTAAATGACTGAGCCACCCAGGAGCCCCAGTTTCCCATTAAATTTGATTTTTGTTTTATTTGATGAAGATTTTTATTTCATTCATTCTGTAACAATAAAAGAGTGACCTGACTCGAGTTCATAACTTATGTTAAGAGCATACCTTTCATTTATCAAGGTTCTGTTCTAATTCAAATTCTGTATTATGAATTCTGTGTGTGTGTGTGTGTGTGTGTTGTGCTTAAACCTTACAATAAATTAAGAGACAGGATCATCTCCCCTCTATAAGTGAGGATACTAATGCTTCAATTGGCTAAAATCATCCCACTAATAAATGGTGGAGTCAGAATTCAACTCTAGCTTAATTTCACTCCAGATATAGTCTGTGGTACTTTACTACCTTGTCTTGTTTATCTTGTCTGTTTTAAAAATTATATTGAAACATTTATAATGATAATAGTTGCTATTTCTATAACTTTGACTTTGTGCCAGTCACTGCTATCACTGATTAAAATGTACTAACTCATTACTTCTCACAACATCCCTGTATTATTTTACAGATAATAGGTGGTATAGAGAGATTGTCCAACTTGCTAAGTTATGGCAGGTAGTACTGATGGAGCCAGGACTCAAATCAATTCCTGAGCCCGGGCCCTTAACCATCATATTTGCTCTGATTATTGTCTTCATGAATGCTGGGTGAGAGCCCTCTTCAAGAATGATAATATGCTTAATTTATGTTTCATTTGCATTGTGTTAGGAATTTTAAAACAGCAAGTCTAAAAAAATATGTGAATTTGGTATTTTTTTTGTTTCTTCTTTTCCCCCAAATATGTTTATTTTATTTTTTCAATGTTACAAGATTGATTATTCATGCCCCACACCCAGTGCTCCATGCAATACGTGCCCTTCTCAATACCCACCACCAGGCTCGCCCAACCCCCCACACCCTCCCCTCCAAACCCCTCAGTTTGTTGCTCAGAGTCTGTGGTCTCTCTCCTGTTCATCGCCCCCTCTGATTTCCCCCCATTCACCATTTTTATCTTAAATATCCAGTTTGTTCCAGAGTCCTTGTCAGAGGCTGCCTGAGCATCTGCCCTGGAAAACTACTGTGCACTCTGGAAACCAATGCCTGTAAGAATGAGACTTGCCTTCTCTTGACAATGTCACCATTCTTAGCTTGATATTGCCTTTCTCTTTTATACTGGTTTTCTACAATGAGGACTATTTAGCTGATTATGCCTAGATTCACTACTCTGCATTTCACCATTCCCAAATAACATTCCTGGCTTCCCTAGTTGAGTTTCCTCCAACAGTTCTGATTGTTGTTTCAATCTCATTGTTATTATAAGTGCTACTCAGATGACAGAGTTTGCAGAATTTCCATCAATCTTAGCATAGGTTCTTAGACATCAATAATTTGTCAGTGTCCATGTTAACACTTGCTGCTCAGACAAAATATCATTGCAGAGTCCAGTGATAATTTCTCAGTATTTCCTTGAACTTTACATTGGCCTTTTATTGTTATGGCAAAAAAATGGCATTAGACTTTGTAGCAGCCCATATCATTTATGGCTCATAATGAATTTACATTTAAACAAAGTACATACAAGAGTTGTTGTAAACACAAAAGTCCTCCCATAAGCCTTTAGTAAAGTTTAGCACTTAGCTGCATATTAATACTTTCATAGATACTAAATATTAACAAATAATTATATTGGAATGTTTTTTGTCTTACATATTTTTTAAATTTAAATTCTCTCAGCCACTATATATCTGTGTTTCTATATTTATGTGGTTTGCAAATATATTGAAATTATTTTCCATTTTAATGGACAAGGCCAAATCAGAGTTCTTTGGCCTGAGCCATGATCCTTCCATCCAGCCTACCAACGTGCTATCAATTGGTTATCTTTAAACACTAGTTGTCTACCAGGCCACTGGTTGCTAGTGATGTCACTGATGCTAGTAAACAAGTATTCATTGAGTGTTTGCAAAGGTTCCAGTCCATGTTCATTCCCTTAGCTTATTAAAGTAGGCTGATTTTCTATTCAGTTACACATAATTTTCAATCTCATCAAGTTTCAAAGCAAGAGACAAATACAACCCCTTTCCTGTTTGGCATCTAAAGTACATAATCTTATTTTTAACCAAAAATGGGACACAATGTTCTGGGATATTTCAAAGAACAAAATTATGAGATCATTAATTAATTACATCTATCCAAATATTAAGTGAATAAGAATGACTCTCTGTAAAATATATCCTAAACAACTTGAATTTTTTTTAAGATATTTATTTATTTATTTATTTATTTATTTATTTATTTATTTGACAGGGACTGAGATCATGAGTAGGCAGAGAGGCAGGCTCCCTGCTGAGCAGAGAGCCCGAAGCGGGGCTCGATCCCAGGACCCCGAGATCATGGCCTGAGCCAAAGGCAGAGGCTTTAACCCCTAAGCCACCCAGGCACCCCAATAATTTTAATTCTTTTTTTTAAAATTTATTTATTTATTTTTATTTATTAGAGAGAGAGACTGAGGATGAGAGGAGGGAAGGTCAGAGGGAGAAGCAGACTTCCCACAGAGCTGGGAGTCCCATATGGGACTCGATCCCGGAACTCCGGGATCATGACCTGAGCCGAAGGCAATTGCCCAACCAACTGAGCCACCCAGGCGCCCAATAATTTTAATTCTTATTGGCCCCCATTACATGGATAATAGCCACTTGGTGTGTGAACACATGTGTGCCAATTATATAAAACTCTTACATTATATGCAAATGTATGTGAATATTCATTTTGGAGTACAGTAACAATACTAATAATATTCTCAAAATCAGATGTATATCAAATAATATAGAGAAACTCTGTAACTAATTCTAAAATAGTTCTCTGAATTTAGACTCTCCATTTTGCTAAATGCTTCCATTCGTTTGTTCATAGGATTTATTATCCTAAATGAGCATTGGTGTGATTGCTGATATCACACGGAGACATTCTATGAAATAGCTTGATGAAATTCATCATTCTAATAAAGAACTGATGGTCAGACCGTATTTTTATACTAAATACAAGTTTTCTTATGCGAATTCACAAAATCAATAGCTGGTATGTTTTTGAACTCAAGTAACTGTGTTTATCCTGGGAGCATGAGGTACTTGTTAGTTTCTCTTCTGTGAGCTTCCTAAATCTAATGAATTTTTTTGCCTCTTTCCTAGACTGACGGCTAGAAATCATAATTTCTAATTTTACCTATAGAAAATGTGCAGGAAGCATGGATTCCTGTCCAATAACTTCATATTCTATTTCTTCTTATCTTTTTTTCTAATTACATAGTCTTTCCATCACTTACTTCAGGAGCTTATTCATGTTTTATCTGTGTTGCATTAATTTTTTATGGAACAAAGCAGGCTAGAAATAAATAATTAAGTAATTAGGCCAAGAAATAAATAAATGAACAAAGTGCCTATCATAGACAAAGTATGAATCATGACATTTGTCTCAGTCAGTAATATTCAGCAAAATTTTCAGTGATGATGGAAATGTCCTCCTGTACATGGATTTTCAAATATGGTCTCCATGAGACACATACAACTATTTAAGTACTTAAAATATTACTATTGGAAATGAGAAACTAATTTTTTAATTTTCAGTAATTAAAAATTTTTATTTAAATAGCCACACGTGGCCCGTGTTTACCAGATAGGACTGCATAGGAAATCACAATACTATTCTTTTCACAGGACTTTACAAATCAGGGCAGCTAGTTTTTTGTAACTTAAAAACAAATTTCTAAATGAACCCGCTTATTATATGTTTTCAAAATATTGTCCCTCCACATTAATGGACTTGAGGAGAAAGTGTCAGTAAAAATATAAAGTGTTTATTGACTCGCCTCTCTAGCAATGGGGTATGTTCCTTGTCAGTTTGGCTGACTTATTTGTTGTTTCATATTGCTTTTCAGTTGTTTGTTTTAATTGTGAGAATTTGTGAGAATATCTTCCTTCTCTATTTTTCTTGTGTTTATTCCTTCCTGGGGGTTGGTGAAGTTTACCCTTCTGGTGTGGAACAAGCTACGTTCTTCCTATTTGTGAGGATACTGAGGCCTGAGGGTTATCAGGAGCTGAGCGTTCACAAACACTTTTTGCCAGGTTTTTCTGGCCAACGACACCCTGGTGTCTAGCCTGAACCAGTGGCCCTCAAACTAGAGCACGCATCAGAATCACCTGAAGGGCCTGTTCAACATCGCATTGCAGGAGCCCGCCCCCAGAGTTCAGATTTAGCAGGGCTGGGCTGGGGCCTAAATATTCATGTGTTTAACAAGTTCCAGGTGATGCTGATAATTCTGATCCAGGAGCTCCTCTGCCCTAACTATCTGCTTATAGATTTCACCTGCAAGGGGATCTGACGGCTGCTCCCTAATGCCGTAAAACTTTTTGAATACAAGCAGAAAAGCATTATAAACTGTGACCTAGGAATTAAGATACCTGTAATCAAGTCCAAATATTTGTCCTGGAATTTGTTCGCTCTTTCTGGGAGGTGTCACAGTATATTAGTATGTTTTATTTGATTGTGAGGTATGTTACATAAAAATGTCTCTAACAGTATTTGAATTACAGAGCTTGTGATTGATTTGCTTATACTTATATTTTAGAATGTGGAATCAATGATACAATACCTTAAAGGAAAATGTAATTATAGTGAGCATATTATTATTATCAGCTGCTATGCTAAGTCCTGCCTATGTAGGCATGATCATATTTTATGCATGCAATATGGTTTTTGTAAACACGTGTTAGTATTTATAGTTTTCCTATAAAAGAGGGAAAGCTTGACGAGCCCGTCATTTGCCTGTGAGCCACAGCTTGAGGAAGCTGTGGTTCACGCTTCGAGCCCCCCTCTCAGCTACGGGCAGATAAGGGCTGGAGGTAAGCTTACCAAGATCTATATTATCAGATAAATTGTTGTTTTCTTAATGTATAGAGATATGGCCAGTAAATTCTGAATTATTTGTGGGGTTGTTAAAGGTCTATGTTGACATAGAATCAAAGCTTTTCAAATATTTTCCTGAAATAGCCAGTAGTTCTTGATAAAGTAGAGAAATACCTTAAGTTGTTTGTTAATATCTTACTAACTTTTCAATGTTACTAAACTGATATTTGAGTAAAAATCTCTCACTGTCACGAGAAAAATTTTTTAAAAACCTAGTTTTTCAACTGTTTGTAAAAACTCCTGTTTGGCGAGGAAATTAAAGAAATAATGTGTTGAAGTGTTAATTTTTTTCCATCAAAAATTTATCACAAACATGTCTTGATTCCAATTTTATCTTTATTTCTGTGGCTCCAACATGGAGAAGATTCCTAAAAAGGATATTTTTTTAAATATCAGTTTTAAATTTTATTTTTGACTTAAAACCAATCTTCGATAAATTAGTGGAAACTTGGTACAATATTTCTTAAAATGTGTGAACTTATTTTTAGTTTTATCCTTTTTATCAGTGTTGTATTACATAAAACAAAATACAAGGCACTTCTCTACATCCATCAGTTGTAAGATAAATCTTATTAAAAGTAAGTTTTTATCTACTTTTAAACAAAATATTATTTCATTGACTAAGCAATAATGACATTTTCAAGGTGAGTTTAGAAATAGATATGGGAAAAACACTTCAAGTAGCTAATAATTCAAAATTATCAATTGTGATTTTTCATATGTACTGTGAAGTATATACATAATAAGTATTCGAAAACAACTTTAAGTATATCGTCAAAAAAGTAATTGAAGCATTGCTTATAACATACAGCTGCATACTTCATGATGCCCACTATTGGGAACCACTGAGAGTTTTTAAGCTCAATGATGAGATTTTATTTACTCATCAGGACTGTTGAAGTAAATATGATTGTAGATGTGATATGTAAAGTTGCACTATAGTATATATGATATGAACCTTTTTTTCCAAAAATAGAAAATATTCTGTAATGTAGGAGGCAGAAAGATAATTTCTAAAGTAATAGGCAAAAAGTAAATAAGAAGATAACCTCTCCCAATGTGTTGGGGAGAAAAAAAAAATTCCTTCAGTTCACACTTTTGTAAATTTTCTTATTTCACAATAATTCAACCATGAACATCCTTGTCCATAAATCTTCATGACAGATCTGAATTTTCCTTAATAAATTCCTATGATTGGGGCACCTGGGTGGCCCAGTGGGTTAAAGCCTCTGCCTTTGGCTCAGGTCATGATCTCAGGGTCCTGGGGTCAAGCCCCGCATCAGGCTCTCTGCTCAGCAGGGAGCCTGCTTCCCCCTCTCTCTCTGCCTGTCTCTCTGCCTACTTGTGATCTCTGTCAAATAAATAAAATATTTTTAAAAATTCCTATGATTGTAATTTTAGGATATAAACAGTATTGAGTAAAACATTATTTAAACAATGCTACATTGATTAAGCTACCAACAGTAAATACCTGATAGAGAATTCTTTTTTCTATTCGATGCAAGAAAAAAATCTCATATAAGTGAATACGTTTGTGACAGCGTGGTTGAACAATTTTTCACATATTTCAGTAATTTTCAATTCTTCAGATATTTATCTATTAGAAACATAATTGAAAGATTACATTAAGTTCCAAAAAAGTTAAGTACTAACTATATTTTGTTCTACTTAGTATTTGGAAAAATGTAAACCTTCTATAATGTAAATAAGATACCTAAAATTGGGATTTTAAAAATGTATTACTCAAAGGGATACTAAATATAATTTATATTTATCCAAAATTCTTTTGTTTAAAGATTAGGAAAGTCATGTCCAGATAAGAATATGACATAACAGCTCTGGTATTGTAGAAGTTGCCAAAAACAAAATTAACATCAAGCCTTGGGATCATGGTTCATTGTCTTTTCTCTGTTCCAAGCTCTGTCTGTAGAATAGTGATATTATCAAAAAATCTTAATCTCTAAGTAGATGACAGTGAGGCTGTATAGTGCATATATATCACCTTGTATTTTATTTTTGGTACTATGAGTGACTATATCTTGCACATTGTGCAGATATTACAAAGTGACATTCTCAAATGCTGAGCTTTCCTTTTATTTTTAATTAGTAGCTGAACTGGAAAATGCAAGCTGTCAAATATGTGTTTCTTTTTTTAATACTCTAAATAGAATAGTTTCATATTAATTACATGGTAGCAACGAACTATATAAGTTACATTAGGAAAGCAGAACTCAAAATATCCTATACTTACTTTGAGGGACCTCACAAAGACCTAAATGAATCCAGAGTTTAGTTTGTATATTTTCAAGGAAAGGTGATACTGTATTTTAAAATAACCTGATTTCATCTTGAATTACTGACAAGCTTTGACATTCTTACCAATGAAAAAAGACAAGAATAAGAAAGAAGAATAAAACCCTGATAAGCCAGAGGAAACATTTTATATTATTTTAATGGAAAATAATTGCCAGTATACTTAACACCCTTGAACTTCACATTTACTCAAGAGAAGCAATATAAACAAACTTAACCATTTATGAGGCATTTTTTAATGTCAGTAGAGAGGTCACTTTGGGCTTTCATCCTCTATGAGGAAACAGAGGTTGAATTATTTATTTGTGATCTCACAATAACACAATGAAGGCAAAATGAGAACCATGAGGTCCTTGGTCATAACCTCAGATTGGTTCAGTGGGTTTTGCTTTGTTAACTCGGCATTTGCAGTCTTTTTCCTCACATTAAACAATAGCTCCCTGGTTATATGCATGTGAGTAACTAGGAAAAGAGTTTTAAAAAATTAATTTTAGGGGTGCCTGGGTGGCTCAGTGGGTTAAGGCCTCTTCATGATCTGAGGGTCCTGGGATCAAGCCCCACATTGGGCTCTCTGCTCGGCAGGGAGCCTGCTTCCCCCCTGTCTCTCTGCCTGCCTCTTTGCCTACTTGTGATCTCTCTGTCAAATAAATAAATAAATAAATACATGTTTTTTAAAAATTACTTTTAGTAGCAATCATGATAATAAAAATACTTAATTTTTTTTAAAATTTTATTTATTCATTTTCCAGGGAGAGAGAGAGAGAGAGAGATCATAAGTAGGCAGAGAGGCAGGCAGAGAAAGAGAGGGGGAAACAGGCTCCCCACTGAGCAGAGAGCCCGATGCGGGGCTCGATCCTAGGACCCCTACATCATGACCTGAGCTGAAGGCAGATGCTCAACCCACTGAGCCACCCAGGCGCCCCTAAAAATACTTAATTTTGACAAAGCCCAGTACTGTAAGGCAGATAGAATTATTCCTAATTGATACATGCAGACCATGAAATTTCAAGAGATTGTGATTTTCTCTGTCTTAGATAGCTGGTATGAACTGAGTCAGTACTTAAATGTAGATTTTCTCTAAGTTCATATGTCATTGACATCATAAAAACATTTAGTTGGGGTTTTTTGTTGTTTTTTTGTTTTTGGTGTTTTTTTGGTCTTTTTGTCTTTGCAAGTGATAGAAACCCAACCTCCTAGCTTAAGTTAAAATTTGAGGCTTTTGTTGGCTCATGAATTTTAATAGACAAAAAAGTATTAAACTACAGGAAGTATAGGGATAAATCTGAAAGTGACTCAAACACTCAGGATAATCTGTTTTTTCTTCATTTACACACATACAGACACATAGAAGGGCATCTGCCTTTCTCTGCAGAGTGGGTTTATTCTCTTCTACTGGTCTTTCTCTATACGGTGGGAAAATGGTAACACCCAGGATGTTCTTCGGAACCAACTTTGGTCCCAGGTTCTCTCAATAATCTTGTTGACAAATACTTGTGTCTGGACTCCTCCAGGGCATACAAAGTACCTACCTGCCAGTCCATACTTCCTCTTCTGTCTTAGCACTCAAGAACTTAAGCAAAATTCAATAAAGGACCATCTAGTTATGTATTAATTGTAAGAACGTGAGTTAATATCTGTTCAGCATCCCCTGTGTGATCAGTTATAAGCAAGATGACTTATGTTTTTATTTCTAGTTTTCATCCTGAAGGTGAAGCATTATATTTTACTTTACTGATAAGGAAGAGTTAGGGAGGGGTTGAAATTGGAGTTCAATTCAGTGCAAATCCAAAACCTGTGTTTTTGTCCTCCTACGTTATCTAATAGATGAATGTTTATTGGGTTTATGGTTTGCTTTAAATAACTCATTAGGGTAATTTTATCATTAACCTCTTCTCTACAAAGTCCTTGAATTTTAATCTTTTGAAAGATAATGCACAGGTGTATATATCAAGCAAGATAATCCAGTCTTGCTGAAATTAAGTTTATAGTATTTTTCTTAACAGATATGTATATCAGAAGTTAGGGTATTTCAGACTTAAGGTGATTTTTACAACTAAAGCATATCAATATAGTAATTTCAGGAGGATAATTTTAAAATTAAGATTCTATGTCAGTAACCTGTATGTTCATTGACTTTTTAGCTACCATTTTTATTAATGCTAGAAGTATGCTTTCTAAATACAAAGTAAGCAAAAATTATGGAAAAAATACACAGATGTTCAGTAAATAAAAGAATATCTAGGCTACAAAGATAATGAGAGGTGTCAACATATTTTTATAACCTCAAACACACACACAAAAAAATAGTACCTGCTATGTCGAAAACTGTGATTCACAACTTCCTTGCGGAATTTAAGAAGAAATAATGTTTTGGTTGATTTTTATGTTGCTGCAATGATAGTTTTTTGGTTTTGGGTTTTTTTTAATACTTATTGGGAAATCTCAAATGACATTCTTAATTTGGTTCATGATTTTTATATTTTCTAAATGTCTAGACTTAAGGGCAAACCTAATAAAGAGGATATAAATATCCTTTGAAATAATGTTTCCAATGTACTGATGATTGTCTTCAATATGATAAGTGAAGGCTCAAGCCATTTACCTAAGCTTCAGTTTTCATCCATGAGGATGGCAATAGGGAAATTCTGTCTGAATATCTATGCCAGTCTTTTTTTTTTTTTTTTTAAAGATTTGCTTTATTTGACAGAGACTCAGCAAGAGAGGAAACACAAGCAGGGGGAGTAGGAGAGGGAGAGGGAGACACAGGCTTCCCGCTGAGCAGGGAGCCCGATTGGAGCTTGATCCCAGGATCCTGGGATCATGACCTGAGCTGAAGGCAGAAGCTTAACAACTGAGCCACCCAGTCACCCCTCTGTGCCAGAGTCTTAGGTCATGATGGAATTTTACTGATCCACACATGCTTTTTCTCTCTCTCACTTAACTCCCAACCATCAATGTTGTAGCTAAAACGTATCCTTCCCCAAAGAAGCAGCAGATAAAGGCAAGTAGGATAAGAAATGGCAGGCACAAATGGAGAGTTAAACATTTTACCACTTTCAAATAGAAAATGCTGGATTTGTCACCAATATGAATCCTGACATGTTTAGTTATGGGAAAAGGGATTTTTTTTCTGATCTATGTCAATATCTTAAAATTTTTGGAAAAAATTATAGAAAGGAAGAAGGCCTCCTACTGCCGTTCTGTTTATAGTTCTTGCAAAGAAATTCTGTGATTTTCTTATGTTTTAAGAATACATTAGAATGCTATGCCCTACTAGTAATAAATAATAAGTTAAAACTTGAAGTCATGAGTTAAACCTCTGAGAAAACATAGTCATTTTCTCTTCTGGGACAATCATTTTATGTTTTTTGAAATTCACTAAAACGTACCAAATTCAAATTCAGGATTTTTCACAACACAAACACTTCACATGAGTGAGAAGTTTATGACAAGGGACACTACTGTGCCAATTTATTTAGTAGCACCTTGAATCACACCTCTCTTTTTCCCCTGGACTCCTGCCCCCCGACCCCAGGATCCAGAAGGGTGGTCCTAAGGTAACATATAATTTTTCCTTTATTATTTTATGGAGGCAAAGGGATTAAAATTCCTTTTCCCTGATACAGGCATATGTTGTTGATGGCACTATGTATTATACACACTTAATTATTCTGCCTCAACCCAGCTAAGTGTAAGAAGCATCAAATCACATTTATAGTAACCAACGTAAGCACAGATACCGATTATGGTTTATAATGTTCCTGATGTTTGGGGAACTTATCTTCTATCTTGAATTCTACTTTATGATCTGTTTTTAATCAATGCAGTTTTCTTTTTATTTCGTTCATCAGCTTTATGTCAGTGTAATGAGTTCCAAAGACTTATAAAGGGTCCATGACTCATAATACTTGTATTAACTGCTTTTCTTCAGGGTTGATGATTCATGCTAGACAATAGCAATTAGATTCCTTTGATTTTTATAGAGTAAAGGTTCGAATTCATTCTCTAATAGCTATTTATACTTATTTACAGCTCTTTACAGCCATGTTTTTACCAATCCAATTTTACAGATGAAGGATCAATGAGGTTAAGTGCCTTGCCCAGCACCACCAAGTAGGTGAATTAAAAGCTAGAGATTAGAATTTCAAATTTCAGTCTCCCTGTGAGTCACTGAGCCATGCTGCCTTGAAAAGCATTAAAAATTTCTTTATAAAAAAAACTTCAAATTTCATGATAAATTTTTTTTCAAAGGAACTCCTTTATGAGGACATTTAAATGCTATAAATGTACATAATCAAATTCAATGGCAGCTGTTAATTATAACAAAATTACAAGCAAAAGTATTAGTAGTAGAATTCTGACTATTTAGATACAGAAACTAAAATGAATTGTCTTTGTTTCATAAAGAAAATAGGAATTGCTCACAAATAATGGTTTATGAAGTCAGTAAGTAGGACTATAAGTCTTTTTACCCAACAAATCATGTTCAATTTTTGTTAAATACATTTACAGTAGATTATATTATGATGAAGAGAATTCTAGGCTTGTCGACTGCTAATTTGGAGCCAATTTCCATCCATAGAAGGCTAAGCATTAATAAACTGAGTTGTAATGGATGACCTCTAATTAAAAATAAATCATATATTATAAAGTACATTTAAAAGCTACTGTGAAGTGAACCCATTTTTGTGTGAATAATTATATCCCTTAATGAATGACTTAATAATATGTAATATGATTGGGGGAAGATTCCTACAGCACAATCATTGACTTACAGAAGACAAGCTCCAGAAGATATTAATGCCTTTAATGGAATCTTGATTGTAGAGCAGGAATCTTGATTGTAGAGCAGAGATCAAATATTTATCAGTTCATTCATTCAGGAGGCTTAAGTTTTTGCTTTGACTTCAAGCACATCTTTCCTAGAGAGGCTGCCTCTATTGTGTTTCACAATCACCCCCAATGTTCATTTTGTCCACTACACCAGAATCACATAATCTGAAACGAAAAGACAATTTGAGATCATTTAGCCTGTTCCTTGTTTTTTTTTTTTTTAGTAATGGAACAGAATTTTTTTTCTCCCCAAATATGTTTATTTTAATTTTTCAGTGTTACAAGATTGACTTTTCATGCACCACACCCAGTGCTCCATGCAATACGTGCCCTTCTCAATACCCACCACCAGGCTCG
>CM052799.1:89463916-89507353 GCA_028533885.1 Nasua narica
ATATCAGACCTTTGTCTGTAGTGTCATTTGCGAATATCTTCTCCCATTCTGTGGGTTGCCTGTTTGTTTTGTGAACTGTTTCCTTTGCTGTGCAGAAGCTTTTTATCTTGATGAAGTCCCAAAAGTTCATTTTGGAGAAAATATGGCATGAGCATAATTTTCTACCTTTTGTTATCAGCAGCTAGGTATCAATAACTAAATTATGGTAGGAAAAAGATGCCTTCAAGGTTTTCGGCTCTTGGTTAAAATATTGTTATTTTACAGCTTATGAAAAAGTAAGCTATATCTTATGAACAGTTTACATAGAAACAAGTTTTAGAACTTGCTCACTAGTAAAATGAATATTCTGCAATTAAAATTTAAAAGTTACTGAAATTTCCTCTGGAAAATAAATCATAGAAAAATAAAGATACTTCATAATAGAAGAAGTGTCAGGTTTGCCTCTAATATAGAAAACTCAGTACATGGTTACTAAAGTAAGAACAAAGCTTAGTTTTGAGTGATGGAAAAAGAAATCAAGACACAACTGACCAAGAGTATGCGGTGTTTCCACAAGACCCATGAATTTAGTAGTTTGTTTTTTGTTTTTTACCCTTTTTGCTCTTTTTCTCTCTATACTGATCTTTAAAATATAATTCAAGGTCCAAGATGGTAGATGAAGATCTATTCAATAGTTCTTCATTCTAGGTAATAGGAAGAAGAGGGGGAAGGAGGAAGGGAGCTTGTATGAGATTTCCAAGAAGCTGGGACAAAGCATAGTCATGTATGTGCCAATGGCCAGAACTTAGTAACCAGGCAACACGACCTGCAAAGAAAGACTGGAATTTGCAGTTAAAGCTAAAAACCAGATATTCTAACACCAGAAAGAGAACAAATATTGAAGTAGGTGATGAGCGGCCTCTGCAATATGTTTATTTTGGGTAAAAAGGGGTAAAAAAGCATCCACAGTATAGCCAGTTTATTTAGGGCATTTCACCTCAGAGGACTTCATCCCAGGGATTATTCTAAAGAAGTACATCTGCCATGATCTTAGCCTCCCTAGTAAGAGAACCTGGCATGTTGTTTAGAGTGATTAAAGTCAGCCATGGTAAGGAGGCTTATTTCAAATATGAAAGCTGGAATTGTTATATAAACTCCTTACAAATTTTAAGGATGTGCTTGAAAAAAACTGAATACTGTATCATAAGGAAATACATCGCTATGAGTAAGCAGTAAACTTCCATTATGAAATTCTGTGTATCCATATAATTCTCACCTATATGCAAACTTTCAAATAAAAAGCAGGATTTTATTTTGAATCTACTGGCTGATCAAAATTGGAGAGAGAAAATGCATATTGTGTTCCTTAACAAAAATAAAGAATTGTAGTGATAGCCATTTGGTGACCACCTCCATGTTGCTAAACACTAAATGTTTCACATACATTTATCAAATTACCACCTTTAAAAACACTGAGAGGTAAGTATTATGTTCATGTTACAGAAAAGAGCAGTAAGGCAAAGAGGGGTTGAACATTTTCATAAAATAAAATGGGAATGCTATGCCTCCAAGATAACAGCCTCATCTAGGAGTAGAAAGGACACCTAATGCCTCAAAATTTTAAATTGAGTACTTGAAGGTACTATTAAAAATATTTTGAGGACTTGATCTCATTTGGCAAAAATGTACTGGTTCTTCAAACAATGTAAAGGCTAAAAGAATAATTCAGATGATTCTGTCTTTATTCGAGGAAATATGAAATAGGAAGATATTTCACTGAAGTCTAAAAAAATTGAAAGATGTACTGGAACTTTTAACTTTCAGAAATCTTACACTTTTTTATTGAACTAGAAATTGAGGGGAGAAAATTCGTTTACTGAGTGTTCCAGCAAGGCTATTTCAGAGAATGAATGAGAAGCGTGTGTATGAAAATTGAAAATAAAATGCAAATGTAGCAAAAGTATACAATTTAGTTTGATTACAGTATAGGTCAGCTTCGCAGATGAGCTGCTTGAAATAGATGATCAAGATTGTATGAGTTAATTCTGTGGCATGCTGAGACCTAACTGGCAGTGTTTCTAATGCCCTGCACCAGGAAGCACATAATTACTGCTGTTATTATGGAGGATGTGAATGTGATCTCCTAGCAATATGCTAAACACCCTCTTTTGAGTACTTAAAAGTGCTTCATCTGCTCCAATTGGCAAAGGTTTTATTC
The DNA here is from genome assembly GCA_028533885.1 of Nasua narica. Lineage (NCBI taxonomy): Eukaryota > Metazoa > Chordata > Mammalia > Carnivora > Procyonidae > Nasua > Nasua narica. The sequence continues at coordinate 89,466,114 of CM052799.1, forward strand.
ATATAGGAAGCAGCAAATAAAGTAGTAAAAGTGCTATTTAATTCACATATAACTAATATTCATGTAGACTTACATAATTTAAGACTGATTTTTAAGATTAATACCTAGTGAGTGAGTGATACAGGGAACATATGTAGGACAGAATTACGTTTTATCAGCGCCTTCTATTCTTTTGTAGGAATTTTAGATTTTCTTCTTAGGAAGAATGAATATTTTCTTCTACGATGAAAGTAGTGAGGAATATCTTTGCATATTAATAATTATAACAACAACAATAGTAAATGTAACTGTTCCTTATTTCTCATTTTTAAGTATCTCCTAGTCAATAACAGGTTAAAGTGAAAGTGTGCTTGGCGCGCCTGGGTGGCTCAGTCCTTAAGGGTCTGCCTTCCACTCAGGTCATGATTCCAGGGTCCTGGATTCAAGCCCCACATCAGGCTCTCTGCTCCACAGGAAGCCTGCTTCTCCCTCTCCCACTCCCCTGTTTGTATTCCCTTTCTCGCTCTCTGCCAAATAAATCTTAAAAAAAAGAGAGAGAGAAAGTATCCTCTCATTAAGGCTTACATGTATAGATTATTCGTGTCCTCCACAGAAAAGAGAGAAATCCCAAGAAAGAATCCATGACTTCATAACTTAATTATTGCCATCATTTTAGCCTGTTCAACTCCTGATTAACAACTATTTCTTACTCTAACGTATAAAAATATTGAAAAAAATTATTGCCAAGTCCCATGTCAAGGAGCGTTTATCCTGTTTTCTTCTAGTTTTATAGTTTTCAGTCTTTTTTCTTTTAAGATTTTATTGGAGGGGCGCCTGGGTAGCTCAGTGGGTTAAAGCCTCTGCCTTTGGCTCAGGTCATGATCTTGGGGTACTGGGATTGAGCCCCTGATCGGGCTCTCTGCTCAGCGGGGAGCCTGCTTCCCCCTCTCTGCCTGCCTCTCTGCCTACTTGACATCTCTCTCTGTCAAATAAATAAATAAAATCTTTAAAATATTAAAAAAAAAAGGTTTTATTGGACAGAGAGAACATAGGTGGGGGAGCACCAGAGGGACAGGGAGAAGCAGACTTTCCACTGAGCAGGGACCCCAATGCAGGGCTCAATCCCAGGACTTGGGATCATGACCTGAGCTGAAGGGAGATGCTTGAATGACTGAGCTACCCAAGAGCCCTTATAGTTTCAGTCTTTGAAGCCTTTAATCCACTTTGAGTTAATTTTGTAAGTGCTGAAAGTAGGGGTTTAATTTCTTTTTTTATATGGAATATTCAATTTTCCCAGTGCCATTTATTGAACATACATGGTCTTTTCTCCATTGAGTAGTATTGGTTTCTTTGTCAAGTGTTAGTTGACTGTATATGATACATGGGCTTATTTGTGTGCTATTTATTGTGTTCTACTGGTCTATATATACCTATTTTTATGTTAGTACCATACTGCTTTGATTATAATAGCTTCATAATATAGCTTGAAATTAGGAAGTATAATGTTTCCTACTTTGTTCTTGCTCAGGTTTGCTTTGACTACTTAGGGTCTTTTGTGGTTCTATACAAATTTCAGGATAGCTTTTCCTACCTATGTAAGGAAAAAAAAAAAAAGCCCTTGGAATCTTGATAAGGATTGCATGGAATTTATAAATGGCTTTGGGTAGTACGAATATTTTAATATTCTGATCTATGAAAATGAGACATCTTTCCTTTTACATATGTCCTCATCATTTTCTTTTATCACTGTCTTTCAGTTTTCAGTTTATAGATCTTTCCCCTCTTTCGTTAAATTTATTCCTAAGTGTTTTTTTTTATTTCTGATGCTATTGTAAATGGGATTGCTTTTTATTTATTTTTCAAAATTTCTTTTGTAGTGTTTAGAAATGCAACAGTTTTGTGTTGATTTTTGTATACTGCAGTTTTACTGAATTCATTCATTAGTTCTAAGAGGTTTTCTTTTTCTGGGGGGGAGGGGTTTCTTAGGATTTTCTGTACATAAGAACATATCACCTGCAAATAGCTAAGACAGTTTTCCTTCTTCCTTTCCAATTTGAATGGCTTCTATTTCTTTTCCTTGCCTAATTTCTTTGTATAGAATATGAAGTTAGTGTGGGCTTGTTTATATAGATATATATATATACACACATATGTATATATAATATCAAAATATAAACATATCTATTTTGTCATATATATGACATTTATTATTTTGATGTATTCTTCAATGCCCAGATTGTTTAGTTTTTATCACAAAAAGATGTTGACTTTTGTCAAATGTGTTTTTCTGCATCTATTCAAATGATTATATAATTTTTATCCCCCATTCTATTAATGCAGGGTATCATATTTATCAATTCGTGTATATTGAACTGTCCTTGCATTGCAATAGTAAGTCCTGTGTGACCATGAATGCACGGTCCTTCTGTACTTTTCAGTTCTGTTTGCTAGTATGTTGTGGAGAATTTTTGCATTTATTTTCATCAGGGATATTGACCCGTAGTTTTCTGTCTTGTGATGGTGTTATCTGACTTTGTATGAGAGTAACGCTGGTCACACAAAATGAATCTGGAAGTGTTCTTTCCTCTTCTGTTACTTTTTTGGAAGAGTTTAAGAAGGAAGAGCACTAATTCTTCTTTCGATGTTGGTAGAATCCACCTGTTAATCCATCTGATTCTGGGCGTTTTTGTGTTGGGAGGTTTTTGACTGTTTGTTCAAACTCCTTATACATTATTTGTCTGAACTTTTCAGATTTTCTTTTTTGCTTTATGATTCAGTCTTGGTAGGTTGTATATTTCTTGGAATTTATCCATTTCTTCTAGGTTATCCAGTTAGTTGGCATATATTTTTAAAAGTCTCATGATTCTTTGTATTTTTCTAGTAACACTTATAATGCCGCCTCTTTCATTTCTGATTTTATTTGGTTTTTATTTTTCTTCCTTAGTCTGGCTAAAGGTTTCTTAATTTTGTTTATCTTTAAGAAAAACAGCTTTTAGTTTTGTTCTATTGTTTCTCTCATCTTTATTTCATTCATTTTTTTTTTATTTCATTCATTTTTGCTCTTAACTTTTTTCTTCCTCTAACTTGAGCTTAATTTATTCTTTATTTTTTGGCTAGCTCCTTGAAATGTAAAGTTACATTGTTCATTTAATCTTTCTTTTCTCTTTAGGTAAAACTTATAGCTATAAACTTCCATCTTATATCTTTGCAGCATCTTCTAGGTTTTCCTATATTATACTTCCATTTTTGTGTGCTTGAAGACTTTTTTTTTTTAATTTCTAGTTTGATCTCTTCTTTGACCCATTGCTTATTCAAGAACGTGTTTAGTATCCTCATGCTTGTGAATTTTCCAGTTTTCATACCATTGCTGATTTCTGGTTGTATACCGTGTGGTTGGTAAAAATAGTTGGTATGACTTTCTTCTTTCCATTGCTAAGGCTTGTTTTGTGATCTGAGATATGATTTACCCTGTACAATGTTTCATGTGCACCTGACAAGAATGTGTATTCTGTTGTTTGTGGATGGAATATTCTGTAAATGTATGTTAGGTACATTGATCTAATATATAGTTCATGATGATATTTGTTTACTGATTTTCTGGGGTGATCTATTCATTGTTGAAAGTGAGATATTAAAGTCCCCCGCTATTACTGCATTTATGTCTCTTTCTCCTTTCAGATCTGTTTTATTTGCTTACTATATTTAGGTGCTTTGACATTTGGTGTATATATGTGTGTGTGTATATATATATATATACACACATGTATACATATATATATATATCTTCTTGATGAATCAACCATTATGTCCTTACTAATGACCTTCTTTGTCTCATTACTGTTCTTGAATTTTCTTTCTCTTTCCACCACTTTGAGTCACCTATGCAAAGCAACCTTGCAAACCAGTTCTAGAAGATGGGGGAGCCACAAGATAGAAAGAGCTAGAATCCCTAAGTCATTACTCAGAAAAGAGGCCCAACTACAGAAAATTCATTTTGAACTCTTGGGTACCTAGAAGTGTCAATTTTTTTCTGAACTACGTTTATTATAGCAGTCAGTGTTGCCCTAACTAATGCACATGTATTTTCCATACTCATTGCCATACTCCCTAAGCCAGATTGGCTTAGGGATATGGAAGTCAGCCATAGGTTGAATTGTGAGAGGAAAGTTTCTTGACCACGATAATGAGGAAATCACACAGGTTAATCTTGCTCAGTTAGAGAGAACAATAGAAATTTTCTGGGAATGTATGAGATTTGAAGTTCAGGAAGTCTTACAAACTAGCTCTTAGTATCAGCAGCCAGCTCCCCTCTTGCTGCAGTGGGAGAGCTGTCCACATAACTGTTGAGTCTCTTCCCACTTGTGCCCTGAATAGTGTGCCTTCTGTCTTTCTCAGGGGTTTTCTTCTATTGATTATCCTCTACCTCTTATGCTTTTCAACATTTTTCACTTTCTCCACACCTCTCATTAGCATTCAAATATTCTCAGGTCATTTTACCCTCTACAATTAAACTGCTTTCAACTATATAACCTCCTTTGATTCCATTTTCATTTTCTATTACTCACATAATAGTCTCCTACCCATTCTGTGCAATAAACTCCTTTGTCACCTGCTGTGTATCAGACTCCTGGAACTACTCCACAACATGGTCTGTGGTGAGGTAGAGCTTTTATTTTGAAAGCAACATTTTGCATGGCTAGAGTTCATAAGAAAAAAGCGGAGATCTCTCATTCTCCCGTAATACCAGATGGAGGTATCTTTGGGCCTGTCTTGATCTTTATCACACAAAGGTAAGGTACTTTGTCAATTTAGAAAAAACTGCTTGGCAACAGACAATGTAAATTTGGATACTAGTCTATTAAGAGGAGCTGTGTGGGAATGCATGCTACTTAGCACCTGGAGCCTTTGATGGCACGGGAGACTTCCCCTGCTTGGTGGAGGGAATCACTGTTTCTATGGGAAGGTGTATTTTTTCCTTTTTAGATTTTATTTATTTATTTTGAGAGAGAGAGAGAGCACAAGTAGGCAGAGAGGCAGGTAGAGAGGGGGAAGCAGGCTCCCCGCTGAGCAGAGAGCCCAATGCGGGACTCGATCCCAGGACCCTGAGATCATGACCTGAGCTGAAGGCAGAGGCTTTAACCCACTAAGCCACCCAGGCGGATGCAGCCTCTTCCCCTAGGAGAAAGGTGTGGAGAAGACTGTGTTCCAGATAGCTCTTAATCTGGGCATGACAAAGAGAACACTCAGGATGGGCAAACCCACACCTTGCATTATAATTCCAGAAAGAATAACCAGACTGCTGTTTCTACTTTCTTACAATTGCTTTCAGTTTCCTACAACTCTGAAATTCCTTTTACCATATCCCTCATACTTTCCTGTGACTAAATCTAAAGAACATTAAGTTCACATTAAACTTGCTCTTGTGGAATATTTTATCACATTGGTCCACTTGAATGCTCTTAATTTGTTATCTCCCACAACCTTTCTGTGATGTTGTAATGAGAAAAACCTCAGGTCAAATGCAACTTTACATATAGTTAGCTATTAAACAAATATCTATGAGAAAGTGGTCACAAAGCAGTTCATAAACCTGTCCTGGCAACGGAAAAGTCCCAGCTCTCTGATCACACTTTTCTGAGGCAGACACAAACATTCCAGAGCCTGAACCATGGCCACAGCTCATCCGATGGCACGTTATCAGAAATAGAAACCAATGCCAGAACACAGTGCAACCCAGCGCCCTAATGCTGAAACGTTTTGGGATAAAGTCAACCCTATAAAATGTTGGATACTTCATTAAAGGTGGGGGAGAACCTCTATTTCAGGATGTTGAATATTACTAATGAGAACCCATTTCCTACAATCATCATAATAATTCAGAAATCACTTTTATCGTTGTGCTATTTTTTTTTTTAACATTTGTTGATTAAGTTAGGTATTTCAGAAAAGCTTGCATCAGCCACCTCTGGAGCATGACCCTCCCTTATAGAATCTCTGATGGACTAACTCCTTGGAAAGTGCTTCTTGGTCTCATGACCACTGAGCACCTTGGACTCGGCCTTCTTGGTTATGCATCTGATTCTTCCTAGAGGTCAAAGATGGAAGTAGTTGACACGTGCATTATGTCCCCTCATCATTACTGAGTGATTTAAAGGAAATTGTAGGCATGATGACCACTGGACTGGCAATGTTGTGTCTTCCCCATCCTGCTGCTCTGTCAGTTCCTGAAGTCAGGGGCATGCTTAACAGCTTAGCTAATCTGCAAATTCATTGAATTTATTAAAGATAAAACCCTTACTTAGAATTTTGTCCTAATCCCTCCTTCTGCCTCACTTTCCACCTTCTTACATTTCTCTTTATCACCAAGCACTTTCCAAAATACAGTTAATTTTTTTTTAAAAAGATGGATACTCGTGTTGTAAGTACTATGTGTATCTAAAAGTAAATCCTTAGTGCTTTTTTTTTTCTTTGTGAGCTCTTAGGAAGAGAAAGACCTTATTAGTATATTCTTCAGTTTGTATTATACTATTTTTTATTATACTAATTTTTGTCACTGAAAACTCTTGTTTTCTTTTTGATCTTTGTTCCTGACTCCAATTTTCTTTGTTACACAGTTTAGTAAGTTTGATATATGTCCTTAGGATGTCTATATCTTTTTGTAATATATGTGTTGCTTCATTTGTATTTTTTAATTAGTAGACATTATTTTTAGAATTTTACCCTTACAGAAAGACTGAGCAGAAAGAATAGAGTTCCACATTACTGCCTAAGTTTCTCCTATTAGTAACGTCTTGTGTTAGTGAAGTACTTCATTACAATCAATGAAGCAATATTAACATGTTATTATTAACTGAAATCCATGTTTTACAATAGGATTCACCCTTTGGGTTGAACAGTTCTATGGGTTTTAACAAATGCATAATATCAAGTATTTACCATCATATTGCACAGAATAGTGTCACTACCCTAAAAATCCTCTGCTACTCCTATTCATCCTTCCCCTAACCCCCACCCCCAGCCTTTTAACCCCTGGTAACCACTGATCTCTTAAAGGTCATATATTTTTGCCTTTTTGAGAATGCTATATTGCTTGAATCATACTGTTTGCCTTTTCAGACTGGCTTTCACTTAGTAATACGCATTTGTTTCCTTCATGTGTTTTAGTGGCTTGATAGCTCATTTCTTTTCATAAATGAAAAACATTCCATTGTCTGTGCCACAGCTTGTTGATAGAGCTACCTATTATAGGATATTTTGGTTGCTTACAAGCTTTGGCAGTTATGAAAACAGCTATAAATATCTAGGTGCAGATTTTTGTGTGCACATTAATTTTTGACTCTTTGGGTGAATACTGAGGGGCATGATCACTACAATGAATGGTAAGAATATGTTTAGTTTTTTAAGAAACTCCCAAATGTCTTTCAGAGTGGCTCTACCAGTCTGCATTCCCAACAGCAATGAACAAGAGTTCCTGTCTCTCTACATCCTCTCCATCATTCGGTGTCATCAGTACCCCAGACTTTGGCCATTCTAGCAGGTATGTGGTGATATCTCAATGTTTTAATTTGTAAAGTGATATACGATGTTAAGCATCCTTCTATATGGGTTTTTTGTTTTTGTTTTTGCCTCTTATATTTATGCTTTGGTGAAGTTTCTATTCAGATCTTTTGAATCTGCCTTTCTTTCCAGTTTTGGGGGCAGTGCTTTGCCTTCTGACTTCAAGTCTCTGGTAGATCTAAAAAGAAATGGTGGTTTTTAGTTTGTTCAGCTTTTTGTTGTTTTGACATTAAAGGATACTTTTCACAGTTTTTACGTGTCTGACCTGAAATGGTAAGTCTGGTATTTTTTTTGTTTTTGATTCAAATAAGTTGACCCTAAATACTTAAGATTTACTCTTGTGACTCAAGATCATTAATTTTATCAATTGCCTAATATTTTGTACTATGTACCAGTCACATATCACTCCTAGTGATGGGTCTCTTAGATGTTTCTAACTTCCTACACCAACAATTGTCTGATGGACATACTCACACATGTTTCTTAGTTTGTATTGTCTTTGATAGTTATAATGTGCTGTTTTCCTACATATATCACCCCCATAAACTCATTTCATCCTTAATTTTGAGAGAAACACTATTCCTATTCTAATGTTTCAAAAGAAGTAACTGAAACACAGAAAAGTAAATTGCTCAGTAGTAAGTGGATATGTAAAATAAACCTAAATCATCTGACTTCAGAGATAACATTAACCACTATATTATACTTGGTTTTATGCTGTTGTATAACTTGCATTACAGTTATAGCGTACAATCGAGAGTAATTTTGTTGATTATATCTACATTTTCTAAGTGGCTACACACTTCTGTTTCTACCAGCAGTAGGTGATATGAGTGGTTGTCTCTTCTTACCCTTAACAACCTCATCATTGGCTATTATTCTTATGTTTTGCACTATGCTGATAGGTAACCATATCAATAGGTATAAACATGTGTCTTACTGTTTTAATTTAATTTGGTAATTTAGTTTATCTTGTTGAATTTCTAAGGAGATTGAAATTATTTGGGCTATTACCTTTTTTTTAAGATTTTATTTATTTATTTATTTGATAGAGAATGTGAGAGAGAGCACCAGAGGGGGAATGTTGGAGGAAGAAGCAGACTCCCTGCAGAGCAGGGCGCCCGATGTGGGACCTGGGCTGAAGGCAGTTGCTTAACCAGCTTAGCCACCCAGGCTCCCCGGGCTATCTCTTCTGTGAAAAATTATAGTCCTGGGGTAACTGGGTGGCTCAGTCAGTGAAGCGACCAGCTCTTGATTTTGGTTCAAGTCATGGTCTCAGGATCCTGGGATCTAGTCCCAAATTGGGCTCCGTGCTCAACTGGTAGTCTGTTCTCTGTCTCCACCTCTACCTCTTCCCCACTCATGCTCACTCATGCAATCTCTCTCAAATAAATGAATTAAATCTTTTAAAAAAAAATTCCTTCACCATTTTAAATCTGATTATTATCATGTTCTTATTAATTGGAAGGAATGTTCTTACATATCCTAAATATTCATGGTTTATTAGTTTTACTATCTTAAATATCTTCTGTTTATCAGGTCTGGCACCTACATTTGTGGTATCTTTCATTAAATAAAATCTTTGATGTTAGGAATTTATCACAGGCCCTGAAGGAAATACCCAGAATGCCTGGAAGGGCCACACAAGGAAGACAAGGCAGAGTGCAAACAGAGTCAGGACCTGGGACCTATGCCTTTATTAGGATTTGTGGATAGAGTGTTTTGGGATTCTAGGGCTAAAGCCAGATTGATTAATTCAAACCAAAAGAGCAAGGTTTTGGTAAGCCACGTGAGGGCCTGCTCTAAGAGGCCCATAATGGGAAAGCACTGGGAAGCAGGGGCGATCACAGAGCCATTGGAGAAATGATATCCAGAACTTAGCATCTGCTTGTGCCTCTGCAGGCTATCTATGGCATGCATATATGTGAGGGACCTAGTGTCCGTCGAAGGTCCTTGAAGGCTGCTTAGCCAAACAAAATGGATATTAATGCAGCAATAACATGGAGTAGCTTAGCTAAACTTTCAACAGATGTCATCAAATCAATCAGTGTTTTGCCTTCTGGTGAGTGTTTTTGACGTCCTATTGAGGCCTCCCTTCCTACTCTACCTCACAGTGAGAGTGACCTGTTTTTTTCTTCTTTGCTTTTATGGTTTTACTCTTTATATTTAGGTCTTTGATTTATCAGGATCCATTTTAGCCAGGGACTTAGCTTTATTTTTCTTATCTAGTTAGCCAGTTTCTTCAACACCATGGCCCATTGGGTTATATGGTCACCTTTATCATTTCAAAGTTTTTATGTATATGTACATCTATTTCAGAAAGCCCGTTTCTATTCCAAAGATCTAGGGATATTTCATAGTGTTAGAAGTTTGTTGGACACTTAGGTAGTGAGGGGCAGGGTTCCCAAAAAGAAAACAGGGCTCCGGGACAGCTAAGACAAAACCACACTAGCAGCCTGTTTTTATTGCTTTGCTTTTTATTAATGGATTCATAGCATTGACATAAGCTGAAGGAAGATACCCAATTGAGACTTTTAGGGAACTATCATAATTTTTGGTTGATATCTTATGAAATTTCTTATTAAAAAAAAGTACAACTCTCCTTTGGATAGTTTAAAATTCAATGTTAATGAATGAGATGTTTTCACGCATTATTCTGAGAAACACATCTAAACAAGAACATATGTCTCTCTTACTGCTGTGGTTATGTACATGAATAAAATTATTTTTTCTTTGCCAGGAAATCTGTCTGGGCATAATAAACACTAATCCATGTTTATTTTACATGTTGGATAAGTTTTCTTTTTCAAGGAATAATTTATTTTATTCAAATTATCCTATTACTGACAAGCATTAACTAGAAGAAGATGAGTCAGGGCCATCTGGCATTCTTTAGTAGTTTATTTTGACACCTCACTCATTTGTTTAAATAATTCGTTGATCCAACATAAACTAACATACCGATGCAAGGTACTTTCATTTCTAGGCTGAGTCAGTATGCATTTACATTTTTATAGGTGCAAATGAATTAATGCATAGAACACAACTAAGCCATTTCTGCATACTTGCTCCCCAACACACAATCCATTCACTTTATCTAAAAACTCTTTCCTACCATTTGCATGACTTTAGGCTGAACTAGAGAGCTGGGTTTCTGCCTGCATGTCAAATTGACTGACAGTATGTCAGAATTCTCCAGAAACTAGAGTAGAAGCGTTATTCTCCTGTTGTAATAATTGACATATATGTACACAGTTTTAAACTTTGTTGGATGATATGATGGGGAGATAATATTTCTGACTTTCTATGTGGATCATGACAAACTTGATAGAGGCAATGTAATTTCCATTAGCTCTTGCCATCCCACGTGGACACTTTTTCTTGGTCTGACTAGTAAAAGACAGTCGAAGTTATGTTCTGAAAATATGACATCTTTTTATCTTAATTGTAATAATACATACCAACATCTGTGTTAGGATACACACTTTCTTCCTATTATTTGAATAGGAAAAGAATATGTCCAACCTTTTTTCTCCATAGTCTTAGATAATGTAGGATGGATCTGTATTGATTATGAACTGTCATTCTACGTTTTTCAACACAGAATTATGTGAAGGCCGTGAAAATAACTTCTTTATCAATCATTTAAAACAGCTAGTAAAAGAAAACTTTCAGGAATTATCAGATCTTTTTTTAAATTATAAAAATTACCAAAGTTTTACATGTTTTCCTTGTTGAAATATGAGTGAATTTCCAAATATCTCCAAAGCTCATTTTTGCACTATTGCTTAGGTATATTTATGTTTATAATATAATGCTATTTCTAATCAGTAATAGTTTTAGAGATAATCAGTATTTAATGTACTATTGATATTAAACTCATTAACAGGGCCTGAAGAATTGAACATTTTTTGAACATTTTGTTTTTTAATTAAGTACAAATATTTCATGACTAGGTGATAAAGTAAAGATACACATACAGATATACACATATATATTCCTTCAAGGAGCTTCATAATCTATTAGAAGACATGTACAAAAAATTATATCATGGTAAATACATATAGAAGATAAACCAGTGCCTTACTCATATTTCCATTATAACACACAATTTCCTTGTATGAAAGCTTGATTACCACCAGCTACTTCTAGGTTGTAACTTTCTAGATGCTGGAGCCCATTCCACATGGGTGAGGGGCAGGTCAGAAGTGCCAGGGAATTAACCGTCTATCAGGGAGCACTCTACCAATGAATGATTAGAGTTGCATACCTCTATTGGCATGTTCTGCATTGACTTTTGAGGTTCCCAAGTGGAAGTAAGTTTTAATTACTCACAATGATAACTTAAAAAATAATATACTTCTATTAACTCCTTTTCTTCCCTGTCTCATGTCCCCAATCTCCTACCAATGTTTCTTGGAATCACCTCCAAACAAACAACCTACCCTTGAAAACTTGTGTGGGAATTCAGATAAGACAATGAAATAATAAAAAATAGCCATGACATCAGTTATGCCTTCCATCTAGAGATGATCATGTGAGACTTTTGGACAAGATGAATGGCGGGTTGAGTCTAAAGAGAAGAGTAGGATTTATTGAGGTAAAAGGTGGAGGGCTTTCATCCTAAGAAAGTAGAGGTCTTGAGAAAAACCACTAAGATGATGATTATCTTGGTGATGTTTCCAAAGAATTAGAGAAATTCTTAACTTTAGAAAAATAAGTGAGGGAAGAAAATAAGCTATCTGGTTGAAGAAATGGTAAAATCGGGGGCTGAAATTTTGGCTAAGATATGTGTTGAAGGATAGGGGTATAAGAGAGTAAAGGATGATTATGCTAGCCCATAGGTCAACCATGGGATCTGAGCTAGTTTGGGATTCAACAAAGATTGGGAGACACTGATGTACTAGGAGAAAAACACAGTGTCGTAGTATAAATGTCGAAATGGGATTGAAGACTAAGTGAATAAGGAAAAAGTGAAAAATAAAATATAGGAAGTCATTCTCAGAGTTGCAACACTGCTGATTGAAACTGGAGAGGAAGATAAGTTCCTGATGATGATGTTGGCCAGAGTGAGCCCTAAGTATAGTAGGCGTGGAGCCAGGGAAGGGACAGAACTGCAAGGCTGTGGATGTAGGTGGCATGGTCATTCTGAAAGAGTATGAGCAGGCTTGGGTAGAGGGAAAGATTTCAGTGTAGAGTTCATCATGGGTAGAAAGGGTAATAACCTTCATCTCTCTTTGTTGGGTAAACATTTTTTTTCTGTACATGGTGTCAATATTCTCCCCATTCAGTTCTATTATATTTGAATGTTTTTTGTGTATGGCTTTAACAAAAAGAATTAGTTACAACTAAGTAATTTCAAGGAATTGTAATTTCATAAATTATCATAAATATTTTAAGGAGTATTTCTATATGGATCACTTAATTTAATCATTAATGTACCTCAAAAAAATTGTTCCTCAGAGTTAAAGAATGAGAAGATGATACAAGTTATAAGACTTGGCCTTACAAAAACAAGGTGCGATTCCTGGTGTCCCCGATATAAATCTAGAGCCGTCCCTTTTCTAAGACATCAGTGCAATGTCTCATGGTGTAACCAAATAAATGTAAGTTCACTCCCTGGTGAGTCACAGATAGAGACTACACCAGGTGCAGTTGTCCTACAACGGAAAATTTATTTGGAGCAAATAAGAAGATCATGGGGAATAACTTCCAAAACCGTGACTTTCTGAGCAGAGTTGAGTGGGTTCCTTTTATTTAGGGCTCTTCATTTTATGTAGAGGCAGGCAAAAGGTCACACATGCGTCTTAAATAAACAAGCCTATGCATTGTATGTTATATAAATGAGGCTTGTGCTCCTCCTTGGGCTGAGATTTAGTATTATAAAGAGGTAGAAGTAACTGTTAACACTCCACGGTCACTGGTCACTTCATGGCCCATCTGTGCAGGCTTTAGTCAGAGGTTGAGCTCAAACTAGTTTGGGTGGTTTGCGCCTCAGGAGCTCTTTGTCTGGGCAGTCGTTATTGCCTTGACAGTAGCTTCAATTCCTACCTTATGATGGTTTGACAAGCGGTGGAGTCTTTTGCCTGAGGTAAAAGATAACCTGGGAACCAGAACTGAAGGGAAACATGGGACAAAGGCAGTTGGTACAACAGTTGGACTCTGAACGTTAGATCCTGGGGTGAATCATGTGAGGTCTTGGTGGTGACAATGTAAGGCCACTACATACAGTCTGTCTCATAAAGCTAGGCTTGATTTTTACTCTTCGAGGTGCACAGGGTAAAACCTACACTTTCCCTGTCTCCTAAAACCTCATCAGCACCTTGGCAATATAGGCTTGGCTAAAAACCTCTCTTCTGCTGAGAAACTAAAGAATGTCTTAGGGGAAGAAATGCATTTCCATTTCGCCCTGTTCATCCTGAAAACATATCCTGGTATTATCTCTTCTGACATGTACCATGTCTGTAGGAGAGAATAATATATATTGAAATACCAAAATGAGACTTCATTTTCCCTAAGCTTCACTAAAAAATTAAATTTGCTTCAGTTTCCCCAATTATTATACTCACAGGCTTAAACAACCAAGAAATCCACCTTCATTTTTATTTGTGTGTCTATTTCTTCCTCTGATCATGGGAAAGCTTGAAAGAACAGTAATTTTAATATTTCATTAGGATTTTTAGAGCAGTTGCTCTCAAGCACTCGTGGAGGGAATTTTATACTCAGTTAACTTATAAGTATTACAAACAGTATACCCATGTTTACTTTGCTGAGTGTTTTAGTATTTACAATTTCCTTTTACTCTCACTAGCAGTATGATGGGTAAATTATAGGATAGCGTGTTGTCACTAAGTGAAAAACAATATTGTATATTTAAAAAGAGGCCTTTTTCAGATGCTATTTCAGTGCTTATTGTGTAATTCTGATTTTATTGTACTTAAATATGTCATGTAATTTGAACCTTTTGAAAGTTCATAGATAAGTCATTCAGTTGTAAATTTTATTAAATACTGCTAACATATTCTGCATCTTTTTAGGGGTAGTTTAAAAGAAAATAATTTGTACTTGCATGAATCCAGAGTATGATCAGTTCTTTTTTGGTGCATGTATTAGTTACATTATTGTACAAAAAATTTGTTATGTTTAAATAACTCAAAAATAGCTCATTTAAAAGTTGTATAAATATGGATACAATAAAAAAGGATGTGATTATTTTAGTAACTTTATCTGAAATAAAAGTACTTAAAATTAAGGAAGATTATAGGAAAATGATGGTGGCACAGGGTCAGAGTGTTAAATGGGAGTCATGTTATGAAATATGGATATACTTCCAGGATATATTTTGAAGTAGATTACAGAAACAGGACAACTAAATGTTTTCTGTGGTAATGGATTGGCTCCTGGGTCCATAAAAAAATTTATCCTAACATTTGGTGAAATCAAATAGTCTGTGGATTAAAAGGTAGTATTACACAAATGTTAATTTAATTACTGGAATTTGATGGTTATACAGTGATTTGTAAGGAATATACACTGAAGTGTTGGGGCACTTGGGGGGCCCATTTTGTTCGGCATCTTATTCTTGGTGTCGATTCAAGGTCATGGGATCCCCCACATTGGGCTCCATGCTCAGCATGGGGTCTGCCAAAGACCCTCTCTGCACCCCCCCCGCCCCCCTGGTGCACTTGCTTTCTCTCTCTTTCTCTCTCGAATAAATAAATCTTAAAAATACACACACACACACACACACACACACATACACATACACATACACATACACTGAAGTGTTAAGAAATAGTATCGCCTTTTGTCTTCAAGTTACCTTCAGATAGCTAAAAGAGACCAGATGAAGGGGCAGGGTAGAAGAAAGAGAAGGGTTGGGGTGTGGAGATAGAAGGTAAATGTAAGAATCTGACAATTAATAAATATTTTTTGTAAGTTTAAAGTTACTTCAAAATTAAAAAGTTTAAAATATAAATGAATAGTAGCTCATATGTTCTAGATGCTAATATGGAACAGGCTTAGAAGATGGATATAGGGTCCTCCTATGAAGCAAAGGATAGGCATGCTTGCTGCTCGGTTAAAAAGGTATTTTTTTTCCCTTCAGAGTATAGAGTAGTCAAACCGAAAGCCCATTATAAAATATTCTTTTCTTAAGCCAGAGTTTGTCTTCTGTAATGTAACCAACTGTGGATGCATTTGTCATCTGGTCCTCCTCCAGTTACCCTCTGGGAACAAGAGCTCTGGTACAAAGAAACATAAATAATGTAACAACTGCTACCCTGTGTGTGATAATATCCTTTGTTTCTGAGCTCAGGATTCTTGTGTCTTCTGAAAGACTAGTGAAACTCTGGTAAGCTAATTTGTCACTTTGCAAGTTGAGTAAAATATCAGAGTTGCACAGTCCTTAACAACTATACTTTTTTTTTCCAACTATACTTTTTATTAGCTAAAATCTTCACATCCTTCAGAAATTAAAACCATTTGCACATGAAATTTAGACTGAATCTGAATTAAAGTTTATCTCTTACTAAGTTTATCTCTCCTCCGTGAGAACTGAGATCTTTGATACTGAGATTTTGTCTCTAAGAACATAGCATGCCTTCTTATTGGGTTATATCTCTTGGTGTCTCTTGTTGGAATTTGAAATTTTTTAATAAGGTTCTTGGAAATTGATTTTAAATCTTTTTTTTTTTTTGGTGTTTAAAATGCATTTGTGATTGTGTGTTTAAGCAACATACAGTTGAGTATTTTATTCCATTTAAGATCATCTGACTTTGAGTTAAGTCCTTTTATATGTAATGCAATTCCAGATATGGTTGGCTGTACATGTGTCATAAATGCTTGTTTTCTATTTATCCTACTTGTTTGTTGTTTCTCTCTTCCTTTCTGCTTTTTTACCCAGTATTGGACATTATTATGTATTTTATTTTTTTCTCCCGTATTGAATTTTAGCCAAATGTAGTGGTTGTTCTAGAGATTAATAAATTATCCATAAATTATCCCCTTTTATTTCTACATAATATTCTGCTGTTTTGCAATGTAAGAACTTAACTACAATGTTTCTAAGCATCAGTTTTCTTTAAAGCCTTCCTCAGCAACTCCAGTTTCTACTCACTTCTCATTCCTCTGAAAAGTTATAGTTCTCATAACCATTTCCATTAATTTAGTAGGTACCACAGTTTCAGTTTTTGCTTATTCTCTTTACATGCATGTGCCGTATCTCCCATCTTGATTACAAAATCATGCAGGGAAGGGATTAGTCTTACATTTCTCATATCTATAGTGACTTGAGGAATTCTGTGCAAATAGTTGATCATAATAAATTATCTTGTTCTTTTTATGATATAAAGATAATTTGAAACATTTGGTAAACATTTCTAAGTAGTCCTCATAACTAGATGTTTTAGAGTTAGCCGATGAAGTTTTAATATAGCAGAATATTTATAACAACATTAATAGCTCACTGATTATTTTTAGGCACTGTATTTATATGTTTAATATTACTTTTATTATTTATGCAAAAATGGCATAAAATGTTTTTAGTTAAATTTTGTAGCTGAGAAAACTGAAGCAGAGAAAGTTTAACCATTTACTTACGATTATACCACTAGAAGCAATACCCTGAGAATGTATAAAAAGACAAATTTTCTGTGTTGTTCACCTTTACCCAAGCCTTAAAGAATTGCACAGGGTTTTGAGAAAAAAATTAATACCTCACAGTAAAAACATCACAAAAGTCAATAAGTTTTATTTTTTGTTTTTATTTAAATTCCATTTAGTTAACACAGTGTAATATGAGTTTCAGGTATATTATAGTGATTCGGCGCTTCTAGACAACACCTGTGCTCATCACAGGTGAGCTCCTTAATCAAATGGACTCCTTAATCCCCATCCCCCATTTCCCCCATCCCCCACCGACCTTCCCTCTGGTAACCATTAGTTTATTCTCAATTTAGAGTCTTCTTTGGTTTGCCTCTCACTCTTTTTTCTTTCCCTTTGTTCATTTGTTTTGTTTCTTAATTTCCACATATGAGTGGAATCATATGGTATTTGTGTTTTTCTGATTTATTTCACTTAGCATAATACTGTGTAACTACATCCATGTTGTTGCAAATGGCAAGATTTTATTCTTTTTTATGGCTGAGTAATATTCCATTATGTATGTGCATACACCACATCTTGATGTGGATACTTGGGCTGTTTCCATAATTTGGCTATTGTCGATAATGGTGTTATAAACATAGGGGTACATGTATCCCTTTGAGTTTAGTATTTTTGTAACCTTTGGATAAATACATAGAAGTGCAAATGCTGGATTACAGGGTAGTTAGATTTTTACATTTTTTAGGAACCTCTGTACTGTTTTCACATTGACTGCACCACTTTGCATTCCTACCAACAGTGCAAGAGGGTTTCCCTTTCTCCACATTCTCACAAACACCTGTTGTTTCTTGTGGTGCTGATTTTAGCCATTATCATAGGTGTGAGGTGATATCTCATTGTAGTTTTGATCTGTATTTCCCTGATGATCAATGATGTTGAGCATTTTTTCTTGTGTCTGTTGACTATCTGTATGCTTTGGAAAAATGTCTGTTCATGTCTTCTGCCCATTTTAATTAGAATATTTGCTTTTTGGATGGTGCTGAGTTTGATAAGTTCTTTAAAAATATATTTTATTTGGCAGAGAGCGATCACAAGCAGGCAGAGAGGCAGGTAGGGGGTGGGGTCTCTGCTGAGCAGAGAGCCTGATGCAGGGCTCGATCCCAGGACCCTGAGATCATGAGCTGAGGCAGAGGCTTTAACCCACTAGCCACCCAGGCACCCCGATAAGTTCTTTATAGATTTTGGATACCAACCCTTTATCAGATATGTCATTTGCAAATATCCTCTCCTATTCCATAGATTGCCTTTATTTTTATTTATTTTGAAAATAAAAACAAGATTTCAGAATCAAGGCAAACTATTATAGCCATAACAACATAAATTGCCTACTCCATATTTTCTCCTTTCAGAGTGATGTGATGAGATGTGGATGGTCATTCCTAGAATGAACACCAAGGAAGATGAAATAGAAGAAGTTCCCTAAATTAAGAATCTGGGAGTATATATAGGATAGCTGACCTCCTTATCAATTCTGTGAGGGGAAAAAACCCAGAATCTTCCTAAAACAAACAAACCAAATCCTTTGGTGTGTTAATGATTAGCTCTGGATTCCTCCTTTTGAATGTAATTGTATGACTTTGGGGGAGGTAAATCTTTCTAGAGGTCTCTATTTTATCATCTCTTAACTTCCCAGCCTTGTACTAAGACATAAAAGTTCCACCTTTCTGTGCTCAGAAAGCCTGTAACTATGTAGGTATGTGAAATTATTCTTATTACTTCCCAAAAAGCCACAGCAAAAACAGAGGAGGTGGATTGTGAAATCTTTAGATATTGCAGTTACCAGAACTAGAATATGATAAAATACATTTTTCTAAAGTACTTCAGAAATACAACAGAGGCATAAAATATTAAAAAATAGACAGTTGGGAGACAATCTAGAGATTAAGATAGTGAAATGTTTGAAATCAAAAGTTAAAGGAATGAGATTAAGTAGTAGAACACAAATTTAGTCAAATGGAAGATAGATTTGAAATAAGTTATCCAGAAAGAATCACAGCAAGAAAATGGAATGTGCGAAGGGTAGTTTAAGAGACTTGAACAATAGAATGACAATGTCTAACATCCTAAACTCCTTACAAGGGAGACTCTAAGTAAGCCAGTTTTATCGCTACGACCGATAAAACTGTGAAGCAAAATATAATCCCATTGATCCTCAAATAAATCCAGGGTGTAGAATAAAAAAGCATATTCCTAAACTTCTTTTATGGGGTTCACATAAACTTGATACACAAATTTAATAAGGATTACACATGAAAAGCAAATCTCATTAATTTATCTTAATGCCAGAATACTAAAGATAAACTTAGGGCAACTAGTCCAGCAATATATAAAAAAGATACTGTGTTTTGGCAAAGTTGACAGTGAGTTTGTTCCAAGAAATGGAAGTTGTTTTAACAATAGAAAACCATTCACTAAAGTTCACTTTATTAATAAAGGCAAAAACTTGGGGCGCCTGAGTTCCTTAGTCAAGCATTTCCCTTTGGCTCAGGTCATGATCTCAGGGTCCTGGGATGGGCACTGGGTTCCTTGCTCAGCAGGGAGCCTGCCTTTCCCCCTGCTTGAACGCTTGCTCATGCGCTATCTCTCTAATAAATAAAACCTTAAAAAAATAAAAACAAAGGCAAAGCTTATGTGATCATGTCAGTAGAACTAGAAAAAATGATTGAATTTAACGGTCAAGATAAAACTACAATTCTTAACAAATTATGGGTACGGAAAACTTTTACATCCACACGGAGTCATGACTATTAAAATGCAATGACTTCAGCAACAACAGCAAGTATCGCATTTAATGGTTAGACATTGACAATATTCCCTTTTAAAGAGGGGGATAAGGCCACACATAAAGGGAAACTTTATTTATGACAGAACCAGCACTGATGATCACTGGAGAAAGTTTTTACTTTACACTAAATGATGACAAAAATGAATCAGGCTCTTTTTACACACCATACATACACATCAATTTATAGTTGTTTGATTTTTAAATTTGAAAAGCAAAATTGTACTCTTTCAGAAGAAAATCAAGGTCCTATGTTTATGACCTCAGGGCTGGAAAAGATTTTTTAAATGAGACACAATAAAGCAAGTAGTAAAGGAACCGCTAAGAACCATTAAAAAAGTCTGTTCATTTCCAGATTCACTGAGTGAAAAGATGACCTAAAAATTGAAATGAGATAGTCGTACATATAAAACCAAATTTCTGTAATGCAGTATGACAGTCCTTATTGAAATTACACAGGGCCCATTCAAGAGACCTGATATCCAGCTAGGAGGCACCTAGCTGGATATCAGATTTGCTGCCACTATCAATTTTGATTGTTTGGTGCCATGCCATAAATTGTTAAGTATATGGGATATTATCCCTGACAGGTAACAAAATGGATAGATCTGTGTTGAAAAAGCTACGAAGCAAAGTAGTATTGAGGAAAACCCCCACAAATTATATATACATTAAATCCATGTACCAAAACTAGCCCTACCTTCTTTATATAACACATGCATAATCATTCACAGATTAGTGTGGGTACATATAGAGAGAAAGGGAGTAAGAATATGATGAATTGGAGAAGAAAAGAAAAATCAAAGTAGAGCCAAGATTTTTCCTAGCACAGAGCAATGAAACAAGTCATGAACTGAAGAGTGTGGTTAAATCATATCTACATTTGAGTTTTTATATGTATGAACATAAGTGTGTACTTGTGTATGTGTGTGAGTACTGAATAAAAACTGTTCCTTCCATTAGCAATTTGGCATAGCCCATTATATAGCCAGAAATATATTTTTTTGAGGCATGGAAAGTTTAATAATTGGAAACCTTGCCTAAAGGAAAAGTCTTGTCTACCATTTATAAAAGATAGTGTGTGGTACTATCCCCTAAAAAATATAAAACAGCTTTATGCAGTGCATCTAGAATTTCCACTCTTTTAATTGGATCAGTAAATATTTAAGCAGTTCCTGACAAGGAAAACAAACCAGTCATTCGTTTTGTTACCATAGTTTGCGTTCTTATTTTTCAAAAGAAAACTTGCAATGTATAGTTGTAACTCTTAAAACAGAGCCCCATCATCTTAGCCTCCAACCCTGTAGTTGGCTTGTGAGTTAATAGAAAAAGCAATGTGCGAAGGATTTTTCTGCAGGACAATGCTTGTAGTTGTGATTCTTTAGGGAAACGTATCACTTGCTGAGAAGCAGTGACTTTAAAAATAGAACTCATTGCTATGCATATTAGTGGACAACCTGCTGTTCCAGACATTCTAAAAGGAGTTATCCTGGCTCAAGCAGTAAATCAAGCCTGAATATGAGAGTGAGTGTCCTCACTTGAATCATTATGATGCTGTAAGCATTATATAAGCCATATTGGAGCTGTGGGGCCTTGTGCAACCCATACTGGGGAGCCGAGAGAATCAGTGCTGACAACCTGCCCCTCTGTTTAACTTTCGTTACTTTGCTTGCAATCAACATTTGTATCAGACTCAAGCCAATGCCACCCTTCCAAACAGGTCACAGGGCAGTGATTAAAAGAAGGATGTTCAGAGCCAAATCAATATGCTTTATTCTTCTGGAAGTTCCTGTCATTTTGAAGCTAGAAATCTGGGTCTACAACTGAGCTCTAACTAAACTAAATAAGTCATGATTTGTTGCAAGATTGTTGTTTTAAAATACACCAGTGACCAGAACACTAAACTATAATTAATGGAGACAGTTTGTACTGCAAGTCATCTTTGTTTTTCTAAAATCCCATTAATCTTTATCTTAACTAATTATAGTTTTAAATTTAGCTTGGGCATGCACGTATTTTGGAGGAAAATGGAAATTATTGGGAAATGTAATGCAGACAAATTGAAACCCTCTCTAAATACAGAAAATCTGGACTACCCAGTACCTGACACCGCTGCCTTGCCACCAATCAGAAAAGTGACATTTATCATCTGATTACTCTCAACTTGTGTAGATCCAGACATATTTCCAACAATGATAATTGAAATAAAGCAGTTTTACCAAAAAATATATATAACATATATAATGTAACATTTATATATATAATGTGTGTGCAGTGCATAGATGTTTTCTTATTTTGAGATATAGGATCTAAGCTATCTAGGTTTTTATAGTATTTTGATATCAAATATTCTAGCTAAAATAGTATTTTTGTTTATATAATTGATTAGAATTGTACGGTTTTAACTCTATTAGCTCTAGGAGATGACTCTAAATTATATCAACAGAATCATAGTAAAAGAAATTCCATATACTGTTTCTTCCCGATAAGATTTAATTATGTGTTGCCAATAGCTAGAATCTGGCAGTTGGAAAAGCATCACTTGTCTTTTGGATAAAACTGGTTGGCTAAAGGCAACTCACAAAATTTTCCTTTCCCTAATCCAACAAGAAATGAACAAATCTATGTTGTATATATATATACAAAATACTAATACAAAAGCAATGTGTTGTGTACGTGTGAGTATATACATATATACATACACACACATACACATGGCATGCATATTTACATTTTAATCATTATTATGCTGCAAGTGTTATGTAAGCCATGTGGAGGCATGGGGCCTATACAATACATATTGAGAAGTGTAGGAGAATTATATGTGTCTAGATAGAACCATAATTCTTGGGGTGCCTGGGTGGCTCAGTCAGTAAGTGTCTGCCTTCAGCTCAGGTCATGATCCCAGGGTGCTGAGATCAAGTTCTGCATCGGGCTCCATGCTCAGTGGGGAGCCAGCTTCTCCCTCTCCGTCCGCTGCTCTTGCTCTCTCTCAAGTAAGTAAATAAAATACTTTAAAAAAAACAAACCATAATTCTTAGTAAATTATCAGCTTTATGCATTATATATTATATATACATGTAATTTTCTCAACATATATACAGAGAAGCACCATACAAACAAGAGAAGAGAAAATACATAATGACTTGAACTACAAAAGACAACAGCATATTGTGGGTATCCTACCAACATGGATGCTATTCCTTCATGATTCTTTTTAGACGGAGTTTAATAAAATTTCGCTTAAGTTCCTGCACTGTTTGCTAGCAAAGGATCAGCTTCAGATTACCCCTACTTAGCTCTGTTGCCTTCTCGAATACTTCCTTAAACACTTAGTCTTAGAAAAGTAGATGGTACACTTTGCCCAGCTTCTCAAGAGAGAAGGACAAGAGGCCTTAGAAAATAAGTGGAGGAAGTCTAGAACAATTCCCCATTTTATAGTAGTACAACAGTACAAACAGACGTTCTAGAATAACCCCCCACATAAGCATAAGTGAGATGAAACAAGAAAATAGCAAATACCAAGAAAAAATACAGATTTCAGACTATACAGAAACACAAGGAATGGGAAGGAATGACAAAAAATGAAAGACGTAAGACACAAAATTCTAAAGAAATGATGACCCAAGACTTTTCTAGCAAGAACAATTATTTTCTCTTTTAAAAAACAAAGCAAACATACTTTGAAACGTAGTATATTTTACCTCTTTGTTCTTTGTACTCTTTCTTTTGCAAATTAGTTCTAATTTTAAAATATTATGTAATACAAAAATGTTAAGTGAACTTTTAGTTTATATTTGTACTTAATTAACGTATTTTCATTGCATCTTTGTGCCTGCCAGCTCCGCCATTTTGATTATAAATTCTTAGTGCATAAATAAAATGCAATACTGCGTGTATCATAATTGGAAAAAATTTTGCATAATTATACATTTAATAAATGTCTGAGGATACTTTTGCTCAATTTCTCTTAAGCAGTTTAAAGTGCTTTACTCAGGGAATCATCAAATTTTTATTTTGCAATAAAATAATAGCATGTGATGGTGAGCATTATACTTTTTTTAAGTTTCAAAATATTTCCAGAAGCAATTAAGTGAAATGGTTTTTATATTGCTTATGTTGGCTTTCTGCATAGTCCAAACCCCATTAATGACCATGTTATTGTTTTGCTTCTGGGTTTATCTAAACCTAATTGCACCAAATAATGTGTTTTTATACTTTCCCCAGAATACTTTCCAAAATAGTTTTAAGGTGTGGAGTACAGCAATTGAGCAGTAGTATAAAGAGTTAAATGATTCATAGTTATAGGTTGTTTCCATTCATGCAGACATTATGGATACAGATGACCCAGCCCCCACCCAGTTTCTCCTCCCCACAATTTACAATCTCAAAAAATGGGAAACCCACAGAAAACTAGTTAAATTTCAGTTCATAACAGGATATGAGTAAAACTTTTAAGAAAAGTATTATTTTAGCATTAGACAATCTTTCAGTGGTCGTGAAGGCCAGACAGAGAGATGTAAGTTTAGCACCTGAACATTATAGATGGAGCCCTGAAAATAGGTCAGAGTTTGGAGGTTAGATGGAATAATTCGTATTTCAAGAGAAACAGCATGAGCAGATGAGAGGAAGATATTCAATCATGTCTGTACTAAGCAGGGGATAAAGGAGGGAGTAGCAAATGACTGGAGACCATGACCAGATATCATAAGCCCTTGAAAATTAAGTGAAGTATAGACTTGTAAAATGACTGGGAAACATTGTAATATTAGGGTGAGAGGAATTTTATCCATTACTGAGAATTTGGAGTGTAAATGTGACCTTTTCTCTTAATCTTATTTGCACAACTATTTCAAAATGATTAAAATTGAAGTAAATATTAACTTTTTTTAGAGACACACTTCAGTGTATTATTTATTGAGCCTGATCTAATACCTTTGCATCAATAATCTGAAACTTCTTAAGTATGAATATGGCTTATCTACAGTTCTCCAATAGAATATTCTCTTAGAAAGGAAAATAATTTGTTTAGGTCTTTGTTAGTAACACATCACAATATGCTATTTTTGTGTTTTTAAAATAATTTCCAAGCATGGTAAAGTAGATAATCATAATAAAGGAAATATAAATGAACAATAGGACAGTATTTAAACATTCTTAAAACAGTGATCATTAGTTAAGAACTGCTACAATAATCAATTCGTTAATTCCACTCAGAAAAGGAAAACCACAGACATTAAATTACACGGAGAAGCATTTGCAATGTGCCAGCCATTTGTATATCACTTAAAGCAACTATTATGCACATGTGAGGTGTAGAAAATGGAAATTCAGAGTTGGTTACTTACCAAAGACCTCACTTAAAAAACTTACTGACAAACCTATAATATTTATCAGTCACCTTTTACCTTCTAGAAAATCTTTAATGAAGATATCATTTAATGAGATCATAGCAGAAAAGAGGAATTATAAACTCCTAAAGCCAATAAGACATAGAAAATTATCTCAAAATGTGTTTAGAAATTATCTGAAATATGAAACACCTGCAAAATTCTAGTTAATGTCAGGAACAGTTAAAGCATTTGTACGAATATTATGTATCAGATTAATAATAAAAATTTCTCAGTTTGGGAGGTAAGATATAATCAATAATCTTATAAAACTATAGTTTCTTTTGACTGAAGTGGGAGAAAGTTTGTCATAGGGCTGAAGGATTTTTTGTTTAAAGATTTTATTTATTTATTAGAGAGAAAGTGCGCGAGCACGCACAAGCAGGCAGAGTGGCAGGCAAGGCAGAGAGAGAAGCAGGCTCCCTGCAGAGCAAGGAGCCTGATGCAGGACTTGATCCCAAGACCCTGGGATCATGACTGGAGCTGAAGGCAGCTGCTTAAACAACTGAGCCACCCAGGCGTCCCCAGGCTGAAGGATTTTAAAAATTCTTAAGAAAACAGAAAAGGGATTTGCCAAGTCTTTTTTCATAAGCTTTCAAAAACAACCAATCAGGAAATAACCTTGCAGTTATATCTAACACCTTAAATATTCACTCCTGAAGTCACTTTGGGATTTAATACTTTTCTCAACTATTTTATGTTAAAATAATTCTGGGAAATATAAATTTTTAACTTGTAGTAAAAATGCATGTGTAAAATCTTTAATACACATATTATTAAATTCATGTGCTCATACCTATTTGCCTTCTAATTTACATGAGATTATTCCTAATTTTAATATACATTCATTTTAATGTGTATCCATTTTACCATCTGAGACCACCATATTTGAACTTTCTAGTGTTTATTAATAAGCCTTATGTAATCTACTTTCAGTTTGAGTAGGTATTGATAAAGCCAAGGTTATAGCTCCAACTCCTGTGTGGAATAAATAACTTTGGTAGTTATCCAGTGGTCACATGAAAGTATGTTGTTTTCACCAGTAGACAAGAAGGCAAAAATTAAAACCTGTTGTCATACCATTCATTGTATATCAGCAAATAATTTTAAAGGACAATAGCCTACAGAGTGTAGTGAAATATTAATTCTCTTAAATTACTCTTGGAAACATAAATTGCCACATTTTTAAAAGTAATCTCTCAATATGTATTAAAAATTCATATTTTACATTGATCTAGCATTTTCACCTTGGATGACTCTACCACAGAAAAACTAATACAAAGGTGAATATGTTTAATAAAATGGATGTCCAAATTGAAATGTGCAGTATTAAAATGATGCCATTAAAAATAAGTAAACTAAATGTAACAACAAATATATTCAAAGGCAGAAATCATGGCTGACTACACATCAAACAGTTAACATTGGTTTTACAAAGGGATTAGTTAGAGATGTGAAGAGAATTAAATTTCTATTTAGAGATGTGAAGAGAATTAAATTTCTATTTATTCATTTATTATATATTTATTGAATTCCTACTCTGTCACATTTATCTCTTAAAAAGATCTCATATACATTTTTACCATTTTAAGTTGATCACATAAATAAACAAATTATCAAGAATACCACAGATTCATAACCCAGCTGGCTACATTGAAAATAAATGGGACCAAGGCTGTAATAGTCAGCAAATTAGTGCAATCTGATCTCAATTACTAGAAAGAGTGTGAAGGATATAAGGGTTCATTTAGGCTCCAGGATCACTTTTTATATTTGGTATTTTTAATGCTCTGAAATTATCACCAAAAAAAAAATGAAGTATCTGTCTTAGACATAACAATTCCTTTTCTAAAAGCTTTTAGAACTCTTTTCAGGATCTCTGGAGCCCATTAAAGTAAACTTTAATCCAAATGCCTACACATATAGCATCTTGATGTGCATACATTCTTCTGATCTGAAACATGACTAGTCATAGCATCATCTCACATGGAGGGAGGGGCATGGATTAGATGACTCATTTCACATAACCCTACAGAAATAGGATTTTCTGAATGAATTAAAAAATAAAACTTTCATCTTTATTTATGTTAGCAAAGCTGTTGCTACTTTTTGAAGAAGTTTCCAAACCTTCAGGATGAAAGTCTGTAGGGAGTAGCTTAAAGGAACTTCCTTGAATATATTTTGTTGAAGTTGAATCTCTTTCTCTAGCAGAAGGTAGGCATCTTGGAACATGCTTCCAGTATTCAGAGCAGGGTCTCAGCAAACCCAGTATTCTTGGGCTCAGAATCTAGGTGTGTTGGGGCGCCTGGGTGGCTCAGTGGGTTAAAGCCTCTGCCTTCAGCTCAGGTCATGATCTCAGGGTCCTGGGATCAAACCCCGCATGGGGCTCTCTGCTCAGCAGGGAACCTGCTTCCCCCTCTCCCTCTGCTTGCCTCTCTACCTACTTGTGATCTCTCTCTCTGTCAAATAAATAAATAAAATCTTTAAAAAAAAAAATCTGGGTGTGTTACCCAGTATATTACACACTTATAAATCATCTTATTAAACAGGACTGAGGTAGAGATCAAAGGAGATAGATAGTGGGAATTCATGATGAAAAGTCAGATATCAATATAAGAAATTATTAATTATTATTATATAACTATTTCATTAGATTTCATTTCCTGGATCAAATACTATAATTTTCATTCAGTAGGAATTTATTAGAAACATTAGGATTCTTTTGTTGGATTTCTCTAGGTACTGTGTATTACTCTGTTAATAGATTGAAAGAAAATTCAAGGTCGTGACCTCAGTGTACAAACACAAACTCAAAATATGTTAAATAACATCCTTTTTTTGTTTGTAGGTTATAAGATTTTCCATAGAAAATGTGATACTAGGAATAGAAATGATTCAGTTGTATAACTTAACTTCTATATTATACAACTGAAAAATTATTCCTTTTTAAGGACCGTGCAAATATTATGTTGATAATTCCATTGATTTAAAACAGGATTCAAAGCCTATTTTCTAATTCACTTTCTAATAATTATAGAATTTTGCATAATCAAAAAGAAAACAAACAAAACAGTCTTCTCTTTTTTTTCTGGAGAAGGTAAAAAAAATATTTCTTTGGAATTTTATTTGAAACAGAACTTTCTTCTTTCAATATATTAATCTGTAGGTCTTAACATTTATCCAGAGCCAAGGGAAATGCCTGTGTGCCCACAGAGGCCGAATAGACTCACCTTAATGAATATTTGGTACAACTAAATAGATTATTGTGATTGTGAATTCAGCTATTTTTATGATGCTAAAGTAAAAGTGTATTTGTGAGGTTTCAAGAAAAGTTTGTAATTACTCTGTTTTGGGAAAGAAAACAAATACTGAAACGGGTGCTAAGAGGGAATACATGTACCTTCAGTGATAATTCTGAGTGATAATGATTGTATTTTGACAACTGAAATATGGGGATAAAGCAAGAAAAGTCACTGAGGCGCAACCAACATGGCATTCTATTATTTGACTAAGGTAATATAAATGGCTGGCATAAAGTGAGATCAAATATAATAACTCTAACTCAGAATACATGTGGTAGTAAAGTAAAACCTATATTTTGTTGACCTAAAGTTGCTATTTTTTAATAATTATTACATTGACTTTAAAAGATGTTTCATTTTAATGGATGAAAGACCTAAATGTGAGACAGGAAACCGTTAAAATCTTAGTAAAGAACACAGGCAGTAACCTCTTTGACATTGGCCATAGCAGTTTCTTACTGGTTAGATTTCCTGAGGCAAAGAAACAAAAGCAAAAATAAACTATTGGGATTTCATCAAATAAAAAGTTTTTGCACAGCAAAGGAAAACAACCAACAAAAATAAAAGGCAACCTTCAGAATGGGAGAAGATATTTACAAATGATATATCTGATAACGGGTTAGTATCCAAAATATATAAAGAACTTATAAACTCAAAACTAAAATATAAATAATCCAGTTAAAAATGGGCAGAAGATATGAACATTTTTCCGAAGAAGACATACAGATGGCTAACAGACAAATGAAAAGATGCTCAGCATCATTGATCATCAGGGAAATACAAATCAAAACCACAAAATGAGATATTACCTCACACCAGTCAGAATGGCTAAAAGAAACAATACAAGAAACAAGTGTTGGTGAGGATGTCAAGAAAGGGGAGCCCTCCTACACTGTTGGTGGGAATGCAAAGTGGTGCAGCCACTGGAAAACAGTATGGAGATTCCTCAAAAAGTTAAAAAATAGAACTACCCTAGGATCCAGCAATTGCTGTACTAAGTATTTACCCAAAAGATACAAAAAAAAACTGATTTGAAGGGATACATGCACCCCAGTGTTTATAGCAGCATTATCAGCAGTAACCAAATCATGGAAAGAGCCCAAATGTCCATTAACTGATGAATGGATAAAGAAGATGTAGTGTGTGTGTGTATAATGGACTATTATCAGTCATAAAACAATGAAATCTTGCCATTTGCAGTTACATGGATGGAGCTAAAGAGTATTATGCTAAGCAAAATAAATCAGACAAATACCATATGAGTTCACTGATGTGTGGAATTTAAGAAACAGAACAGATGGATATGGGAGGGGGAAAGAGAGCCAAACCAGGAAACAGACTCTTAGCTATACAAAACAAAAAGGGGGGGTTCTGGAGCGGAGGTGAATGGGGGGATGAGTTAAATGGGTGATGGGTATTAAGGAGGGCAATTATGATGATAACTGGGTATTTTATGTAAGTGATGAATCACTACATTCTACACCAGAAAATATTACACTATGTTAATTAGCTAGAATTTAATAAAAACCTGAAAAAAATGAAAAATTTCATTTTTATGTTACTTCAGGAAAAGCAGAAGAGTAAATGAATACAGAGATTTTTTGAAACTACTCAAGGAATTAATAGACAATATATAACAAATAGGCATGTGTTACCTGATAATAATATGAATTTTAGTTTCAAACAAACTGGAGGATGAAGATATAGTAGCATGAACATATATTATGTAGCTATAAACATAAAAACTTTCACAGTCATGCTGATTATATTAAAAGCTATTGAAAGATAAGTCATATTGATGCATTAGGTAAAAAATGAAGAATATGCCTAATACTAAAATTTATATCGGAAAGTATATAAACTAAATCGTTTCAAAGGAGAATGTTAAAAAATCAGACACTAAAACCAAACAGTTGTATGCAAATAAAGGGTGATCTGTATCAATAAAATAACAGATATGCTTAAAGAAGATAATTTACAAATATTTTCTAAAGCATCCTTAAGATTATTGCCCTCATTTATTCTATAAATATTTCAAAAAATCATTTGTGCTGAAAGATGCAGAAATTCCTTATTAAGGGAAAATATTTGAAAGCACCTTTAATCCACTATATTGCCAAAGTACAAAGAGGCTTCTTGTCATTTGTTTCACTTCCAGATTTCTGATTTTAAAAATACAGATGGAAGTTCTAAGTAACATCACTAATTTCTTGTTCTAATAGAACAATAGAAAAGAATTTAGCAAGAAGTGTTTCATTATGTTCTGTACAGAATGAACTTTGTACCCAGGATTTATAATTAGGGAAAAACTCAAAATTTGCCACTTTCAATGTGACAATGATGTTTGGCAATCATCAGTAATCAATTTGACAAAGTTTTTATTTAAACTTTTAGCTTACATTGAGTCAAAATTACAAAAACGTATGTTGAAAACATTCTTATAAATTCTATGGTTCTGAAGTTTAGCTAGTGAGAACAAAATAAGTATGTGCTTTTGCATACTTAATTTTCTCCATTCTCTTTCTATGATTAATCATGATGATTTATCATGGGTACTGTTCTGATTTTGGAGTTTTCCTCCTCAAATATCTAAAATGGGAAAATTTTTACCTTTTAATTCATTCTCATATGACAATGATTTTTTTTAATTTAAAGAGCCCATATTTTTGTGAGAAAACTGGTCTGAAAATGATAAATAAAATTTAAATGCATTTGTTAAAGGCTGTTAGTTGGATTTTTATGAGTGCTAAGAACCAAAACAACTTTGTAGATATATAGAAAAAGAAATAAGTGACATAACAATGAAAGGGTTGAGATAAAATGGTTACAATTAGAAAATTCAATAATAATGAACTGTAAGAATTAATAAAATAATCCAGCACTGCCACTACTTATTAGCCTAAATATCTACAACAGAAATTAAACTAAAACGTAAGCCATAGAAAATATTTGATAGAAACTGAAATTTCACATTATCTTGTAACTAATTTTAAATAAAGTTAATTATCACTTTCATGAAGAAAAACTTAGTGACAAAAAAAACCTTAATGACAGAATTCTAAAAAAAATTTCTAAATATTTAAAGAGCTATACAACTTTTATGACTGGAACAACTGAAATTGTAAAAAATATCAATTCTCCCTAAATTAAATAGTCATATTTGGACAAAATGGCTACAGAATTTAACATGCTATTCTAAAACTTATGGAATGATATAGGCCAATAAAGAATTCAACTTCTGAGAAAAATTGAATTGTGCTCACCGAAGACATTGAAATATGCTGCAGAAATATGAGAAACAATAGATGATCAATAGAGAGCTAAGCAATAGATACAGGTATAGATAGATTGATAAAGCTAATACCAATAATAGTTTGTTACATATAAAATTGCATTATAGGTATATTAAAGCCCTAAATGTTAAACTTAAATAATTGGGGTGTTTTTTTTTTTGGTAATAGAACAGGAGGTGACTTTTTTTTTTTACGAAAATGAGCACATATGCATGAGCTTGAGGGAGGGTGGTCATAGAGAGGAGAGTGAGAATCTTAAGCAGGCTCCATGCTTAGCAAGGGAGCCCCACACTGGGCTCAATTTCACCATCCTGATGCCATGACTTGAGCTGAAATCAAGAGTTGGGTGCTTAACTGACTAAACCATCCAGGCACCCCTAGAGGTGACTTTCTTAAATAAGACTTCTAAATTTTTTAAAAAGAGCATATTAATAAAAATTAAGAATTTTTCAGTAAAGAACACCATAGACGTGGTTACCAGAGTTGACAGACCAAGAGAAAACACTTTATAATTCTTGAACACATAATTTTATGAAAAGAACTCTTGAAAATCAACAATAACAAAAGCAAAAACCAAAATGCCTAATTAAAAGCGAGTGAACATATGAAGAAACAATTCATTGAAAGCCAAATTGAATGGGTAACAGGTATATGAAGAGATGTTTAAAATTATTGATCAAATGGAAAATGTAAATTACAACAGAGATAATACTTTACAACCAGAAGATTAGCAAGAATTAGAAATATAGTAATGATTTTGATAATTGAGAATTCATAGTGTTGCTGGTGATAGTATAAAATTACTACACATTCCTGAAAGCAGTCTGGAAATACTTCATGAAATATGAATGATCTGGTAACTATGGTCCAGTTGCTAAAATTTATATGTAACTTATTTATATGTAATTATATATAAAAATATTTTCTAATGCAATTTATAGTATACAGTTATATCTATAAATGTATTTTACTAGACAAATTGTAGACCAGAGAATTACAGACATTGTAGGTAGGTGTTCAGTACTAAAGGAAAAAGTAAAGAATGGTAAATGAATCTATCTCTAAAATACCATGTGTAGTTTAAAAAGAAAACATTGGTTACACATATAATAATATGGACAGATTCCCCCCAGAAAATAGGTAAATCAAGAAGTTCCACCTCTAGCAATGACTGACCAGTTCTTATCAACTGGCCCTTCCATGAACAACAACTATAGGGGAGAAAAATCTACCTAAAGTCACTGGAAAGTGAAAAATAGTCAATATATTTTGCAGGGAGTTGACACTGGAAGGAGGAAATAGCCTTGGAGAGCTTTCTCATTCTCTAACCTAAAGGCAGGCAAAAGGGGCAAAATCATGGAGAGAACACCTGTGGATTTACTGGCTTAAAGAACCAGGTAGCTCAGCCATAGCAACTGGAAAGGGAGGTGAGAAATCCCAGCAAGGAGGAAGCCATAGAGCAATAGTCTTATTCTGCTTATACACTGCTCGGATCCCTGCCCGCCTGTCCCCTAAGAGTGCATGTAACAGAGTTGAAGAACTCAGCTGTGGTGGAAAGAACTGAACTGAGATTCAGTTTCGGAATAAGCTCAGTCATGTTAACTGACTATGAAAACAAAGACTGATTCTCTTGGGA
This sequence comes from Nasua narica, assembly GCA_028533885.1. Taxonomy (NCBI): domain Eukaryota; kingdom Metazoa; phylum Chordata; class Mammalia; order Carnivora; family Procyonidae; genus Nasua; species Nasua narica. The sequence goes on from CM052799.1 coordinate 89,499,719, forward strand.
GGAATATAACAACCTGAATACTAGATTTCTACAATCTGTCATTTATAACGTTAAAGTTCTAATCCAAAATAACTAGGAATATAAAGAAAGAGACGATGTGATTGGCAGATCAAGATTAAAGGCAGTTGAGACCAACCATGAGTTCATTTGATGTTGAAATTAGCAGATGTTTTTAAAGTAGCTACTACAGCTGTGCTCAAGGATGTAAAGGAAATTATGCTCATAATAAACTTAAAAGGAAAAACCACCAGAGATAGAAAACCCAAAATATACCAAATAAATTATGTAGTTGAGAAATATTATATCCAAAGTGGGGGGGGGGGGGAATCACTGGAAGAGCTTAACAGAAGATTAGAGATTCCAAAATAAAGAGCCAAGGAATTTGATAATAAATCAATATTTCTATTACCAATTGCAAAAGACAAAAAATAAAATAGAAACAATGAACAATATCTGGAGGACCTGTGAAATACTGTCAAAGTTTAGGTATGTAATTGAGACAGTGAAAGAAATAAGGGATAAAATGAGGCAGGAAAATATTTGAAGGAGTAATGGTTAAAAATATCCAAGATTTTGTAAAAGACAAGAGTTTACAGACTCCTCTAGTGCATTGTGCCTATGTACAAGAGTACCAAAAAACAAAACAAAACAAAACCCACATCTATATGTATCCTGTTAGAATTGATTTAAACTAAGGATATAGAAAAACTCGTGAAAACAGCTAATGAAATATATTACATACAAAAGGAACATTCATTCAAATGACCAGAAACAATGGAAGGTGGAGTAGAACAACATCTTTGAAGTGCTGAATAAAATAGAAAAAAAGAAATTTTCAGGAAAAAATCATCTCATCACATGAAATACTGTACTCCCGAATATGTTGAAAATTGCCTTCAGGCTGAAAGGAAATAATACCAAGAGATAAGTCACATTTTCATAAAGGAATCAAAGGCACTGGGAAATACAATGTGAGAGAAAATATAAAGTATATATTGCAATTTTCAATATCTTTGAAGTACATATGAATTTAAAGAAAAAATTATAACATTCTTGATTTATAATGCATGTATATTAAAGCTCAGTAGACTGAAGTTAAGGATGAATATTCATAACCAACTAGATAGTCTATGAAGTAAAGCTAAAATAACAATAGATAAATTAAAATGAAATTCTATAATATAGTCAGTCCAAAAGAAGACAGGAACAGAGCAAGAGAAACCAGCGTAGATAAACTGAAATGCATACTTCAGTAAAGACAATTTAAAAAATATTTTTTAGAGTACTTATTTTGCAGATTACTCCTTCCTATGTATTTTACCAGATACATACATATCAACAATGTATTTCAAATACAGCTATGGAGGTACATGATAATAGGGACCAAAAGGTAAATAATGATATAAAAGAGAGGATTACAAGAACTTACGTTTAACTCAACGCATTTGAGGTTTAACAGAAAGAAAATTTAGACACCTGAAATCAAAATAAGAATTCATCATAAAATTAATATCATAGTATGTATGAAATATAAAGATACCTTTATAATTATTGGGAAGGAATGAAAGAATGTTGGCTAAATAGAAAATTTGCATGTGATTTAGTTCCTCTTTTGGTATCTTCGTGATGTATAAAATGTACCTCCAGTACTTGATAAGGACAGAGTCCCCTCCAAATTACTGGAATAGAATAAGGAAGGGTACACTTACCTCTAGACCAGAAGACAGAAAATGGAGTATCATTATGAATGTCCAAAAGCAGAGATAATAAATAACACAGTAGTATAGTGACACAAGTAACAGTAATAAGAATAAGTTTCAGTCTTAACATATGATCTGAAAATTTAGTAGGCTACTTCCATGAAACAAAGTCAAACTGGAATGCCAAAATACTGCTAAAATAATGAATGTCATTATATCAAGCCATCAGGGAAAAAAAAAAACACTAATTCAAATACTTGTATTACAAAATATATCTGTCTTTGTGCCAGTACCATATAATGCATAACATTTTGTTAAGAGGGTAGATCTCACTTAAGTGTTTTTTTTTTTACAAGATTAGTGATTAAAACAAAAAAGTACAAAAGGAAACGTTTGAAGTTGATGGATATGTATGACCTGATTTTGATGATGGCATTACAAAATTACAAGTGTATGTATCTAACATCAAATTGCATACATTAAGTAGGCACAGTTTTTTGTGTATTAACCATGTTTTACTAAGCTGTTTTACACTTGATCTTAGCCAAAAGGCCGAGATGCGATTACTAAGCTGTTTTAAAAAGGATTTATAGCTGTGAAATGTGTAAGCCTGATGATTTACAGACATGTACCCTGGGGCAAATAATACATTATAAGTTAATAAAAAATTTTTAAAAAATAAATAAAAAGGATTTATAGCCTATCCTTTTATTGAGTCTGAAATCCATTCATTGATCCAGGCAATGATGGAGTCCGATATCTGGACTACTTCTCATTGAAGTCCGTAGGTTCATTTTATCTGTAGTGCATTTTTGTGAAAACGACTGTCTACACTGGAAGATTCAAAAAGTGAATGCAATGAGACTACTGTTGTACTTTACGTAAGAATGGTGTTTTAGGTTGCATTACATAGTTTTGGGGGCTTGAATATACAGGTAAGAAATTTTTAGTTTGGACCCAGTGAAGCTTATGTTGTTGTTCCTGTTGATCTCTCATCTTTTCATCATTAGAAACCTGAAACCAAATTTAGGATCCATTTTACCAGTTGTATAGAAATGTCTGCATTTTGTTTATGTTATTCATTTAACCACTCATTTAACCACCATTCATTTAACCAACATTTCAGCACTTCTTCCTGTTTGCTTCACTTTTCTTGTTTTTGCATTAATAAATCAAGTAGTTTTTACATGTCAGCTATGGTTGAAGTACTGTTTTATGCTTATTTTTAAAATTTTAATTTCACTATGGTTAACATACAGTGTTTCGGTTTGGCTTGGTTTGTTTGTTTCGGGATAAAGAACAGGTTTATTTAAAAAGTGCATACCCCCCCCAAAAATAAAAGTGCATACCCTCCCAACCAGCAGCTCTAGTCCATAAAGGAATTTTCACATGTAAGAAAATGATAATATCTAACATTTATGTAAAACTTATTATATGCTAAACACTACGATACATCTTTTTCTTTTTTAAGTGCTCAGTGATTCATTGGTTGCGTAGAACACTTTATCCAGTAAGGCTGTTATTCAGAATGGATGGAGAGATAAAGTGCTTCCAGGACAGGGAGAAACTGATGGAATATGTGACCACTAAGCCAGCCCTGCAAGAAATGTTAAGGGAGATTGTGTAAGCGAAGAGAGACCCCAAGAGTAATATAAACCAGAAATTAACAATCTATACATACAGGGACTTTACAGGCAATGCAATGGCACTAAATTCATATCTTTCAATAGTTACTCTCAATGTAAATGGGCTGAAGGCTCCCATCAAAAGATACAGGGTTTCAGATTGGATGAAACAGTACTGTTTCATCTTGATATATGATGCGCATTTTTGTAACGTTCCATCTTTTATGGAACAGTAGAAGCTATAAATAATAGCCATTTAGTGCCTGACTTTTGAATAAATACATGCATGAGGTAGATGTTGTTTGATCTGCATTTTGTACTTGACATAAATTCTAAGAAAGTTGTGATTGACAAAATCACACAGCTCAGCTTTAATGAAGTGCTCAAACCAAGTTGTTATTTCAAAAAATACATTACAATGACCTATTCCTTCTACAAGCATTAGTGATAAATATTGGCTCAAGAAAAAATAATATTCCAGGGGTGCCTGGCTGGTTCAGTTGGTGGAGCATGTGACTCTTAATCTGGGGGTCATGATTTCAAACCCCACATTGGGGGATGGAGCCTACTTAAAAGTATTGTTTTTTAATTCTATTAGGCAAGTCAATATACTTTAAATCTCTGATGTTACCAAAGGCTTTATAATCTTTTAAGAAAATAAATAGGTATATAAAGTTAACAATGGTTTATAATTTTGAGAATACCAAGATTTGAGGGTCACAGTCTTCTAGAAGATTTTCTCTATTTTGGACTGTGAATTTTCTTCAGTGTATTTGTAACACCAGGTTTATCTTCTACAACTGGTCATGAGTTATTTCATTAAAGAAGGATATATTCTTTAGACATTATACATACGTGATACACAAAACTCAGATACCGGAAGCTTTCCCCTCGTCTCTTCATGAAAAACTCTCCTCTTTAAACTTAACTGTTTGATTATTTTCTGTCTCCTTTTGTCCTCCTGAGGCATCCTACCTCCACCTCTCCTGCTATGGCATCGACAAAACCAAAACTAGTGTCATTCTACAGTCAGATTTCAGTAATGATACCTATAGCTCACCGGGGAGGGGAGCTACTTAGCAGAGTGAAATAGAACTCTGACCTTTGTCTCCAGTATTTCCTGAGGCTTCCAGAGGTGGGACCAACCCTGTAGAGATTTATGTTGTCTTCCACGGCTCCAGAATTCTGCCTGATCCCAGTATTTTTTTTTGATAGGGATATAGTATATGTTTTATTTTTTCTGTGTATTTTATTTGTTCTCATGGCTGCTGGTTTGTTGTTTTTGTTTTTGTCAGGATAAATGTAGTCTTGCTTGTATCGGTTTTTCACAAATATCTTCTGTTAACGAAACCTAATTTTACATGGCCAGAATGAAAATTATAGATCTTTGTTCTCAGATTCCTCTGCTGTGATTCACTGATGAATTACAAAAGTTAAGGTAATTTGAAGTTGAATAAATAAGAGAGTAGGGTACTATTAAAATCCATATTTGTGTATGTGTCCACAAATATGAATATTAACACTTGAAGTAGAATATATCTAAGAGTGAATATAAAATATTCTATCTAGATATGTAAAGAATCATATAAAACCTCCACTGGGAAAAGCACATGTGTACATGGACACACACACACACACACACACGCACGCCACATTCATATAGAGAAAAATAAGGAAGATGAAAGGTCAAAACAAACTAGGAAAGAAACTTAAAAATTTGCTTGAAATCCAAACTAGTTCACTTGGAAAGATATTCAAATTTAAAGTAACGGAGGTTTTTTTCTAGGGGTAATAATCCTGGTGCATTTTGACCACACAGGGCCTTAATCATGTGGAATCAATAAACACAGATTCAAAGACATTTACTAGGATTTCAAATAAAGCTTCAAATCCTGTGCCAAGTGAAGGGAACTTTCTCACAAGATATTTTATTTTTAACCTGGCAAACTGATGTGAACCAAAGATTGTTTCATAAAGAGGATCAGTATTTTAAGCTTCAGACCTAGGGGATTTTAACTCAGGATGAGAGGAGGTATTAACAGCACATATTTCATAGTAAAATAAAAGCCCATCACCTAATTCATAGTAGCTCCTCAATATTGAAAAAATGCCCAAAAGAAAGTTAAGTGAAACACACCTCCATATATTTCTAAAAAAAAAATCATTAACCAAAAGACCATAAAATAAAAAAGTCAACCAAAAATAAGAAGTCATGTTTTATATAACTAATACTTGATTTCCCATTTACATTGTATATTCTCAAATCATTGATTGACTAGATGTTTTACAGGATGGAAAATTTTTTAACAATTACACATATTTCTCATTGTTGACTACTGTGTATATGTGTAATGATTCTACCTGTATAGGTAGGTAATTATGGAAAAACTTGTTAATTTCAGAAAATAATTTTTTCAACATATTTAGCGTTACCCTTTTCCAAATAGTGTCTGCACTAGAATAAAATTTAGATATTGTATCTAACGTTTTTTGGTTTGCAGAAGAAACAGGGTAGATTTAAAAGTTTTCTGACACCTAAGTTAAGATCCGTCCCCTCCATATGTTAGATTTATAAATTTTGCACAAAGCTACTTAACCTTTCTGAATATCTCAGATTATTACTCATATTGTGACTATTGGAGATAATGTATACTCAATACCTAGCAAAGTTTCTGGAACACATTTTTTGTGCTCTCAATAAATGGCTAGATTAAGTTGCATATCCTCTAGATGGAAGGTAGAAATGTGAACAATGAATTTTAGATGCTATGTTTCCAAAATCATGAATAAAGAAAGTTTTGGTACTTGTACAAATAGAATTTCAAGTTACCCAATGAAGTCACTTTCCTGGAAGAGCTAACTTCCTGATCACATCAGATAAAGAAGTATGGCATTTATTGAATATTTACTGTGTGTTGATGTCATGCTTGCAACTGAAGACACAAGCAAAAATATTTCTGATACAGGAAAACACATTTATATTTACTTAGAGTTTTCATTGAGTCTATTATGGCTATTTATATTTAATTTTAATGTATCAGTTGAGAACTTCCAGTGTCTACTCACAAAATCTCTACAAATGGTTATAAATTATAATTTTTAGTTATAAATAGTTAAATTATAAACAGTTATAAAGCTATAAATAGGGGCGCCTGGGTGACTCAGTGGATTAAAGCCTCTGCCTTCTGCTCAGTTCATGATCTCAGGGTCCTAGGATCAAGCCCGAGTCAGGCTCTCTGCTCAGCAGGGAGCCTGCTTCCCCCCTCTCTCTGCCTGCATCTCTGCCTACTTGTGATCTCTCTGTCAAGTAAATAAATAAAATCTTTAAAAAAAAAGTTATAAATAGTTGTAAGATTATAAAGGGTTATAAAGTAGTCATTAGAGACAAATCATTAAAGTTGAAAGATAATCAATGTAATCTCTTTCTATCTCATTATATATAATATAAATTGTGTTAGTTCCCACTGTGAGTTATTGATCTGAGAAATGTAAATATTCATGACAAATACTGTATGATTTAGCATAAAGATAAGAAATCTCTGAAAAAGTGATGCAGATCATAGGCAGCTCAATTCTAATTAACATGGACTGAAGCACAGAAGTGTCCTCCCCCTAGGATAATATCCTTAAAAATGCCACATGATGCAAAGAGCCAGGTGACTATATGTAACTGGAGTTTTCCATGGTCTGTTGGGTGAGGAAATGATAATAAATACCATGTTAACATTTTTACTGAGATATAACTGACATGAAATAAACTGCATATATTTGGAATGTACAATTTGGTAAGTTCTGAATTATAACTTCCTGGATAGCTTGAATATCATTAATAGAATGCCTTTCATAGTTGATTTTTGAAACTATATGTCTGACAGGAATGGAATTAAATGCTTGATAATCACCTTAACATCTTCCTCTTCCTTTAACTAAGGATCCTTTTTTTAAATAGAAGTGTAGTTGACATACAATATTATATTAGTTTTAGGTATAAAACATAGTGACTCAACAATTATAAATATTATGAAATTTTCACCACCATAGTGTAGTTACCATCTGTCACCATAGAAAGTACAATATTATTGCTTGGTTCCCTATGCTGTACTGTTCATCCCCATGGCTTATTTATTTCATAACTGGAAGTTTGTACCTCTTAATCCCTTTAGGTATTTTTTTCTTTTTTTAAATTTTTTTATTAACATATAATGTATTATTTACCCCAGGGTACATGCCTGTGAATCATCAGGCTTACACATTTCACAGCATTTGCCATAGCACATACCCTCCCCAATGTCCATATCCCTACCCGCCCC
>CM052799.1:89507853-89541431 GCA_028533885.1 Nasua narica
AGAAGAGATTATGCAGAGTGAAATAAGTCAAGTGGAGAGAGTCAATTATCTTATGGTCTCACTTACATGTGGAGTATAAGGAAAATCATGGAGGGCATCGTGAGAAGGAAGGGAAGGGCGAATGGGGGGAAATTGGAGGGGGTGATGAACCAGAAGAGACTGTGGACTCTGAGCAACAAACTGAGGGTTTTGGAGAGTAGGGGGTGGGGGAGTGGGTGAGCCTGGTGGTGGGTATCGAGAAGGGCGCGTATTGCATGGAGCACTGGGTGTGGTGCATGAACAATCAATCTTGTAACACTGAAAAATTAAAATAAACAAATTTGGGGAGAAAAAAAAATAGTTTAAGGCCAGACCCTGTAAATATGCTACCTTAAACAGCAAAGGGGACTTTGCATGTTTAATTAAGTTTAAGAATTTTGATACAGATTATCCTGAGTTAGCCAGGTGGGCCGTATCTCATCAATCACATAAAATCTTAGAAGTGGAGAATCTTTCCCATCTATGGTCAGAAAGAGTTGTAAGGACAGAGGGAAGCTCAGTGTGATGCTACATTGCTGGTTCACCAGCTGGAGGAAAGGGCACAGCCCGGGTATGTGAGAGGTCTTCAAGAAGGCAGATGGAAAGGATGAGGAAAGAGATTTTTCCTCTAGAGTCTCCTAAAGGGAACACAGGTCTGCGGACACCCTGGTTTTATCCCAGTGACTCCCGTTGTCATGTAAGGCAACTACACAACTATAAGACACTCAATTTGCATTGTTTCAAGCCACTAAGTTTGGGGAAATTGTTGGCATATCACAAGAGAACTAATATACTAAGCAAGAAAAAGATTAAAATTAATTATATGTTACTAATATCTCTTCATTCTTTACAATGTTTTTTAAGATTTTATTTATCTACTTGAGATAGGGAGACAGAGGGGGAGGATCAGAGGGAGAGGGAGGAGCAGACTCCCCTCTGAGCAGGGAGCCCCAGACAGGACTCACTCCCAGGATCCCGATATAATGACCTGAGCCAAAGGCAGGTCTGATATTGAGCTACCCAGTCGCCCCTCTTGTTTAGTTTTAAAAGGAAACAGTGCAATGCATATTTAATATATGTATCTTTAATAGACATGGAGGGAGTATTTATAAACAAACACAACTTTTGTGAATTGTGTTTAATGATTTCTTCTTGAGTATCTCCCAAAATATTGGAATAGGAAAAACAGAACTGTAAAAAGGCTTATGCCTTCATAGGTCAAGTCTCACTACAGCTTTTAAAAATAAAGTGCACATAAATGTTTTCTTAGTGATACTGTAAAAAGAGCAACTCTTGCTCTTCTACCAATCATCTTTCAAGTCCAGCAATCATGAACACAAAGTTAAACTCCTTAAATTGCTATTGGCACCAATTTTACTTTGAAGCATCTATTTGTCGTCATGTGTAAGCTCCAGGTAAATGCTCACCACACGGGGAGAACTCTTTTCATCTCTATAAACTATCTTTACATAAGACCAAAGCAGCAAATTAAGATTTCCTGTGCTGATTCTTTAAGAATCCCAAAATACCAAGAAGTTTGTGTTCAACAGTCTCTTCCAGATAGACTCTTCTTTATTTTGTACTCATGGGTTACTGATTCTAAATTTTTTTTATCATCTGTTCATGGCTTTTTTCCTCTCTCTGCTTCTCCACATGGTCAAACAATATTTGTCAATTATATATATATATATATATATTTTTGTCAATTATATTTTGATTATAGTATACTTTGTTAAACAAAATGGAACCTCCCTTACTGCTTCCATTTATTCAACACATATACATCAGACTTCTATTACATGTGAGGTTCTGTTTTTAGGCACTGGAGACAGGCAGACACTTCAAGGAAAAAGGCAAAAAATTTCTTCTATCATGGAATTTACATCTTAATGAGCAGAAACAAACAAGTCACCACTTAACTATAACATGTATTTAAATGGGAGGAAAGCTATGAAGAAAAATAGAGAAAAGCTAGGGAATGCTAGTGGGAAGAGTGGCTGGAATTCTGAATATGGTGTTTAGGGAAGTCTCCTTGGAGAAGGTAACACCTGAGCAGAGAAGTGAACAAGAGGAGAGAAAGGAAAGTAGATCCGGAAAAGGAGGAGCATTCCAAGGAGAGGCAGTGATGACTGCTAAGACACTGAGGCTTGGAATGTTTCTGGAGACCTTCAGGAACATCAAAGAGCCAGAATGGCTCCAACCCCGGGAGAGCTGGGAGGCATGGTGGGAGCCAAGGCTGACTAAGTGTGAAAGTCATGCAAAACTGAAGCTTCATGGGCTCTCATTCCAGGGCCCTTTCCAAGATTGCAAGGGGCCCTGGAAAAGTCTTCTCAATACGATGTTTGTGCCAGCTTTTATAAATTAGTAAGTGGTTGTTATTTTTGATCTCATTCTCAAGAACTATATTTTCTTTTTCATATAAATTTGTATTTGAAATTAGGTACATTGATACTTAAATATTCAGATCCCACAAAACCTGGGAACTCCCATCTAGGGGTGATAGCCCAGAGATGGGAACCATTAGGGAAGGTGGAAGGCAGGGTGAGGAAGAGGCAGTTACCTACTTTTAAATGCTCTACTTAGCACATTGCGTGCTGGTTAATGAGTTCTGTGTTCATCCAATCAGGAGAAAATAATAAAATGACAATGTTGGCAAAATGTGGCACCACACAAAAGTAAAGGGAGGAGATGGGGTCTTCAATTACAATTTGGAATTGGAAAGTATAATCTCTTATTTACCGAACCTGATAAATCCTTTATAAAAGTTGATAGGAATACCAGTGGAACCATTTTTGCCAACCTGGCCTGCACTGAGAATACAATGAAAACAATGAATGGCACTGATTGGGACTCAGGCAACCAGCAAACCTCAAAGGAAAGAATTGAAGTATGTGTTTGATGTTTTTATGTATATGTTTCTTTTCTGAACTAGTCAGCAAGCAGCTGTTTTATTATACAGAAAGAAACAAGATCCCAAATTTGACAAGAAGTCAGCAAAAATACATTTAAGAGTTGATTTTCATGACTAAGTGTGTACAAATCAAATGTTCTGCATTCTAGAACTAGCGGTCGCTGGAATGCAAAAATAATACAAAACGTTGGGGACTTGGTCAGCTTATCTTCTGAGGTTTTCAAATGTGCTTTCTTTTGCTTTAAATCCTATTTACTTCAATTGATTAAAAAAAGAGGACTGTAAAAGGAATAGGAAATGTACACGCTGCCAACTGATAACGAGTGAGACCATTCTGAGATTTTCAGTATTATCAAATATAGGAAATAATATTGTCAGCAACTCAGTACAAGCTCTGCCAAGATTAAAATCTCTTCTTATTTCAGAGAGAAATAGCACAACATAAATCATGCTTTCTGGATTTTATATTAAGTAAGAAAGCGCATCTCTCTCCCCCTTTCTCTCTTTCTCTCATCACACCCATATATATGTAAGATATATCTTTAGATAAAAAGATGACTTATCTTTACCTCATTTTCTCATATATAATGTAAAAAAAGCAGGCTTTGAAATACATCTTCATAAAAATATGACCACAAAAATAGGATGTGACTTCCTGTAAATCTGTAATTATTTCAAAATGAAAAGTTAAAATATGTATTTAATTGAAAAAATATAGGAGGGGTCTCTTCTTTCTGTACATTCTGGGATGATTTAAATAGCAAAAGAATTTCTCTTATTGTTATTGCTCTATAGATATTCTATACTTTCTAAATTAATTTTGGTAATTTATATTTCTAGAGAGAAATTATGTTCTTCATTTAAAGATTTAAATATAGTCCTTGGGGCACCCAGGTGGCTCAGTGGGTTAAAGCCTCTGCCTTTGGCTCAGGTCATGATCTCAGGGTCCTGGTGTTGAGCCCCGCATCAGGCTCTCTGCTCAGCAGGGAGCGTGCTTCCCCCTTTCTCTCTGCCTTCCTCTCTGTCTACTTGTAATCTCTCTGTCAAATAAATGAATAAAATCTTAAAAAAAAAGATTTAAATATAGTCCCACATATTTTTAAATGGAATATCAAGTGTTATTTTCCTTTGAGGAAAATAAGATGTATATTGTCCTCAGGGAGTTGATTTCAACCTTCAGATCTTTAATTATATATGCCATAATATAAAACATAATAGGAATTAGAGGCAAACAACAAATAATGCCAGAGAATATGATAAAATGTTGTACCTGTATTCTCACCAATAGAATCAAAATGTGCTGTAGTTTAATTTGATAGTCACTGCACCATATTCCTGTGTGTGTCCTTTTAAAGTAGTCACAAAAGAGCTTTCTATTTAACAAGTAGAAATGGTATTACAGTTTCAGCGTATGGTATTCATTATTTTTTAATGAGAGAAGAGAAGCTCAAACAACATACTGATTTGAAAATATAGCAACTTTATAACAGGACAATCCCTGGTGTCAATAAGAGGGAATCATCTCAAAAAATGATAAATGTGTGTTTGGCATTTCACTGGAAAATAATTGCAACCTCTTCAACTATATATTCTCAGTACAGATTTCAAAAGCTCCTGTTCCCTTTGAGGCCTGCTGACTATGAGGTAATTGTGGCAGAGAGTGTGAGGACAGAATTGAGTCTGTGCTCAAGTGTAAAGCAGTATTCACCTGACCAACTTCTGAAAGAAACCAGGAAAACAACGGTCCCTGATAAACACTTTGTTCTCAGTAAAAATTTGTTGAATGAAAAAAAAAATTTGATCGATAAAACCCTATGATTATGAATGATTAGTATTTTATACATCATGAAGTTAAGTTCAGAATATATTTTTAAGCAAGTCTACTAAAATGGAAAGTTGGTTACTGAATCCTTTGAAGTGAATAATGAAAACAACACATTTTTGGTGGAGGGTCAAATACATTTTGAGCAGTGAGATAGAAAGTCATATATATATACACAATTATATATATACAATTTATACAATAACATATATTAATATAATTTATATATATTCTATATGTTATATATTCTATATATTAGAATATATATTATATATTCTATATTTAATATATTATATGTAGAATAGAATATATAAGAATTCTTATACATATACATTATATTTTCTATGTATATAGAATATATAATATATATATTATATACACACACACACACACACACACACACACACACACACACAATTTATCTACCAGTAATGAAAATCTTTACTCTGTCCCAGTATTGGAGACATGCATGCCCATTTTCTACTCAACAACTGTGTAAAAGCAAAGTTGTCAGCCACTTTATCCATGGATGAATGATTTACTAATTTGAAATCTAAGATTTATTTGTTCCAATCAGTTATCAATGACAAAATCATAAATTATTATAGTCTACCATGAATTATTAAGTGTTCTGGTATTTCAATGAATAAAAGCCCTACTATGTAGGCAGCAAAGCTTATGACCTTTCAGACTTACAGAAATTACATGTGGGTTGGAAAAGAAAAATAAAACAAGAATTAAGGAAGCAAAGACTATATTATTATAGGCTTAGAATTGATACTCCATTTCATATAATGTTTATCAAACATTTTAAATGAATTATTATTTATGTAGATATCTAAAACATTGCTTTTACCATTATATTCTTGCTTTGAGAATTGTTAAGCTCTCTGGGTTTAGCCACTAATATAAAGTGCTTCATTTCTGTCAGTTTGTTAAAATGTGTGATTTGGCTTATTTCTAGGTGCAAGTAAGAAATGAGATTCTACTTTTCAAATTACTTTTCAGTTTGAATTAAACCCTTCATGTTTATGGGAATAGTCTGAACATCTTGGCCAGAGGCCAATTTTCTTTGTGGTGTTTTAAATCATCAGTATGAGGAATATGCTATGCAAATAGGATCAACTGAAGAGCTAGGGAGTGTTTCAGGAAGTGCTGTTGAACTTTATTCCTGTTCTACAGCATGATTTTGAAAATTATTTGGTCAACATATATTACTATATCTTTTCCTAAGCAATATTTAATGATATGAGATACTATATGAATATGTATGGCAAACAGAGCAAAACCAAAGAAAAAATATTCTAATAAAAGCATTTCTTTAGGTTCTTTCTCTGGCAGAAGCAGTATATTCTAGTGGTTCAAGTACAGACTCTTAAATCAGGCTATTTCGATTTGCATCCTTATTCTGCCACTTGAGAGTTGTGTGATTTGCATGTTACTTCACCTCCCTATAGTTCTGTTTCCTCCACTGTGATGTAGACATAACTATATGCTACTTCACTGATACATGTGAGGACTCAGTGGACTAGGAAAAGAAACCCACACTACCAGTTTCTTACCGGGTAAGTAGAGAATTCTAAAGTACTGGACAATGTATGGGGAATTTTCTGGCTAGTGATTCCAATAGTAATTGAAAACAGGCTTGTATTTGTTTTTATTTTATTTTTACTTTCTAGTAATTCATTTTCTGCATTTTTATCAAAGTATTGGCCTAGGATGTATTCCATATTAACAAGAATAAAGACAAAAAAGAAGCCCTTTACCTAAAATAGTTTGAGAGGTACTGATATAAAATTCTTTAAAAATTGCTTTGTATATAGTAAGTACTCAATAACAGGTGAGTTAAATAATTTTATTTTCTTAACACTACGTTACTAATATCTTTCTTGTGAGTATACAACTCAAGATCCAAAGTAGATGATATCCTCATCCCATCTCCCCACTCCCCCATGATTGTCCATGATGCCCTACAAAATCAAAGTCCACAAGCTTCTACTCAACTACTCTTCTCCTCAGCTTTCAATTATCAATCTTTTGTCACATTTCTATGAGTCCTTATTATTAGCGCGCTCTTAAAATGAGGTAAATAAGGTAGCCCCTTTATTTTAGAAGTAATGACTTAAATTATAGAACCTTTTCCCTCTCCTGTGAAAAATATTTTTATTACGATTCCTGTATCTTAAAAAGTAACATATACTCAAAAGTCAAGGTGATATAGAAGTTTGGGAAGGAGTAAGTAGTTAAGTAACCACCATTTTAACTAACCTAACCACAAACCTATCATCACAGTGCCTCCTTGTTAGCAGTTTAGGATAAATCCTTCTAGTCATTTAACTAAGCATTTAGAAGCATCCATAGTTATGTTGTTTTTGGTTTAATAAAGGAGATTCTATTATACGTATTTGGTCTAATTTTTTTTTCAGGCAGGGCAATAATAAATGTACCACAGAATTAATTAAATGAAGGAAACATTCTTGGCACAGTTCTGATGCATTAGCAACAAAATAAATATTGTCACTTCTTATCGTATTAATATAATCATTGTTATCATTTTAACTACCATGATTGTTTTCATTCTAGATATTTCAATATCAGAACACATAAAAATACTTGTATTTTTATTCTTCTACCCACAGTGTCTGGTTCATGTATAATCATTGGTATTGGAAATTATCAATCTTATTTAAATGTATATCAATATGATAGGCAACCTAGTTAGTTTTGCATACTTAGTAATCATTTTTGTTACTTTTTCTTGTTAGCCTGATTACATCTATAGGTCATATTATTAACCTATTTTTCAGTCTCCACTCCCTCATTGGCTTATCCTTTCTTCATTCTTTTCTACCTTTTATGTGTATCCTGAGTAAGGTGTGAGGAAGCCACACTTTGAGTATATTTTGACTGTTCCCTTAGAAAAAATGTTAAAATGAGGAATTTCATAATGCTTGGAACAGGTTGGCCACAGTGACTGATCTTAATATTATAAAAATAGAGACATAGTTTGCCTGCTGGTGCTATGCAACTGTAGATATACGCCACAGCCTAGACAATAGTCTGGCCAAAAGTGAACCTCTGTGTAACAAAGCTTTTAAATTTAACTGCCAGTTTGTAGAAAATATAAGGACAAGATGGACATATTAAACAGTGACGCATGAAACAAAATCCAGAGGAAGGGAAGTCTATGGAGTCAACGACTTCATTTCTTCAGAAAATATGTTATAGATATTAAAAGACTTAAATAATTTATCAATAAAATGTAAAATGTAGGGTGTTTGTTAACTTGGCTTAAACAAACCAAATGTAAATTATAAAAATATGTGAGGCCCTTGAAAAAACATGAACACTTACTCAATATAATATTAGATATAATCGTGGTATTATAATGAGATTTTAAACATTATTTCCTAAAGATGTATTTATAAGTTACTGGCTCACTATTGATAAAATGACATAAGGCCTAGGATTTACCCTAAGATATGAGGGCACTGTGAGAGGTGAGTAACTGAGGGTGGAACCTAGAAATGATTGTTCACATATTGATAATTGTTGTGGGGTTTTTTAGATTTTATTTATTTATTTGATATAGAGAGAGATCACAAGCAGGCAGAGAGACAGGCAGAGAGAGGGGGGAAACAGGCTCCCCGTTGAGCAGAGAGCCCGATGCGGGGCTCGATCCCAGGACCCTGAGATCATGAGCTGAGCCGAAGGCAGAGGCTTTAACCCACTGAGCCACCCAGGCGCCCCCACATATTGATAACTGTTGAAGCTAAGTGAATGGGTACAAAAGATCTGCTGCATTACTGTTTGGTTTTAGAAATTTTATGATAAAAATATAACAACGAAATCACTGAAAAAGCTGAACTATTTGGAAAATAATGCCCAGAAACCTGATTTGCCAAAGGTAAAAATGACTGTCACTTTATGCCTACATATAAAAATTTCCACAGGGTAATGGTTTAAAGATCACAGGCAAAATTATCAATATCAGAAAATAGAGAGTAATGTTTTTGTTACATCTAGGTAAGAAAAAATGAACATAAACGTATATAATTAAAGGATTTCTTTTTTTTTTTTAATTAAAGGATTTCTATTTGAGTACACTTTGAACGAAGTTGAAAGGCAAATGACTGTATAGTCGTATTTGTAATGTATAAAACTAGCAAGAACATAAAAAATTCTTTCAAACCATTGAGGAAAATGTAATGAAATCCATTTTAAAATTATATACTATGTATATATACATATACTATAGTATATAGTATTAACATATGTACATTAGTATATAGTATTAATATTCATAATATATGTATATACATATACTATGAATTAGGAAATTTATAGATGAAAAACGTCGGTGGAAAAATGATGCAAATTAGAACAAATGAGGGCGCCTGGGTGGCTCGGTTGGTTGGGCGACTGCCTTCGGCTCATGTCATGATCCTGGAATCCCGGAATCGAGTCCCACATCGGGCTCCCAGCTCCATGGGGAGTCTGTTTCTCACTCTGACCTTCTCCCTTCTCATGCTCTCTCTCACTCTCTCTCTTTCCTAATAAATAAAATAAATAAAATCTAAAAAAAAAATTAGAACAAATGAGGCTTCACTTTATATTAGACTAAAAATGTTAATTTTGAGGAGAATATAAAAGAATATTAATGCAGTGCTGAAGGGAGTGTGTGTATGTCTGTCCATATGTAAAAAAGCACGTCTTACCATACATAGGCTTGCACAGAGGTTTTAAGGATGGGCAGTATTTGAATGGAAGGAGTTTGTAATTCCAGGCAATGAGAGTAACTGTCAAGTTCACAGAAGTGAAAATTAATATGTTTGTGGGGAGAGGGGGCGAGCGATGTGATTGGACTTGATTTATGAAATTACTTATAGCCCTGAGCAGGATGTGGTGGAGAATAGATCCAAAAAGAAAAAAAAAAAGGAAAAAAAAAAGAGCCAAGGGCATAATCTCTACTTGTTAATTTATCTAGTGAACAAGCACAGAAAAATCTATTAAAAAGGGCATGCAAGCTGATAAAGTATGTTTGGTTCTAGTCCAAGTCCCATGCACAAGGGAAGTTTAAGGAAGCAAAGAGGTTACCTTGACAATGAATTGACCCTAGGTAACCTCTGGTACCATTTAGTTTGTAGAGCCATAGAAGGTATGCAGTCTTGTTTGTCCAAGTATTTGAAGAACTGCCAACATGTTAAGCAAGATAAGTACGGCATTTCACTTTTTGGAAAATAACACAAGCAAGTTTTTCTATCATGTCAGCATTTTGAATTTTTTTTTTCTTTTAGACTTTAGAAGACTTTTCATGTGTTTACTATAGCCTCATAGGCTTGTGATGCTTATAAGGCTATCCATGCATTTGAGGCCATTCAGGTGAACACGTTCCTTTTTACACAAGAGGAAGCTATTCCCAGACAGATCAGGAAACTTTGGCAGGGTCACAAGTCAAGTCAGTAGGGGATTGTGACTAAAGTCCTTGGCTAAGCCCAAGTGAACAGAAGCCATAACGCAATGGCTTACCATGACCATGACATACTTTATTTCCTCTTTTCTATATTGGTCCAGTAGCTCCCTCCACCACTTTTAGAGGAATCACGACAGTTGGAAGCAGAAATTATGAGAGATTTCTTAAAACTGAACACAGGGCAACATTGTGGCCTAATCAGATACAGAGTAACTCAGGGTATACCTTTTAGCTCTGATAACTCATTTTGCTTCAGAACTGTTTTTCAGCAGCATACTTATTTACAATAGCAAACACAGGCTATCAAATATACAGAATCCTCAAAATCTAGAAAGCATTTAAAATAGTGAGCAAGTTCAATACCCAAATGAAAAATACCCCTTAAAATATGCATGTTTTTACTAACTATTGAAGGTGAGGGGGCAGTGTAAATCTTACTGTTGATATTCCACAAGGGAAATTTTATAGTCCTATAGAAATGAGAGATTTGAAAACCCTAGCCAGAGATAAGTGAGATATTTGGGTTCTAAGTGTTTCTGTTTGAAAAAGACCAACACCTATCGCCCTAGGTTAGTTGCTTAGAAAGTCAACTGTGGAATTATGCAACCTTTTAAAAGAGCACAACAACAGTGAAGATTTAGCTCTTATAAGGAATATTGCAGAAAAAATATGGAATTCTACATTCTGATAGTGAAACAAATCTCAGTTCCCACTTGGAACATTACATGACAGGAGAGTTCTAAGTTGTGACTGTCAGTGTAGAAGCGGTCTTCTATTTCATGCATCTTGTTTATAGGATTTCATCTGTTACATTTATATATAGGCAGTCCTCGCTTTGCATGGTAGTGTAGGACTGTGAACAGTCCTATAACTTAGGGCATGATGAGCATATTTTCTATGCCTTAATGAATTATCATACTCTTTTCAAATTTGGATCAAATTCTCACACTTTATCCTTTGTATTTTTAATGTCATGAAATATTTCTGAGCGTTCCTTTAATGTAAAGATGTGTTTGTGTTTTCTTCACCAGTGTCACTTCCTCTGGGACATCCTGTCTTGCTCTTCCGGCTGTAGGTCTAGTGTCTCAGGTGCAATGGTATCATCCCCATAGTCAGCTGTTTCTTCTGTAACTCCATCTTGATTCAACTAGAATTTCACATCTTACATCCTCACCTTTAATTTCCTTGCTGAACTTGAAGAGACCAGTTCCCTTCTCTGATTATCCATTTGTGTAAAACATCACATGATCCTATCACTAATGCCCTGAAGGCAGCACAACCACGTGCTATGCTCTTTGTATGAGAACTCTGTAGCAGACAGTGACCAATCCCTGGCCGACTTTGACAGAGGGGAAGTGACTGGTCACTAATGATGACAGGCATCTAATTCACACAGTGATTTGTGACATGGAGAGCTAGCAGGTGGTGACTTCATAAAAGCATTCATAGTTGGTGTACCGTCCTAACTGGAACTTGAACCGCGCTGTTGGGGGGACTGGGGTTATTCATAAAACTAGTAAAACTAAATGTGTACATATCTTTGTCATGGTGCAAAGCAGCAGCTGTGTGTGCATCTGTATTTATGGATGTGTGCTGGTGTATGTGTATTCTGATAAGAACTCCTGGATCAGAGAACACTGTTTAATACAGACTCACAGAGCTTCTTGGTGGCAGCTCTCTGAGCCCAATCCCCAGGGTGCCCTGTGGAGGATCCTTGTGTTGCACCACAGGAAAGCAACCTTGAAATGCTAAGAGTCCGGACTTATGCTGGCACATTCACCAGTCCTCTCCTCTGGAGAGAGACACTTTTACTCTGGAATGTAAACATCTCTGGGGAGGGGAGAAGACCTCTAGTTTCACTGCTTTGAAAGTATACAAAGAGTTCAGCGGGGTTGGAGGGTGGGAAGTGGTAAGGCTTTAAGGCAATGCCCTATCTCTAGCTTCCAATGCATGTTTACCATTTGTCCGTCCTTTAACCAATTTTGTCAGTGCTCTGCACTCACAAAGCCTCGACCATGAATATGAAAATATTCATCAAGAATTACCTCCCAACATTGTGTTTTCTTGCTTCTTAATTTGTTTTTGAGCAAAGCTAATTTTCTAAAACAAAGTAAAAGGAGACAATTATTTTTTTTAATAATCAGTGAAGCCAGATTAGTCCATGCGCATAGCTACAATCATAACCAGAATTAAAAATAATGGTGAAACCATAACTACTAATATTTAGTAGTGCCATAATAAAGTGCCATAATAAAGTGCCTTATTTCCAAAAAGCTTTTTAAAATACATTGCCACTTAATGCCACTAAAATTTTGTAGAATACACAGATCAGTGTACTTATCTATAAATTATAAATAAAAAAACTGATTCAAGAAATTAAACAATCTGCCAGTGATTATCTATTAACTACTTAGAAAATGCCTTAGTCAGCTTGGGTGGCCACTACAGTATGCCATAAACTAGGGGCTTTAACAACAGAAATGTTTTCTCACAGTTCTAGAGGCTGGAAGTCTAAAGGCAGGGTAGCAGCACGATTGAGTTTTGGTAAGATCTCTCTTTCTGGCTTGCAGATGGTCACCTTCCCACCTGTGTCATCACATGGAAGGGAGAGAGGCAGGGAGAGGGAGGGAGGGAGGGAGGGAGGGAGGGAGAGAGAGCGCACACACGTGAGAGCTGTCTGGTGTCTATTCTTTTAAGAATGCTACTCATTTTGGATCAGGTCCCTACCCCTATGACTTCATTTAACCTCAACTACTTGCATAAGTAAAGACCCTATCTCCAAATACAGTCACATTTTTGGGGTTATGATTTCAACATATGAGTTTGGGGGAATACCAACATTCTGTCCTTAACAGTAAACTAGAACTTGAACACAGGTTTGCTTTTTAGATTTGGTATGGGTCTGTTTCTTTGTCTGAATTCCTCCAACTACTACTAGACAGCCTGTTAATAAACCAAGTCTAAAGAAGTTCCTGGAGTAAGGAAGAATACCACCTCCAGAGAATCTCAGCAAGGCTCAGACAGTGAAGTCAGAAGTGGCATATACACAGAGCTTTGTAATCTAGCTTCTAGTGGCTTAGAGACAGACTAACGAGGCAAGCAATGGTATGACAAAGGACAAATTTCCTAGAATAATGGTTTAGGATTGGTGGAAACTGAGACATGAGGGTCTCGACTATGAGTCTTAATAAGTAAATTATAGTATCATGAGTACACTATTGGCTCTGGTGAGTAAATTGTTCCCCCACAAAAATTGATCTGTAGAAAATTTTTAGACCAGTGAAATTATTCATTAATTTACACTCTATCTTTCTCTGGCAAAGATTTATTGGAAAAAACAACCGAGTGGTCTGCAATCTTATCTAAATGAGTCTCACACAGATGGTTTTGGTTCTCGTTTTGGTTTCAAATATGTATCCTTTCTCCTATATGAGTCTTCTTCCTTAAAGGGCAAGGCAATTTTCTGTAGGCCATGAGTGAGAAATATAGCTATGGGGAAGACGGAGAGAGCTATGAATTCTGTTTTCTTTCTTTTTTTTTTTTAAGATTTTATTTATTCATTCATTCACTCACTCATTCACTCATTCACTCATTTATTTATTTATTTATTTATTTATTTAACAGAGAGAGAACACAAGCAGGCAGAGAGGCAGAGAGAGGAGCAGGATCCCCGCTGAGCAAGGAGCCCGATGCGGGACTCGATCCCAGTACTCCGGGATCATGACCTGAGCCGAAGGCAGCTGCCCAACCAACTGAGCCACCCAGGCATCCCTGAATTCTGTTTTCTTAATAGAGGGATAAATAGAGGTACCTGGGTGGCTCGGTCATTAAGCGTTGGCCTTCGGCTCAGGTCATGATCCCAGGGTCCTGGGATGGAGCCCGCATTGGGATCCCTGCTCTTCAGGGAGCCCGCTTCTCCCTCTCCCTTTGCCCCTGTTTGTGTTCCCTCTCTTGCTATATCTCTCTGTCCAATAAATAAATAAAATCTTTAAAACATAGAAGGATAGATATCCATATAATGTCTCCTAAATATAAAAGCCTTTACTTAAGATTCCTTTTCTTGGAAAAAAAAATTGTGAAAAATTAACCTCTTTAACAAGGGGGAATCAATATTACTATTTCTGTTTTAATAACTCTGTTTATAACCTCGACAGTAATAGAATGAACACAAGATGTTCAATAGATCTTTAAAAATTTAAATCAGTATCTTCAGTAGGAATACTGTTCTGTTACCAGTATCCAAACAGCACCGAAATTGAAAATAATGCTAACAAGTCAAAAAAGCCCAAGAACTCTAACAGATTTATCCAAAAGCTGACATAAATTTAACACCATGGCCATAAAAAATGAGGCTTTGCCAGAGTAAACTAGACTATCAAAATCTAGAGAAACTGCGGAGCCTGGGTGGCTCAGTTGGTTAAGCAACTGACTTCAGTTCAGGTCCTGATCTCAGGGTCCTGGGATGGAGCCTCACATTGGGATCCCTGCTCTTCAGGGAGCTTGCTCCCCCTCTCCCTCTGCCGCTCCCCGCGCCCGTGCTCTCCTGCTCTCTGTCAAATAAATAAATAAAATCTTTAAAAAAAGATCTAGAGAAACCATGTTCAAGGGGTTTTTAATAAAGGAATTGAACTGACTGTATATATCAATTAACTGATCTCTACTAGTAAAAAGGCCTAAATTGTACAATTTTGATAGATAATATATACCAAATGACCCTCCCTAAAAAGACAATTAAAGCCCTTCCACTTTGTCAATATGTCCATGTTTTGTCAGAACTTAAACATTTTTAAGATCTTAATTATAGAAGTGGGAAAGGCCAACACAGGCTTTGCTTCCGAAAATGCTACAAAACAGTCCCTTCTTGCACCCTCACTGGGTACATCCATTTTATTTTTGTTTTTGTGGGTCAGATATTAGGATTGTGTGATAAGGGAACTATTCAATGAAACACTTATGTACTTAAGAAGGAATTGTTGAAAACTCAAGATATTTTGGTTCTTAGTTTCCTTTTCATATGGAATTTGTGTTGGGATTAGTTACTTGCCTATAAACCATCCAGACTGAAATCTGGCAAGAGTTAATGGAACATTATAAGGGGCACTGCTCAAACCAGCATATTCCCATTAGTGCTACAGAAGTCTTTTTAGCACTGTAAAAATAATTCTTACCTTTTTAAAACTTATCTATTTAGTAAGTCCTACCCTTGCAAACAAGCAAGTCATTTTAAAATCCACTTAAAAATATTAGGGAGTATTTAGGCATATTACCTAAGACAAAAGTATTGAAGTTGATACAGGAATGGTTAATACTTGATATTACTGGCTTAAATTTTGAAAACAAGCATAGAGTTAAAATGATGTTATTACTGCTGCCCTTCTAAAAATCGCCACCAAGAAAATGCAGTTGGAAAAGTCTACTTATAAGAAGACTACAAAACATTTTTTTTTTTTCCTGTCAAGTGACAGAATTCTTTGGTGGAATAAGCCTGTTCCCAAGTCCCTGGCCCTCTGCTTCTATCCCTATCAGTTTCCTGTGGTGAGGGACTTCTCACCTCCATTCATGATAGTAAGTCTACTTTTTGAGCCTTAGAGTCTGTTACTTAAGAGTTTGTCTTCCTCCCCATAGGAGATTAACACCATCCCACACATGAGGGAGTAAATTCTTTCTAGAGAGAAGGCATCACAGCCAGTGTGAGTGATTTCTGAATGACGTGAGGCCTGAAGCATAAATGAAATGTGAATGGAACCATCTTGGTTTTCTCTTCACAGAGGGTCTCAGTAGGTCACACACGTTTGAAATATCTGGTTCCGTTAGTGCTTTGATAGAAATGACAGATTGCAACACTTGATTTTTCCTAGCTTTTCAGCAGATATATAACTGTTTTCTATGAATGGCCTACTTAAATTCGACTATAAAATAAATATGTATGAAGTCATTTCAATCATATTGCAATATCTAAAAAATAATTTTTGGTAATATAATCCACTACATTTTTCTTTAATAAAACTCTGGAATACTGTAACCTTGAAAATCTTTTTCCCCTTTACTACACCTGCATAATTTTTGAATTAAAGTCCTGGGGTTTTAATAATATTTTTGCTTTTAGAGTTTATCATCAATCATAATCATTTCTCCATTCCTTGACTTCATGAATTTAAATGCCATGTTAGCAATTGCTGTTTATCTTTCTTCCAAGATTTAGTTTCCTTTTTATTAGTAAGTGTGCATTTTATGAATAACAATACATACTTAATTGCTCAGAAATATAAACCATATATCACAGTAAACTGTCAGATTTGAATTTAAATGAAGGTTACATTTAATAAGGGACTATCATATATGCATATATGTCTCTATGATGCTATGTGCAATATATTTTACATGGACCAGCTCATATCTACTCTTTAAAAGCACGATGAGGAAGGATGGCTTAATTCTAAGAATACTCTGCACCAAGTATATGCATATTTTCAATAGATTGGCAGGCACATATTTTTAAAAAGTTCTAAGCTTGAAAAATGAATTATTTGACTAAACTTGCTTCTGTATATATTTATTCTTTCCCATTTCTTTCCCCTTTCTTCTACTGCAACAGAGATCTAATAGGTTTTTGCTTAACAACTCACACATATTTTAAAACGCAGATTCAAATCTAATATAAATTTGAGTTGGTAGATATATTCTGCCTATTGAAAATTTATCTCTGGAATGAAAAAATCTTAGCAATATAAAAGAATAAAATAAGAACTTTTTTGCACAGAGAAAACATTTGAATAGTGACAATCTGACACTTGAGATTTCAGAAAGCTGCATCTTAAAAAAATGCAAATATTGTTGCAGACATGACCTGCTGCTCAAGTATCCCCCTTACATGTGACTTTTAAGACTAACATAGTATAAATGCACAGCATTCACACTATTGGCATATCATTTTCACGTAAGTATAAACATTCTCCTGTTTAAATATTTAAAAATTATAACTTCTATTAAGGCAATACTAATTTGTTATAAATAACTTTAATGATGGCAATCATTTCTCATGTATTAGAATAGGACATAATTCACTAAAAATAAAAACTAATACTGGCTTATTTATCCTAGATAGATAGATGATAGATAGATAGATAGATAGATAGATAGATGATAGATAGATGGATAGCAGCTAGGTAGGTAGGTAGGTAGATAGATGTGTATGTGGATTATAATGTATTGCAAACTGCTTAAGAGAAGAATTAAGTGTTGATGGTAATGAACAAGAATATATAATGAACGTACTTTTCACAAAAATCACAGGGTGTTTCTAGAGTACACAACAATAACTCATACTAAAAGGCTTAGTAAAGGTTAGTAAAGATTTGAGTAACCTCTCTATTAACCTGTTCATTTTCAAGAGGAGTTCTGTTGATTAAATTTCTAAGACTTGATAATCTGTCCACCCATTGAGTCTCAAATAACATGAAGGTTTCTTGACTCTCCAAAAAGGATCTAATTTTCCTTTAGAGCTCCTCATTTTCCGATCCAGTTGGCAGTACTTCAGCATCAAAAGTAAGGGAGAAGTCATTACCATAAAAACAGTAAGTCAGCAGCATGAAGTCCAGGGTGACCTGATTTTCAGGGATCTATGAAGATGGCTAATGTCCATAAGGGACAGAGAGAGATAAGCACAAGTGTAACAGGGTGTTGCTTAATATCTATAATCAAATGAGATGAAAAATGAGTGAGCAGAAGGCAAGGTCAGCTTCTCTAATGGAAACGCACAATCCTGTGCTCAGTTTGCAAACTGGAGCCAATTTTCAGACTCACTGCATACTGAAAAGAGAGGTCTGAGGTCCCCGTCAGGGAGGGAAGAGTATGTGGTAGAAATTACCGTAATCCTTCCACAAAGGTACTTTTAAGCCACTTTTCTTTTCAATAATCATGTTCACTAGGGAACAAAGAATGAACATTAAACATAAATTTATGTGTCTTAAAAGCAGAAAAGTAAAACAAAAATAAAGTATGAAAGAGGATAAGAAACTTAGTTTCTAGATTTCTGCTACCTTTTAATTTATGATCTAATTCCTCCAAATCTGTATGAGATAGGACTCATGAATCTGCTATTTCCTATTTCAATTCCCATGTGCTTTTCACAGTGTAAGCATCTTGCTGCACTTCTGAATGTTCAGTGTATTTTTTGTATATTAAGACATATTTCTCTTACAGTAATATTTTTCATGCCCAAGCCATATATTCTCTTTTGTATTCAAATAAAGGAATAGTGATCCGATTCAATGCTTTTCTGAAGGAAAACTGGCTGTGTTGGGATTTTGAGAGATTGTAGGAGGTTAGTCTCTGACAGAGCAATATTTAGGAAAATGGAATACTATCATTGACTCTATGTAATGTTCATCTTACTGCATATTTTAGAACCTAAGCCACACAGAGTCATGCCTAAGAACCTAATTATACACTAATACATGGGAAAAAAAACCCACTTATTTTTAATAAGAGCAAGAGAGGGAACAATAAGAAGTAAAGAAGAAGATAGTTGCTTTGGGGGGGATTAAATTTTGGTGGGGAAAAAAATTAACATGCACACAAAATCCAATAAATTAGAACAACTTTTGGTTAGTATTCTGAAAGAAACAGGCAAAGTAATGTGATTGAGAGCACCTGGAAGGACGGAGTAGACACGGTTACTTTAAATAATGCAGTCACAGAAGTGGTTTCTGAGAGGGAGTCTTATACTGATATCTCAAGATTAAGGAGGATACAAGCTTATGAAAAGCCAGGGCAAGAGTGAAGTTCTGGGTGAAGAGTAGGTCAGAAAAGGGAATTACCTGTCCACAGTTCCCAACGCAAGAAACCTGACAAATAGAGCAGAAAGGCATGATGCTGGAATGAAGCTAACATGGAGACAGGAGAATGAAGATGGAGATGTTCGCCATTTGTCCCAGGCCTTGTAGATCAAGTAAGAAATTCAGGATTTATTGGGAAGGCAGTCCTTACTCAACAAGCTGAAATGCCCCGTTATCTGATGCAAATGTTGTCAGAAGCCCAAGATACGCTTGACCAAATCCCAATAATAATGAGAGACTAACATTTTTTTTTTTACATTTTGATAAATTATTCTCAAAAAGCTAAAGAATTTTATATATTTATAAATAT
This sequence comes from Nasua narica, assembly GCA_028533885.1. Classification (NCBI taxonomy): domain Eukaryota; kingdom Metazoa; phylum Chordata; class Mammalia; order Carnivora; family Procyonidae; genus Nasua; species Nasua narica. The sequence continues at coordinate 89,527,225 of CM052799.1, forward strand.
ATCAAGGTGAGCACCATGGAGGAAGCCTATGGCTAGACACAGTGATTTCATAATAGTCCCAGCAGCAGCAGCTTTAAAAAGAATCCCAATAATGGCTGTTGGTATGTTTGTTCTCTGACTTGGGCTTTGCAATCACATTTTCAAGTATTATTGACTCTCCTCAAATTTCTGGACTCCACTCCTGCCAGGAAATAACCTTGTTTCTTTGTTCACAGATTAAATTTAGAAAGACATAAGAAAGAAAGAAACCATTATGTAAGTACTTGTAGGTGGCTCAACTGCAAAATATCCAAAAATTATGTACCAGGACCTTCCTGATCCTACTTCATAGATACAGTAGAGGACCTGGCCCTCCTAATAGCAGTCCTCCTCACTGTGCTTAAAGTCCCAGTTCATCTAACATCTCCAGAAATACCTCACTTCAATTATCCCTTTTCTCTCTTGTATATACAGTTGACCCTTGAACAATGTGAGGGTTAGGGCACTGACGCCCTAATGACATTGAGAATCCAGAACAACTTTTGACTCCCCCAAAACTTAACTTCTAATAGCCTACTATAGACCAGAAGCCTTACCAGTAACAAACAATCAGTTAACACTTACTTTGTATGTTCTATGTGTTATATATTGTATTCTCCCAACAAAGCAAGCTAGAGAATACAGAATGTTAGTAGGAAAATCATAAAGAGAAAAGATGTTGATAGTCCTTACTGAATTTATTGAAAAGAAAATTTGTGCAAGTGGACCTGCGTATTTCAAACCCTTGTTGTTAATGGTCAACTCTACCACTTCTTCTAAACAGGATCCTTTTAGATGTACTCAACATTCTCATTAAGACCAAGAAGAAAAAAGAAATCCTTAACTCCATATCCTTGAGCACCTATCATCTGATCTCTCTTCTTTATTTGACCTCTAAGCTTCTTCCAAAGTTGACAGCACTACTGTCTATATCCTCACCTCCTGCTCTCTTCCAAGCACATTCCAGTCTAATCTGGCCCCATTGTTCCACTCAGATAACTCGATACTGTCATCAATGACCTCCATGTGTCCAAAGGAAATAGGAATTTTCAGTGCTAATATTACTGATCTCTCTGCAACATTAATACCACAGACCTTTTTCCCTCCTGAAACCACTCTCCCCTTTAGCTCCTGTGCTAAAACAGTGTCTTGGCTTCCCTCTCTCTTCTTAAGCTCTTCCTTCTTGGCTTCATTTTCAGTCTCATTCAGTCTTGAATGTTGTAAGGCTCAGCTCTAAGGTCTCTCATCTTTTCAGTCCTTATTTTCTTCCTAGGAAATACACATATATATTTTTAAAATTCACAGATGGCCTTTAATTTCTATTTCTAGCTCAAACCTTTTTTCTGAGTTTTGGTTGTATAAGAAGGAAGTTTCCTTCTTCACCCCTAAAAGATACCTCACATTTCATATATTGAATATGAATTCACTGTGGCAGAAAGAGCCTATGGTCACCCCAATAAGTCCCGCCCCTGGCGTTCACATCTTGTACATTCTCTTCGAGTGTGGGCAGACCTATGCCCAACAGAATATGGCAAAGCTGAAAGGGTTTGAAAACCTAACAAAGGATCCACATCAGATGATTTTGAGTTAATCAAAAGGGAACTAATCCTGAATGGACCCTCTTAATTAGATGAAAATCCCTTTTAAAATGGGGACTGGACCATGGACAGGAGATTCTCCTTGTTGGCTTGATGAACAAGCGGCATGTGCAGGAAGTACCAATGGCAAGGAGCTATGCACACGACCTCTAGGAAGTGCAGGTGGCTCTCCAATGGGCGGACTGTAAAACACCAGCCCCCGGCCTTACAGCCAGAAGGAAGCAAATTCTGCTAAAGGTCTGAATGTGTCTGGAAGTAAGTGGCTTCTAAGAGAGCGTCCAGATAAAATGCAGCCAAGCCAACACCTGGAAGTTAGTCTAGTGAGACACCAAGCAGAGGATCCAATTAGGATGTGCCCAGACTTCTGACCCAAGGAAACTGTGAGATAATACACAGGTGTGGTTTTAAATTATGTCTGTTACATAGGATTAAGAAACTCGTACAATCTCAAACATTACCGCAAACTTATCTTCTCATGGGACTACATTTTCGTGTGTATCACCACCATACTTAAAGCATCACAGTGCAGGAAATGTACTTTCTATCGTCACTTGAAGGAAGAGAAAAATCCTCCTCCTGGTCTGCAAAGCCCTGCACGGTCTCATTCCCACCCAGATCTCCAACCCCTTCCTTTCTTCATGCTATTTTTTGGCTTCAACCACAGTGGCCTATCTCTGTTTCTCAAGCCTATTAGATAGCCTCCTGTTTGGTGCCCTTATGAAGACTATTGCATATTCCTGAAGTTTCTAACTTTCTTGGTTACTTAAAAATATTTTTCTTGCATCAGTTCAGTTACCATTTCTTCAGAACTGCTTTCCCTACTTCCATGACAAAAATAATTTTTGTACAAACAAATTAAGTGTGATAATCATTTTTGAATGATTCTTTTGGAGCCCTGTGCTCTTCATACTTAGTATCCCTGGAAAAACTGTACTACCCATCATTCTAAGCCTGGCATCTAAAGCTAAGTTCATGTTTACCTTTGCAGTTGTACTGGGCCTTGAGCTTGAATGCTATCTTTCAGCCATCATAAAATTCTTAAATGTTTTTCAATAAGAGGACACACATTTTCATTTTTCACTGAGTTTCACAGATTATCTAGCCAGATATAGCCTTTTATTCTTTTCCTTCTCCACCCTTCTTGAAAATCAAAATAAAACATTTTGTTTCCATCTACATTAACAAAGTCTAAATTTGGAGAGGGGGAAATACTCCCCAAGTTACTGCTTATGCATTTTAGTTTTACTTCAAATTACTAAAAAATTATTCCAATTTTTGAGAACCTAAATATCCTTCAGAATTTTGTCTTTTCCATGTAAAAATGAAAATGCCTCCACTAAAGACTTGTATCAAGTTTAATTTCTTTATATAGACCGAGGTGGTGTGATAGCTGGGGAATGGTTTGTATTTGCCAAATACATAAAAACTCATTGAGCTGTTACCCATCTGTTATTCACAGATTCTGTTAATAGCCTTCATTGCTTATGAACTGTCATATTTCTATCAAAAAGTTGATATTTGTTTCCCAGTAACCAGCGGCTTCCTATACATAATAGAAAATTTCCTCAGAGTTTCCACTTTTTTCTGGTCATTGTCCATTGTGACTTTATGTTATGCACCATTCATATTTGCCAAACTGGAATCTCATATTCACAAACACCACCCACTCTTAAGTCAGTATCCTATTAATTTTATGAACACTGGAGTCTCTTCTAATTTTCATATATACTCTTTCTGAAAGATCATCATTAGATTTTTTTTGTCTGTCCTGAAACATGTCATGTTTAGAAAAGAAAAAAACAACATTTTCCCAAGATAGATTGGTTTTATAATTTGCTTTCAAAATTTCAATTATTAATCCTATTCATCAAGTTTTTCAAAGAACTAAATAAAAGGCATTCCCCAGCATGAGTTTCATTCTCTTATGTAATATGAAATTGTCTCAACTAAAGACGTGTATCAAATGCACTTTCCTTACTAATTAATTTGGTAGTTACTTATTACATTGAAATTTAGATGTACTAATCAAACGTTTATTTTGTAATTGTATTACATTAACCCTGATTAAGGATGTATTTATCGCTTCAAGGATTACATTAAAATGCAAATGCTACAACTGTTGATTGATGTTAAATTATATCTATCAAGCAATTACTAGTGAACAACTGATCCAGTCTTTTTTATGTTCTGAATTTATCACTTTATATGTAAGAAAGTGAATATGTTGACTTTCTTTAGAGTTTCAATCAAAATTAAACAACATATCTGTAACTTATAAACTCTAAAATTTCTTATATTCTAACACAAATCATTAATTTAATACCACTCAGTTAAAAAAATGTTTTAAAAAAGTGTTTATTAGCAATGGACACAGTACTATGGAACAAAAGTATAATTTCCAACACAAATACTCAGACTCTTTTTGTTTCTTTGATGACAAGAAGAGAAAGCAAAAATTATAAAGCTTTTAGAAAAAAAAGCTTTCTAAATGTGAACTAAACGTTTGTAAAGAATGTATTAGAATCTTTGATAAAAAAAAAAACTTCAAAAATACCTTCTAACCACATGAATCTTAAAATATGAGTCTGGAAAAATCAATACTATCTCTTTAGTTTAGCTGTGTTGATAACAGTGTGTGTGATACTTTTTTCTTTCGCCCTCTATTTCTGTCCAACGTGGGTTCAAAAAATGAATTGCTGCAGCATATTAAGTGTATCATACTAAGTTGCATTTGTTCATTATTAAAAAAAAATTAAAAGGAACTAAACTTTCCTTTCGTAGGCCAGAGCTAAATATTAAAATTCGATTACCTTTGGTAGCCAAAGTATTGTCTTAAAATTATAAAAGGACATTGAAAACTCATGCTTAATTATTTCTTGAAGCCAACTCTAATGGTTACATGAACAACTAATCCCCCTTGCAGGAATATTGGGTTCATTCTAACCTCCTCTCTTTCCTTATTTGTAACTTCATTACTGATAATAAGAAATATGGCTCTCCTTTCTATACTTTTTTTTTTTTTTGAGATAGAGATAGAGAGCAAGGGCACATGAGTAGAGCGGAAGGGGCAGAGGGAGGAAGAGGGAGAGAGAGAATCCCAAGCAGGCTCCATGCCTAGAGTAGAGCCTGATGAGGGGCTAGATCTCAGAACCCTGAGATCATGATCAGAGCTGAAATCAAGAGTCAGGTGCTTAACCAACTGAGTCACCCAAGTGCCCCTATAATATACATATTTTTAAAACCATGCTCTGTACATAAACTAGTTTCAGAATTGGTAACCTTGTGAAAACTTATTTACTAGCTAAAGTACAGTGTTTTTTGTGTTTGGTCAAAATTCAATTTCCAAAATAACTTAAATGAGCTCTGTTATTCCCACCAACTTCACAAATTACTCATTTCTAATACAATTAATTAGGTTCATTTATTCTAACATGTTTTCTTTTTAAACCCACGTACACTGAAATTCATTCATTGTGATGTATATTTATGAATTCTAATGAGCTCTATGAATTTTGAAAAACACAGTCATGTATCTACCTAAACAATCACAATATAAAACAGTTTAATCAACCTCCAAATTTTCTTGCCCTACTTCTTTGCTGTCAATCTTTTCCCCTACCTCTACACTAGTAGTGACTGTTTCATTTTCTATCTTATAGTTTTGGTTTTTCCACAATATCATAAATGAAATCATATAATATACAGCAAAGATAGCAATGTCAAAGACATTGCTATCCACGTCTTTGCTATCAAATGTACAAAGACAGCAATGTCAAAGACTCCAAGTACAATTCCATAATTATTTATTTTTCCTTTAAGTTTTATTGGAGCTCTGCTGTTAGGTATAGGCTAAATTTTCTTGAAAACTTGAGTCCCTTTATCATTTTTATTATTCCTCTCACATAATTGTCCCTTGTTCTGAAACTTATTTTGTATATCAATATAGCTACTCCAACTTCTTTTTTGGTTAGTGTTGCAGGCTATATTTTTTCCATCCTTTTGGTTTTAACCAATCTGTGGTTTGATAATTAAATTGAGTTCCTTCTAAAAAGCATGTAATTGAACTTGCTTTTTTTTTTTTTTTTTTAGGGGGGAGCAGGGGGAGTCCATTCTGACAATCTCTGTTTTTATACTGTCTCTTTAAATCTTTCATATTTAATGTGATTACTGATATATTTGGATCAAAATCTACCACATTGTTAGCTTTGATCTATTTGTTTCTTATGTTCTTTGTTTCTTTTATGTACTCTACTTATTCCTTCTCTATTTTTATCTGTATATCTATAATTTTGAAGTTAGTATTCACCATATACATTAAATCTTACTTTATTATACCTTTTCTTTGTAGTGCATAGATCTTTACTAGTATATTGCCTTTCCTCCCTCTCTTCATATGACCATTTTTGTTACCTATTCTATGAATGAATATTGTATTGTTAACTATTTGAAGAGACCACTGAAGGCATTTCTTACTGTGTAGTAGTGTTCTCTTTAGTATTTCCATTTAATTCTTTCCTACAGTTTCTACCTCTCTACTCAAATTATCCATTTGCTCCTGTATGTTTTCATCTTTTCTATTAGAGCCTTTAACACATTTATTAATCATTGATTTTACATGTTCTTCCAGATAGCCCAAACATCTCTGTTATATGTGAGTATGATTCTGTCAATTGTCTTTAGGGAGTGTTTTTGTTTTGGTTTTTGGGTTTTTTTTTTTTTTTTTGCCTTGTATATGTCTCATAATATTTTGTTGAAAACTGAACATTTTGCTTAAACAGTAGAAACTGAGGTGACTAGCTTTATGCTTGGAAATGACCACATCTTTTCTTCTGCTACACCTTTAGCGTGGGGGTTGGACCATTGTCCTAAGGGGTTGGACTGGCTTTGAGCTTGCTATTTCCTACCCTGTACACCTTAAGCTTCAAATTCCTCTAGTGTACTTTGGGTTTAGGGTGGTGACTGGCTTGGCAAAGGTTCCTCTCAATGTCCGTTCTATCCTTAGCATTAGGTTTTTCCTTTGGGCTGTGCCTCAGAGTCCGGTAGCTCTCACAGCAGTAATGTAACACGAATTCTAATTGACGTTTGCTTGCCTGATGGTGGAAGCTAGAGAGGTATTCTGATTTTCTGACTAAGTCTGAGTTTTAAGCTGTTACTGTGACTGTGTTAATGAGAGTGTGGCTTTCTCAAATGCCCCCATCCCTCCTCCCTCCTTCAGTTCTATTTCTTGACCTGGTGGGTATTCCTGTCTCCTCCCCAGGGATTATGGCCTTTTTCTTTTCTTTTCTTTTTCTGTTTCTCCCAGTTTCCTTGAAGTCACCACTATGTGCCATTTTCCCAGAATATTGGTACTTTTCTGCTTCAGAGAGATAAGGGAGAAGAGACAGGGAAAATTTTTTAGTCACTGCTATTCTTCTCTTTCAGACCTTCACTTAGTTAACTTTTTCATGAGTTTAGTCTCCCCTGAGTGGGACCAGTTATATGGAAAAAGCTTAAAAAAAACAAAAAACAAAAAAACAAAGTATGCTTCTCTTCATAGTCTCCCTCAGACTCCACCATTCTTTCAATGGTTCTAACTCGATTCTTCTTGGTCTAGCTGCATTATTTCAAGTTAGCAAATGTTTGCATCTCTCTCAACACTGGCACCTATCTCTCTCAGATTTCATTTAGCTCATCTTTCTGATGGGTTTAAGAAAAACTATGATAACTGGTAGCTTATCTGATTTGTTTCTTTTTGTATGATTATCTGCTGATCTTGGTTCTTTCAGTTTCTCAGCAGTGGAAACTGAGGTTCATTTTGAAAAACACATAATTCATTATTTAAAAAAACTAAGGGAGAGAAACGGAAGAAGGACATTAACATTTACTGGCATCCGCAATTTGTGAGACACAATGCAGGCCAAGTGATTTGCCTATGTCATGTTTAATTTTTATAACATTTCCACTTTATAAATTTTGTGAAGGTGAGAATACTGCCAAGACAGTCAGAAAGCAATTGTGTTTGTTGTCCTTACCTGCCTAAATGGGAAATGTTGTATTGTGCACAAGGCTGTTATCTTTTATGTATTAAATGCCCAATGATCATAGCTGTTAATTTTCATGCATTAAAAAAATGGAGGAGTCAAGACAAAGCTTATTCAAAAATAATTCAATTCAAAAACATTTAAATATAGCAAGGATTATACTGCTGCTAATTTTATTAGGGAATTGTCCACTAAAATACTATTTAATAAAGCCAGAAATAATATGGGATTCAGTATAGGGTCTGAATTAAAATTCCAATTCTCAGGCTCTCACAAAAGATAAAAAATGCACAGCCAAAATGACAAAGTAGTTTTCTCTTTTCATCTTTATCCTCTAACATATAAACAGTTATCATTTTTTTTTTACCTACAAGGTTAAAATATAAGGTGTATGAGTTAAATCTTGTATATTAAAGACATTCAGATATTCTAATATGACAGCAAAATATTTTTGTGAGACAGTGAAGTGTACACTTTCTTGTTACCTACACTGAAAAGTCAATGGTGTTTACAAAAGAATAAAAATGAACTTTATGGTGAGTGCTTTATCATTTGTCTTTCAGCTCTACTAGAGTTGTTTATGTAACATGTATTTGAGAATACATTGCTATACTTTCAACATTTTTAAAGTTAGATAATTCTGAGAGATTTCTTCTAAATCTGATGCAATTTTTATAACCTAACAGTTACAGTGTTTCTGTTCTGAAGATGGACGAATTTAGAAATGTTCCAGCTGTCTATGAAACTCAAATTGCTTATTGGAAAGAACTACGTGACTGGATTTTTCTTCAAATTCATATTTAGAGAATCAGACATTGAGATATCTTAACACATAAAGATTTTAAGCATACAGAAATATCTTGACATTATGCTGAGTGCTAACATTAGGAATAAAAAAAATCTTCAATATTTTCCAGAATCATAAAGTTAACACATTTGTTTAGTAGTAGTCTAAGTTGAAAGAGTCAGAAATTCTAAGAATTTCCTTCATCACTATTTGTGGTTGCCTGAAAAATGGTTCCCAAAGCTATTTACGTCCTAATCCCTGGATCTTGTGAAAGTTACATATAAGGCAAAATCTGTGCAGATGTGATAAAGTATCTTAAAAATGAGAATGCTATGGTTTAAATGTCTGTGTCCTCCAAATTTATCCATTGAAATTGGACATTATCCATATACTGTCCAACATAATGGTATTAGGAGGTAAGGCCTTTGGCCAGTATTTAGGTCATGGGAGTGGAACCCTCATGAATGGGAATAGTGTTCTGGTAAATCAGACCCCACAGAGCTCTGTAGTTTCTTTCACCATGTGAAGACACAGTGAGAAGGTGCCATCCTTGAGCCAGAAATGAGTCCTCCTTGGCTACCATACCAAATCTCCTGGCGCCATGTTATTGAACTTCCCAGACTCTAGAAGTGTGAGAAAGGAATTTCTGTTGTTTATAAGCCAGCTTATCTGTGGTATTTTGTTATAGGAGTCCAAATGGACTAAGACAGGGGAGCTTATCGTGGGCTATCCAGATAGGTCGTAAATACAATCATGCCTATTCTTATCATAGGGAGGCAGAGGAAGATGTCAAACACACATACACAAACACACATGCATAAGTGCAAGGGCTATGTAAATACAGGGCAAGGAGATTTAAGATGAGGCCTTGAAGAATAGAATGATGTACCCAAAAGCCAAGGAATGCTGGCAGCCCCTAGAAGATAGAAGAGGCAAAGAACAGATTCCCCTCTAGCATCTCTGGGGAGATTGCAGCCCTGATAACATATTGATTTGGGCCTAAATGGTATTGATTTCAAACTTCTGGCTTCAAGAACTTTGAGAATAAATTTGTGTTTTTCAAGCAACAAAGTTTGTGGTAGTTCATTATAGCAGCCACAGGGAACTAAAACACTATTTAAAAAGTAACTTATGTATTCAAAGCACACTCATCTATAAATATTTCAAAAAGTACCACTGGCCTGAATTAGCCTGCAGTATTGGCCTGCTTTCACTCTGCTAAGGAGGATATATAAACTTAGAATACTGCTATAAGCATCCATATGGTTGATAGGTAGTTGATGACTAGCTAGACAAAGTAATTGCAGTTTACTTGGATCAAGAACTGACTTGGATTTCATCTCCAATAGGAAAAAGAAATCCTAGTGCCTTTAACTGTGGTTACATGATTATACCATCTCATATTGCTTCTCGAACATCTTGTTCTATAAAAAATGATGCTTTTACAACTACCATTCAATATTTTCCATTTCCCTTCACAATGGATAATATAAATCATCTGAAACTATAATCAGTATGTTGTTTGCACTGACCTTGTTATCCTAAATATGAAAACAGAATACTAACAGTAATTGCACTAAATGAAGAGTACTACAGAATTAAAGGCTCTGACAATATGATTAAAAAATGACACAAATTCTAATGGCATCTATCTACAAACTAATTGGCAACAAATTATAAATGATGGTTTTGAAAGATATGCAGAGAGGGTTGAAAAAAATCTACTTTGCTTTTTAAATATCCTTACAAATGTATGAAGATAATTATAAATTGACTATCTCCCCTTGTGTCCTCAAGAATTGCTTTGTTTAGCTGTTTAGTAGAAGAAAGGCATCTAAAGTCATTCTTATTTATTATAATTTTATTAAAATGAATCATAATACTGAAGGTAAGAGACTAAAATGATAGCAATTGAGAAAATTAAATAGAATAGAATGACTATAGGATGATTTTAGGACATTGTACTGCAATGAAATTCTCTCCCTGTGCACTTTTTAGGGCAATGCTTGTCAGATCTGAATGTGCACTCAGATCACCTATGGCTTTTGTTAAGATACATTTTCTAATTTAGTGGGACCTGAGATTCCGCATTTCTAACTAATTCCCAGATGATGATGCTGCGGGCCCATGGCCCAGGCTTTAAGTAAAGAAGTGTTCAGGATATGAGAAAGAAGAGTCCTATTTATCCCTTGTTACTTCATGATCTAAACTCAGTATGCAAATATCCTTGTGTTTCAATTTAAATGGAGCCTCAAGTGGAACAGCACATAATCAACGCCCACAAAACTATATAACAAGTGTTAATTAACTCCCGGTTCTCTTTATGTTAGTTAAGATGCAAAGGTATTATTTAATTTCAAGAGAACAGTTCTTCCTAAAACCTCATGAGTCCCCACAGCCTGAAGTGAACTTTCAGGCATTTCCTCATTGAAGTGCAAGGTGAACTGGCCTTAGGAATCTCCTCCCTAGGACCTTAAAGGGTGTAGAGGGAAAACTCCAAATAGGCATATGTTGCAAACTCCTTAAATTAAAAGTGATTATCTCAAGCTGTCATTTGTGTTAACACTGATTCTCCTTTCATTTAGATTCCCAAACAGAAGGGGGAAGATATGAACTTTGACTCAGTATAATACAGCACAGCAACTTGGGTCATAGACTTTTTAAAATTTTCATTCTAAGTTGGGCACAAATTATTGTACTCCTAGTTTAAGGAGCAAAACCCACATTATTTCACTTTTATGAAAATAAAATAGTGAAACTTATGGCATTGGGAATATGTCTTATTTTTGACATACCTTGTTGAAGTTAGACTAGTATGATAGGCACACTGAATATTATTGTCAAAAAAAAAAAAGACTCTTAAATCTAGTCCAGATTATGAAATATTGGCCAGGGAGGCTACTTTAGTGGATTCTCCCAGAGAAAAGTATACAAAGAGTTTCAGAACCAGGAACAGATCCCAGTTCTTCTGTCAATTGCTCCTGAGTACTTCATCTCTGAGTTACACAAAAAATTCGGATTTGATTCTTTACTGATTTACCAAATCTCTAAATTTATGTGTGAGCATGTACATTTGCAATAGATACAGATTGCTAAGTATGAACTGATCATGCTGTCTGACCATACAACCTTGAGCCTCTCTATTCTATGCTACAGCAGTGAATATTAAAAATAAAATATTTATAATATTATAATGCAAAAAGAGGCACTTTGTCCCTTGTATTAGTATATAAATGTGTCAGAAATTTTGAAAATTCCCCCAAAATACTGAAAGTATATGAGATCAGTTTGAAGCAGGGAGTCAAAATCATATCACAAACCAGAGAAAAGAAATTGCTAGCACAAAATCTAAGTTTATTCGTTTAACAACTGATAAGCACCTGTCCATTATGTTCTTTGCTAGTAGTCAAATTTTCATAAAAACATTCGTGGATCATTAAAATTTTTAGACATAATCTTAATAGTAAGATAGGATGAGCTATGCTATCATTAAAATTTAACCCTGATATGTAGGCACTTTAATGCAGAAAGTTTATTTTTCACTTTTGCAAATTCTCAGATGTGTCAGAGAAAAGAGAAAAAGGCCTTCCAGGCTATCTCTCAGATTTAATAACGTATTATATCTAGAGCTGTGTTCATTTGCTATGGTTGCATTTACCACTTTGCTACTTGAAACCACTATAGGCAATTGAGGTTTAAAAGGCAGATTAAGTAATTCCATCTTGGCCTATTTCATTACAATGGGCAATAATATTACTTCATTAGGAAAACAAACAAACAAAAAAATTCCATGACAAATGCTAAACTGAATTACATGACAGAGGAAAAGGTGCAAACTAGTACTATTCAAGGCAAACTAGATGTTTAGTCTTTAGATTCTAAGCTATTGATGATTTTTTATGTTAATAATCATAATAATAATCAAGTGTCCATTTCTTATTCATTGTAACCAGCATTTGTCTTCAATCATTATTATTACTTCTTCCCTCTACGTAATAAGCATATTCCTTATGATCACTTTTTGTTGTATATGAGCCTCCTTTCTTTCCTGTTCTTTCCTTCCCTTGAAGAGAAAGACACAGCCTTGATATTCATCAATTGGAAGCAGAAAATTTAGGGAGGATACAGAACAGGAGAAGACAGAAAACATTCCTGCTCTCCGTAACAATGAATTCTGACCTTCTCTTTTTCTCTGAACACAAATAAATAAATGAACAGATAAGATATAAACTCTTTGTGTCTGTAGTCATTAGACCACATGGCCTCTATTAAAAATTGTAAACTGTGCAATGAAAAGTTCACAAACTAGTTATCAGTTAAACTGTTTCTTCTTGCAGAATCACACACACACACACACGCACTTCATAATCTACCCATTCCCCAAAATAATAAAAGTTTATTTTAAACTTTATATAATATTTTTCAATCCGGAAATGGTGTATTCAATGTAATGGTTTCTACCCTTCTTTAAAAAGATTCTTAGTAAAAACCATCAACAAAACAAGAAGGTAGGTAACCTACTGAATGGGGAAAAAAAAGGTATTTTCAAATGATGTTTCCTATAAGGGATTAATATTCAAAATATATAAACTCATAAAAGTAAACACCAAAAACCCATAATCCAATTAAAACTGGGCAGAGATCTGAATAGACATTTTTCCAAAGAAGATGGCTGACATCTACAGATGGCTGACACATGAAAATATGTTAAACATCACTAATCATCAGGAAAACGAAAATCAAAACCATAACGAGGTATCACCTCATACCAGTCAGAACGGCCAGTATCAAAAAGATGAGAAATAACAAGCATTAGTGAGAACATGAAGAAAAGGAAACACTTGTGCACTCTTGGTAGGAATGTAAATTGGTGTAGCCACTATTAAAAACAGTATGGAGGTTCCTCAAACAATTAAAAATAGAAATACATATGATGCAATAATTCCATATTGGGTATTAACCCAAAGAAAACAAAAACAGCAATTCAAAAAGATATTTACCCCTTTATTTATTGCAGGGTTATTTACAATAAAAATGGAAGCAATTCAAGTGTTCATCACTAGATGAATAAAGAAAATGTGGTAAACACACACACACACACATATACACTGGAATATTAGTCACAAAAAAGAGTGAAATCTTGCCATTTGTGACAACATGGATGGACTTCGAGAGAATTATGCTAAGTGAAATCAATCAGAAAGAGAAAGACAAGTTATGATTTCACTCACATGTGGAATCTAAAAAAATAAGCAAACAAAAACAGAAATAGACTCATAAATATGGAGAACAAACTGGTGGTTGCCAGAGGGTAGGGAGGGAGAGTGACAGGAAAAATACCTAAAGGAGGCATCCAAATTGGCAAAGAAGTCAAACTCTCACTCTTTGCAGATGATATGATACTTTATGTGGAAAACCCAAAAGACTCCACTCCAAGACTCCTAGAACTCATACAGGAACTCAATCAAGTGTCAGGATATAAAATTAATGCACAAAAATCAGTTGCATTCCTATACACAAACAGCAAAACAGAAGAAAGAGAAATTAAGGAGTCAATTCCATTTACAATTGCACCCAAAAACATTAGATACCTAGGAATAAACCTAACCAAAGAGGCAAAGAATCTGTACTCAGAAAACTACAAAGTGCTCATGAAAGAAATTGAGGAAGACACAAAGAAATGGAAAAACGTTCCATGCTCATGGATTGGAAGAACAAATATTGTGAAAATGTCTATGCTACCTAAAGCAATCTATACATTTAATGCAATCCCTATCAAAATAC
>CM052799.1:89541931-89728637 GCA_028533885.1 Nasua narica
GAAAACAAAAACAAAAACAAACTTGTATCTATGAAATATACAGTTTTGAGGGTATTACCCGGAGCTTAATATATTGATTACCCCTGGCGTTGGGGGTTTAAAATTTTATGGGGACCCTGTGGTTATAGTCCTTTTGTTCTTTGGCTGGTCTTCTGGGGGAGGGGCCTGCCGCATTGTTTTCTGGTCAGTCTTGCTTGTGTTGAGTCACCCTGCCCCCCAGTCAAGGGGCTGAGCTCTGTGGAAACCGGTTTCTCAGTCTTTCGCTCTCTGAAGGTTTTTGGCCTTTTGTAGGTTTTTCACCTTTTCAGGGAGTCCAAGCAATGAATCTGCCCATAAGTACTCAGACCTCCGAGTTGCAGGAAGCCTGAGTCTCTGCTCCCCTCTGTGTGGTTCAGAACACACACTGCCCTCCGCGAAATTTCTGCTCACAGCGCAGCCTGTTCAAGGTGGTGCGCGACCCCAGCCGCCTTTCTGCGGCTCCCAAGTGCGGACCTGGGAGGCCTGCGGCGGGCCGGGAAAGTCACAACCCCAGCCGCTTTTCTGCGGCTCTCAAGCGCGGACTGGTAGGCCTTCGGCCGGCCGGAAAAGTCGTGATCCCAGCCGCCTTTCTTCGGCTCCGTGAAGGGCGCCCGGGAGGTTAGGCCGCCTGCCCGCGTTCTCTCCACAGCTGGCGGGGATCTCTCAGGCTCTGCGGCGGGCCACGAATGTTGCGGTGGCGGGCGCACACAGAGAGAAGCTGCAGCTTGTGGACCACCGCAGACTCTCTAAAGGTGCTTGCGGGTGCGCGCCTGGCCCACAGGTTGTTGCAGAGAGCGGAAAGCTGCAGGTTCAGGAATCACGGACTGGATCCCCGCACCAGTCTCACTTTGGGGTGCTCCTTCCTGGGAGAGTGGGTCCAAGAGCCAGTTCCCGAGACCACCCCCTTCCACTAGTTACTCCTCAGAACTTTTTGCCCTTTTTAAGTGTTTTTAATGGACTCTACGTTAATGCTGGTCCCCCGCCACCAGGCACTTTCCTTTGGGGTATTACTGTCCTTGGTTAACTTCTGGTGGCTCCCTCCCCCTTTTGTTTATCCTCCGATATCAGTTCCAGGGTTCCCACTTTGCTTTTACCTCTCCACTGCTGTCTTCTGCTCTCGGAGAGATCCCGGAGTGAGAAATCTTTCATGATTTCTCAGGATGATTTCATGGGTGTTCAGCGTGTTCTGGTAGATTTCCAGCTCACTTTTGGGGACCGGTTGCTGCAGGATCTCTTACTTCTCCACCATCTTCCATAGCGTCTTATTTTTAATATTTATTGGGAATGGCACAAATGGTTGATCTTTAATAGATTTTAAAATATTCTATTTTTTAAAAATTGGTACATATCGGATTTTTAAAATCCCACACAGCTGTAATAATTGTGAAATCCTACACATTAATTCTTCTAAACTTATAGAAGCCACCTGGGAATATTCTTCAAGCTTTTTAACTTGGTTCTGATTCATAAAGGTAACGGGGGGCTATTTTGCAATGTGTTAAAAATCCTACAGTTTAATATTTAAGTTACTGCTACTATACAAATAATTTCACCTTTTAAAGAGTTCCTCGTAGTAACCATTTAGTAAAGTATTACAAAGAATGTATAGATAGCATATTAAATAGAACTCATTTACATGGAAATGCTACACCGTTTTAGTTATCGAGGTATTTTTCTTACAGATGTTCCGCCTATGGCAGAATTTAATGCATTGTAGCCTAACAGCACTGAATTGATTACACAAATTCAACCCCATAATATTATACAGGGAAATTTATTTCTCTTTTAATGAAAAGTCGACACTCATTTCTCGTCTTAAAATTTTACAGTGTCACCCTGTTAATTATAAAATAAAGATGAGGCTTCTTATTACGGAGGAGTCCTCACTTCCCCTAACTTCTGTGCCACTCCAATATTGATTCTGTGCAGAAATAAGTTATCATAAATAGGCAATTATCTTTTATTCCTCTGCCAGAGATGGCCTGTTGTCTTTGAATCCTTCTGGCAGAATGAGCTTTTGTCACTACTTATACCTACTTACATTCAGATGAGGTAAAATAATGAACTAATTGGTCAGATCAGACTGACAGTAATCAGGGATCTTACCCAGAATCAGACCTTACTAAGTAATCCAAATGATGCAATGGACTTCAAAATAAAGAAGAAGACTTGGACTGCACTAACAGCTCTCTCTGCTGTATTATTCTAACAATGTACCTTGACCAAGATTTCACCTATGTGTGATGCAAGTGGTCTCACACTAGGAAAACCATTGTGGTCAGGAAATATCTTCATTTTAACGCACAGTGACACCATTGTTGCTAATATTTTCCAGTAGGCCATGTTCCATAAGTCCATAACTATCAGATTTATTATATGAAGTAATGAAGACTGACGAGGTACCTTCTTTTCCTCAGTCTTCCTGCTTCAGCACTGGTGTAATGTTCAAACCGCATGCAGGAACCCTCCCCCTGGCCCTACCATTTAATCACCATAAAGAATGACAGGCCAGTCTCCTTTTATAAGGCTCTCAAGCCATTTTCAGATCTGCTTGGGAACCATGCTGTTCTTGCAGAAATCTCATTACGTGAGTAAGAAAACTTGCCATACCCTCTTGGGGTGTGCGTGTGTGTGTGCGCGCGCGTGCTCTCATCAGTGTCAACATCCCAATCAAATTTTGGGTGGAGTCCATCCTGCTTTTATGGGTTGTTACAACCATCTTCCTACCTGGACTCCCTTCTTCTGTTGCTCCCTTCAAACCATTATTCATTCTCCATTTAAAGGAAAAAATAGCCTTCTTTAAAGAGTTAATATCCTTAAAGACTTAAGACTACTTTAATTGGATATCCCCCTTCCCCATCTTAAAATGAAATCCCCTGTCACGCTTAAAAGTCCTATGTGATCTGAACCTTGCCCATTTTTGTCCAGTCTCATTTGGCATTCTATCCATCCAGGGACATCAAGCTTCAGATAGCACCATTTTTCTTTGACTTTCTTAAATATTCCATTTTCTTTTTCTTTACCTCAAGACCTTTGAGCGTGCTCTTATCTCTTCCTGGAATACTCTTCTTCTTCCTTGTTCTCTTCACCATTAAATGGTAAATTACTCTTCTTTAAATTTAGCTTAGGGGCACCTGGGTGGCTCAGTGGGTTAAAGCCTCTGCCTTCCCCTCAGGTCACAATCTCAGGGTCCTGGGATTGAGCCCTCCATTAGGCTCTCTGCTCAGCGGGGAGCCTGCTTCCCCCTCTCTCTCTGACTGCTTCTCTGCCTACTTGTGATCTCTCTCTGTCAAATAAATAAAAAATCTTTAAAAAAATTTTTAGCTTAAGTGGTGCTTCTTTAGAGAGGTGTTTACTATCTACTCTGCCTGCCTAGAGAAGGAGCACTTGTCCAATTTCTATCCCAGTCTATAATTTGACTCCTTCAAAGCTTCACCACAGCAGACTGTCTTTTTTATTTACTTTTTATAACTAGGACCCAATAGAATATCTACTATATAATAAATATTAAATGAATTAATATTGATGACTGATTCAGAAATTCAGTATATATCTACTATATAATAAATATTATTAAATGAATGTATATTGATGACTGACTAACCGATTCAGCAATTCAGAGAACTGATTCAGAAATTTCCTTAAATTAAGGAAAGACATAATAAAGGTGACTTACGCAATTACCAAGATGAAACTCACCTAACTGAATAACGTGGAAATGATTTCCATCACACAAAAACAAATAGTCAAAAATAAACAAGCGAGCAACAGACCAAAACTACCAGCTTGGGATGAATAGAATGCTAAAAACTATAGGCATTTTCTCCATATTTATGCTAACTAGAAAGTAAACAGATGGATCTAGAACTTTGCAAAGAATTTTTATTTCCCCCTAAGGATGGGAAGGTAGAAATGCAGTGAGTATGAGGAAGGCAGCTGTTTCATTTCTCAGAAGGATAATTAAAGAAACAGATTATCTATTTTATAAAAGTGAAAGCCACAGCATCTTCTATCTTAGTTTCTTGGATCAAAATTGAAACTCTCCTTTCAATAGAGTGTTAACATTCTTTAATATATCAACATCTTTTACTTAATAGAGACCACTGATCACCAACAGAATGAGTATGCCAAATGAACAACAAACATTTGTGTGACTGTATTTATTGATCTTATGTATACTTGTATAGAAACATAAAACTTGGGAAAGTTGTTTATTTTTTCACTCCTATGCAGGGAAGCAGGACATTTATCTATTGAATTTGACTGAGACGCAGTTAAGAAATTATTACAAACACTCCTAATAAGAAGTGAATAATAGACTTAAGCAATACTGTTATTAAGTGTAAAAAAAAAGGTCTTGGACAGGCAGTAGATAAAACTACATGACTACGTGGAAGAGCGACTCACATCTAGAGCTAGAAAGTGTTTTAGAAACATTCTCATCCTGAGGAAGCTATGACAGATAAAAAAAGATCAGAAAGAAAGGGCAGCATCAGTAAAGAAATTGTTTCAATTATCGAGTCTTTGTTTATAATGTGAAGTAAATGTAGAGGTAAATTGGATGTGATTTAAAATAGCCTTGGGGCGCCTGGGTGGCTCAGTGAGTTAAGCTTCTGCCTTCTGCTCAGGTCATGATCTCAGGGTCCTGGGATCCATGAGAAGGAGCCTCGCATCTGGCTCCCTGTTCAGCTGCAGGTCTGTTTCTCCCTCTCCCTCTCCTTCTGCCACTCCCCCTACTTGCGCTCTCTCTCACTCTCTCCCTCTGTCAAATAAATAAATAAAATATTTTTTAAAAATTAAAAAAAATAAAGTAGCCGCAAACATTGAAAGGTCTTATATATGACTATTTCAACCGACAGTATTCCTCAGTCTTCTAATTATTCAAATATACAATTCTTTATAAATCTAGCTTGATTTGTGAGCTTTTCCTTAAGTCTGACTTACTTAATTTTCTCTTCTACCTTGCCAAATCTCAGAGAAAAAATATTTGTATTTAAGAAAAGATGTTATCCTTTCACAAACTAATGGAATGTTTTAATCAACACATCAGGTTAAAAAGCATAGCATTGTTTCTATTATAAATAATTACTAAAATGTCAACTACCTTTGTTTCACGTTCTTTTACTTATGACAAGCATAAAGGTATTATAGTTTTTTCATGGCCTAAAAACTGAATTTAGAAACATACAGTTTTGATACATTACTTTTATTTTTTAAAATACATACAGTAGAGTTGACGGAGATTTTGAGGGATTAAAAATAATGAGACAAAGTCCTTAGTTATGAAATAAACATTTTATTATGAAGAGAATCAATATGCTCTTTTAAAAACTGTTTCAGCGTCTGCTCTGCACACCCTTAGTCTGCTGGGGATAGGGGTCCAGCCATAATCCTGATATTTTCTATATGCATAAATTTTATGAGTTGTAGATCTCAATTTTCTTGAATTGAATATTAAAAAATTGAAAAAAAGGGCCTCTAAGCTTACTTAATCTCATGCCGTGTTTTGATTGTGTACTATTTCTGAGAAAGAAATCTTCACAATTTGAACTTACGTAACCTTGATTTTGATCTTTATGTTAAATATGTTTAATAATATACCTCTCATCTACATTCACCCAAATGTGCAATGTATTGTATCTTGCCAACTATTTCTTTATACTTCACCGATTAAAATATTATTTTTTATGTGCCAGCCAGATTTAAAAATTAGTAGATTTGTAATATGTATACGTCTGCTATGTTGAATTACATTTGAGATATTTTGCACACAAGCCAGTAGTTTCCAATCTGAGAAATAGTTTTCCTGTGGCCCTTAAAAGGGAAGATCACTGGAACCTGAAACTGGGTTTGCAGGAACCATTGTTAGGAGCACCTTGGGCTGCTATGAATACCTTTACTTTATTCCACTTGTTATATTGTATCTTTTTCCTTTACAAACCATAGAATCAGGAGTACTGACTTTTTGGGTCCTGTGAATCTTCTTTTTATCAATTGAACCCTGTTTGACTACCACCATTAGCACCATTCCTCAATCATTTAGCTTGGATTTTCTATTAACTCAGGCATACAATCTCCAAAATCAATTTTATTAACCCAGCTTCCATTTTTTATAACTCTGAAATCATCCTTTTTCTGGTTTATGGTGGTCAGCACATTTAGAAAAAAATATTGACATTTTGTAATTTTATTCCTAATTTAATGAGAATGTATCCAGTATTTTATTATTTTGTTTTGTTAATATTTTAAAGATTTTTAATATTGTGTGAGTTGGTGTATATATATTTTCTATTTTGTGAACATTGGATTTTTTTATTAAAATAAATTTTCTCTTCTTTTAAATATATTCTGGTTTATTTTCAAATGGCATTATGCTCATCTGTTTTCTGAAGATTTAGTTTTGTTAGATATTCCTTCATAGAATCATCAAGGTTCAGTATTCTTAGGGGGAATGGTACTTTTGGAAAAATTCTACATTTCTTCTATAATAATAATATATAATAATAAACTTTTTTTTATAATTTGGAGTTTTATGGATTTTTTAATTTTTAATTATTTTATATTATTATTTATATTATTTTATATTTATTTTTATAAAATAGCCAATGAAACTGGTTCTTCCTTTTTTCATTGTAATTGCTTGTAATTGAGCAAATTTTAATTCAGTAGTTTCTATAGTAACTGTGATTTCTCTTATTATTTGGTATTTTATGTATTTCTATTTTCTCCCTTCTTCTTGGATAGATTAGCTTGTCAGCCACGTATAAGTTCTGTGTTTCCAATTTTTTTCTTGTTCCAATTTTTTAAAATTTTTAATTAAATTCTGATTTTAAATTTTACTTCTATGTTTTCAGATCATTGTTCAATTAAACTAGGAATTTATTTAAAAAATAGAAAAAATGTAATCTATAGATATTAAATAAACAAATAGAAAATCACACTTAACTCAGGAAAAGGAAACATCAAAACCAAATTACAAAGTAGCTCAAAAGTCCTCATAAAATACTACACATTAAAATATATTGAATGCATGTAGAACAGTATCTAGAGAAAAAGTTGGACCTCATTGTCTACATCATTAAGTCACATAGTTAAAATAATCTTTACTAAACTTCGAACCATAAATATTTTATGGTTAAAATAAGGTTAAAAGTGCAGAAAATAAGTCTAAATTAGTAATTTCAAAGAAATTGATAAAGAAAAAAATTAGAACTACTAACTAAATTCAAAAGCTAGATCCAAATATTAGTGAACTAAGGCAGCAACTAACCAAAGGAATAATTTAAAGTCATATAAATCAGAAAAATCCCTAAAATATCAATATGAAGACAAATAATACTCATAAATGCGAAAGAACATGAATGCCTGATACATTTCATTAGCGATCAAATACATACTAACAGTCACAAATTACCATCTTCTTCCGTTCAGATTTGCAAACAATAATGAAAAACATATTTCAAGCTATTTGATCACATGATATTTAATAACTGATATCACAGACAATTTCGTGGGAGCTCTGAATGGGGATTATGTTTCTGTTTGTCTTTATTAATTTGTTAAGCAGGCAGATATGCATTGTTTAATACCTTCATTCTTCATTGCAACTGGAAACAAGACAGTATTATGATAGTCCCAGATAATAGGGTGCATTCTTGATGTTTCAGGTTCCTGAACTTACGTAGAGCATAATCAGCAGCCCTGATCTGCAGTGGGAAGTCAGAGGGGCCGTGTGGTTGGCATGTTTGCTTCCCTTGGGGGACATTGCTGCTCAGTGTGGTCACTGGCTGACAGAGCTTCACTAAGGTTCATGCCATTTTCACTTGAGGAAATTGGCTACATTCCTGTTTGTTCAGATAATCCTTTTTTCTCCTTTTCACCCTGCACTAGCTGATTTCTGAGATTTAGACACCTGAAGCATGAGAGAGAACAGGAGGTTAATCCAGCAATTCTGTAAATAGTTCCGTACCAGGAGTGTTTGCCAAATAACAAAGCTGCTTCTTTCCCCAAGGATGTGGAAGTGAAGACATTATTTTTTAGAAGCACAAAGAGCAATCTGATGAGGATGGTATTGGCATGTAGCCAAGCATGAGCTCCACAAAGACCACGAGGCTGGGCCTGCCTGGGGCTTTCTTTATGGCTCTAGTTCTCCAGATTAAATTGTATCAGTCCATCAGCTCAAGAGTCTTAAAAGTTTCCCTCCCAGTCCTATAGCCCTTTTTCTGGATAGCTATCCAAGGAAACAAATGGCAGTCATCAGCTTATAACTAAAAGAAAATTTCAGCAAGGCAGCCACAATAATTACTTCAGCGTGGAAGGATAAAAGTTCATACATCACAAGCTAAAATGGCTCCTGGAGCCTCTCTGGAAATCCAGAACAAAGGGAATAGGACCACAGCAAGTGAAATGACGGAGTGAAGAGAATGACTTATAGAGAGCCGGATGTGCCATCTGCAACACCAGACAAGCAGCTGTGTGTCAGGGTATCAGATGGAAGAAGTCTACAGTGCCTCTTAGTGAGAGCCTGGTGAATAGGCAATTCCTCAAAAATACTTAAAAAAAGAAAAAAAGAAAGAAGGTCGGTAGCTACAGGCTGATTCCAGGCTTGATCTTGCTTCCCAGAGCAGCCAAGGGGCTCTGAAATCCTGATACTGCTGTGGAGCTAGAACAAGCAGGATCGGGGGCCACTGGAACACTGCTGCGTGCCCCAAACTCTCAAGATGACAGCAAATGTTACAAGGGAGGGCTGTGAAAGCCACAAGGGGCATTAGAATCATAATTAGAATATTCTCGGGAGATGTTTCAAAGACTGCCATCACAGAAGCCAGAGAACAGTTGCTATTAGGCATGTCTCACTATAAGGACTGGGATTCTTATGCTGAGTTTATAACTACCCGCAGTCAGCCAGGAAAAATGCTCTCTGCCTCTTTGTCTTCTGATTTCCAGTCAGAATAATGATGATGTGCCTACCATCTGCTAATGCATTCTAAAGAATGACTTGCAGGAGTAGCTTTACTTCTTTTTTGTTGTTGTTGTTCGTATGTCTCCTTGAAATATAATAATAAAAAACCAACATACACTCTTATTTATTCCAAATGTTATTTGTACATAATAAAACCAATATATATCATTTATTACATAATTTAGAAATAATCATAAGAAAAAATTAAAACAATTTACGTGTTACTAGAAATCTATTTCTTAATGAGTTGAATAGAGTTAGGGTTTTTTAAAAACAGTTTATCCATCTGCAGATACATAAATAAAATTTATTCCTAGGATGAAACAGAATTAAGCATCAGTTCTTTTCCTGTATTTTTGTTTTTATGGATGTAAATGCTAAGTTAACATGAAGATGGAAATGAGTTTAGTTATAGCAGAGTCATTCAAATAGTTCAATTTCATTGGAGTTGTTTTCCAAAAGTATCTAGTGATCTGAAAAGTTATTTTCAAGGGCAAAAGCAAAATGAAAATAGGGGAAAAATACCTGTCTTGTAATGACTTGTTACTCATTTATTCGCTTTGACAATTTTAGGGACTTATCAAATAACTAAATAATTTATTTTTTTAAATTTGAGGTCCCATGTTTAACAATGTACTCAGAGTTTGAAAAGGAAATATTAATTTAAATCTATTCATCAATACACTGTTTTCCTCAGCTTTATTTGGGTAAATTGATAAAATGTATATATTTAGTATGTACAAAGTAATATTTCATGCATGTATACATTGTGAAATTATTACCACAATGAAGCTAATTAACATATTCATTATCTCACATCGTTACCATTTGTGTGTGGGCACGTGTGTATGTGTGTGTGCGCGCGTGTGTGTGTGTGTGTGCTTGTGTGGTTAGAACACAAGTTCTACTCAGCAAATTTCAAGTACACAATACTGTATTATTAATTATAGTCACCATGCTGTACATTAGATCTTCAGAAACCATTTCTCTTGCATAACTGAAACTTTGTACCTTTTGACTAAATATCCTCATTTCCCCCATCCGTCTTCCCCTGGCAAGTACAATTCTACCCTTTGCTTTTACAAGTTTGACTTTTTAAAAGTCTACATCTAAGCGAGATCATGCAGTATTTGTCCTTCTGTGTCTGGCTTCTTTCATTTAACATAATGTCCTCCAGGTTCATTCATGTTGTTACAAATGACAGAATTTTCTTCTTTCATAAAGCTGAATAATATTCCATTGTGTGTATTTTCCACATTTTATTAATTCTTTCATCCATAGTTGGACACTTCAGTGATTTCCATATCTCGGTTATTGTAAATAATGCTTGCAGTGAACATGGAGTACAGATACCTCTTTGATACACTAATTTCATTTCCTTTGGACATACACCCCCTAAGTGAGACTGTTGGATCATATGATAGTTCTATTTTTAATTTTTTGAGGAACCTCTATGTAGTTTTCCAAAGTGGCTATAATAATTTATATTCCCACCAACAATGCACGAATGTTCCCTTTTCTCCACATTCTCTTCAACACTTATCTTTTTTTTAAGTGATAATCATCCTAAATGTTATGAAGTGATATCTTGTTATAATTTTAATTTGTATTTCCTTGATGACTAGTGATATTGAGCATCTTTTCATATGCCTGTTGGTATTTGTATGTCTTCTTTGTTTTTTAGGTTTTGTTTTTGTTTTGTTTTTTTTTTTGCTATTGACTTGTAGGAGCTCCTTAATATTATGGATATTAGCTCCTGCTTAGATATATATTTTGCCAATATTTTCTCCTGTTCCATAGTTGTGTATTTATTTTGTTGATCATTTCTTTTGCTGTGCAGAAGATTTTCAGTTTGACAAAATCTCATTTGTCTATTTTTGCTTTTGTTGTGTGTGTTTTGGGGATTATATCCAAGAAAATAAATTCCCAGACCAATGTCAAGAGGCTTTTTCCCTATGCTTTTTTCTAATAGTTTTACAGTTTATATCTAATGTTTAAGTCTTTGATTCATTTCTATTTGATTTCTGCATATGGTATTAGATAAGTGTCCAGTTTCTAATTTCTAATACTGTTTAGTAAAGACAGTATGCATATTTTTACCTTCTTTGTCACGAATAATTGGCCACACAATTGTGAGTTTATATCTGGGCTCTCCAATTTGTTCTACTGATCTATGTGTCTTTTCTTGTGCCAACAACATACCGCGTCATTACAGCTTTTTAGTACATATTCATACCTGGGATTGTGATACCTTCAGGATTTTTTTCCTACTTTTTCAAGATTGCTTTATCTACGTGGGGTCTTTTGTGGTTTCATGCAAATTTTAGGATTATTTGTTCTAATTCTCTAAAAAAATGCTGTTTGTATTTCGATAAGGAACGCATTAAATCTGTAGACTGCTTTTAGTAGTATGGACATTTTAACAATATTTGTTCTCCCAACCCATGAGCATAGAATATCTTTCCATTTGTTTGTGTTGTCTTCAATTTCTTGCATCAGTGTTTTGTAGTTCTCATAGTACAGATCTTTTACCTTCCTCAATAAGTTTATTCCTAGGAATTTTGTTCTTTTTGGTGTAATTATAAATGAGAATGTTTTCTGAATTGCTCTTTCTGCTACTTCGTTGTTAGTGCATAGGAATGCAGTGGATTTCTGTATATGGATTTTATATCCTGAGACCTTACTGAATTCATTTATCAGTTCTAGTAGTTTATTGGTGGGGTCTGTAGGGTTTTCTATATATATTATCATGTCGTCTGCAAATTGTGAAAGTTTCACTTCTTCCTTACTGATTTGGACGCCTTTTATTTCTTCTTGTCAGATTGTTGTCCCTAGGATTCACAGTACCATCATGCATAAAAATGGTGAGAGACAAGACCTCCTTGTCTTGTTCTTGATCTTAGGAGAGAAGCTCTCAGTTTTTCCCCATTAAGTATGATATTAGCTGTGGGTTTTCACATAAGGCCTTTATTATGTTAAGATGTGGTCCCTCTATACCTACTTTGATGACAATTTTTATCACGAATAGAAAATGTACTTTTTCAAATGCCTTTTCTGTATCTGTTGAATTTTCATATGGTTTTTATACTTTCTCATTGATATAATGTATCCCTTTGATTGATTTGCAAATATTGAACCACCCTGTATCCCAGTGATAAATCCCACTTGATCATGTTGAATAATTTTTTTTAAGTATTACTGGATTTGGTTTGTTAATATTTTGTTGATCTTTGTATCTATGTTCATCAGAAATATTGGCCGATAGTTCTTTATTTGTTGTGTTTTTATCTGACTTTGGTATCAGGATAATGTTGGCCTCAAATAATGAATTTGGAAGATTTCCTTCCTTTTCTATTTTTTGGAAAAGTTTGAGAAGAATAGGTATTAATTTTTCTTTATGATTATATATGGCTCTTCTTTGTATTTTCTTACATTCTTTGTTTTATTTATTTGTTTATTTATTTTTAAGATTTTATTTATTTATTTGACAAAGAGATCACAAGTAGGCAGAGAGGCAGACAGAGAGGGGGAAGCAGACTCCCTGCTGAGCAGAGAGCCTGATGCGGGGCTCAATCCCAGGACCCTGAGATCTTGACCTGAGCCGAAAGCAGAGGCTTTAACCCACTGAACCACCCAGGCACCCCTACATACAGTCTTTGTTTTAATGTCCATTTTGTAAAATAAAAATATTGCTACACCAGCTTTCTTTTCAGTTCCATTTGCATGATTAATGCTTTTCTCTTCTTTCACTTTCAATCTGCATGTGTCTTTAGGACTGCGGTGTCTTCTAGGCAGCAAAGTAATTATTGATAAGTATGTACTTACTGCCATTTTATTACTTTTTTATGGTTATTTTTGTAGTTTTTCTCTGTTTCTTCTCTTCTCTAAAGGCTTAGTGGCTTTCTTAGTAATTCTGTTCCCTTTATTTTTTGCATATCACTTGTTTTGATTTGTGGTTACCATTAGGTTTAGTAACATCATATTGCAAATAGCAGACTATATTTCATGACTGGTTGCTTAAGTTTGAACCCATTCTAGAGGCATTATTTTTTTTCTCTGTCTCCCCATCCCCCCAACATTTTAAGTATATGGCGTCATACTTTATATCCTTTTATTTTGTGAATCCCCCGACTTTTAGAGTTATACTTCACTTTACTCCTTTTGTTTTTCCTAATTTTCCTCCTTCTACTTATGGTTCTTACTTACCACTCAAAAAGTCCTCTTTAACATTTCTTGTAGGGATGGTATAATGCTCATGAATTTATTTAATTTTTGTTGTTCTGAGATACCCTTTACCTCTCCTTCAATTCTGAATGATAGCCATCAGGATAGAGTATTCTTGGTTGCAGGTGTTTTTGTTTTTTGTTTTTTTTCCAGCATTTTGAATATATTATGCCACCCCCTCTGGCCTATAGAGTTTCTGCTGAAAAATCAACTGATAGCCTTAAAAGGTTTCCCTTGTATTGTATCTGTTTTCTTTTCTCTTGCTGCCTTTAAAATTCTCTCTTTATCACTACTTTTTGCCATTTTAATTACTATGTGTCTTTCTGTGGACCTCCTTGGGTTTTGTTGGGGACCTCTGTGCCTCTGGATCTGGATTTCTTTTTCCTTCCCCCAGATTTGGAGATTTTTCAGCTCTTAATTATTCAAATAAATTTCCTCCTCTGTTGTTAGGTTTGATGGTGTCTCTGAAATCTGTCATTTTTTTATTATTTTTTTCTCCTGTTCAGCTTGATTGGTTCCCTTTACTCTTTCTTCCAGGTCACTGATCCATTCTTCTGGTTGCTCTAGTCTACTATTTATTCCATCTAGTGCATTTTAATTTCAGTTAATGAGTTTTTCATCTCCCATTGGTCCTTTTTATGTTTTCTATCTCTTTGCTGAGTGTATCACTATGGTCCTTCCCTCTTAAGTCCAGGGAGTATCTTCATGACCATTCCTTTAAATTCCCATTTAACTCTCTTGCTGTGATTGTGTCCTGTTCTTTCATCTGGGACATATTTCTCTGTCTCCTTATTTTGTCTAACTCTCTAGGTCTGTTTCTCTGCTCTCGAAAGTATGAAGAAGAGGTCCTTTAGTGCCTTGCAGTACAGTATCCCCTGTTCACCAGAACCTGGATCTTTAGGGTTGTCTTCTATGTGTGTTGCCTGTGCATTGCTGTTGTGCCTCAGCTGCATTTGCCTTCATTCCAGTCATCTGCAGTGGCTCTCTTTTCCTGTTGTAGGCAAGGTTTGGTCCCTGTGTTGTTAGTGTGCCAGTCCAGAGACTCCTTGAGTTGAGCGAGACCAGGCAGTCGCCAAGATGCAGTAGCACCAAATTATTGGGTGCTTTTCCTATGTCGTTCCCTGAGAAGCTTTTGTTGGTGGATGGGGCCTGCAGTCAGACCAGTTCTCTGCCCCCAGTCTGCTGCTGGAGCTGTAGTTGACTAGAGTGTGTGATTATTTTCCCTTCACTCTGGGGCAGAAGACACTTAGGAGTGGTGCTGGTTTCTTTTGGGCCTACTTATGCACTGCCAGGCTCTTGGGACCACTTTGGATGAGCTCCAGCCACAGGTGAATTTGAAGGGGCAGGTGTACAGAAAAAGACACGTGCAGGGCATGTGGTGTAAGCATGGTTTGTACAGAGCTGCTGGGGCGGGGGGCACCTGCAGTGGCCCAAGACTAAGGCTGACCATGTTGAAAGAGATAGATCTCCTGAAGAACATAGGGGCAGAGGACTTGGTACTTGGTATTGGCAAAGTTTGCGAAGGTCTACTGTGGGAGGAGACCTGAAGCTTTGGCCTTGGTGGAGGGGCTGTGTCTAAAGGAAAATGTGAGGATAGAGCATGCTGTTAGCAAGTGGAGAGCGGTCATGCTCTGTTGTTTCCTGCACATGTCCCTGTGCTGTGTTGGAAGGCAGAGAGGGGGAATGCCACCCTTGGTCTCCTTTGTTCCTGGAGAAATCTCATAAAGATCCATAACCCTCCAGCACATGCTCTGAGATTAGTAAATAAACCTCCTTCATTTATAGCCTAGGTGTTTTTCAAACTGAGGCTTCTATGTTGTATCTCCATGAGGCTGTTTACTGACTCTACGTGTGGGGCCTCTGCCCTCTTGGCTTACCGAGAGCCAAATCTAATATTGTTAAGTTTTTATTTAAATTCCAGTTGGTTAACATACTGTGTAGTATTAGTTTCAGGTGTGCAGTATAGTGATTCAATACTTCCACATAACACCTGGTGCTGAATTGGAGGTATTAAGCCCTAGCAATTGTTAGATCCCTCCAGTTTTCAAAGTCTTGTCTTTAAAGGCTTTCAAAGCCTTGTCTTCCCCATGTGGGTTCCCTCTGCCTGGGGTGCCTGGCATGGGGTCTGGTCCTCTCCACTCTTCCACACCCATGGTGTCCTTCCCTCCCATGGACAGTCCTATGGGTCTGTTTGGCTCCTGAGTACATCTCTGCCACTCCCACCCTCTTTGATCTGGCCTCCCCCCTGCATGTAGCTTCAAAGAGTCTGTTCTGCCAGTGTTCAGTTCATTTTTTTTTTTAAAGATTTTATTTATTTATTTCAGAGAGAGAGAGAGAGATCACAAGTAGGCAGAGAGGCAGGCATAGAGAAGCAGGCTCCCCGCTCAGCAGAGAACCTGATTGGGGGCTCTATCCCAGGACCCTGAGATCATGACCTGAACCTAAGGCAGAGGCTTAATCTACTGAGCCTCCCAGGTGCCCTTCATTTTCTGAATTCTTTGCAATGAGGTGAGTATTACCTAGTTGTATCTGTGGAATGAGGTGAACTTAAGATCTTCCTATAATACCATTTTCCTCTATTTTGTTTCTTATTTCTTGACTTGTATTAATACAACACAATATATACTAAAATTATGAGTTTTATATGAAGTGAAGATTGTAATAAAAAATGTGGTGTTCCTTTTTTCAGGAAATGTATGTGTATGAGTATAATAGAATTTTACATTCAGCTTTTTAAGATAATTAAATGAAAAGTATCTATAAATTTAATAATTTATATACTGTTGATTTCCTTAGATATTATGACCAAACTCTTCCTATGTTTTAATAAAAGAAGATAATTCTGATAAAACTAATCATAAAGTATTTCACTTTAAAAAAATAGAAAAATTATTGGGGCACCTGAGTGGCTCAGTGGGTAGAAGCCTCTGCCTTTGGCTCAGGTCATGATCTCAGGGTCCTGGGATCGAGCCCCTCATTGGGCCCTCTGCTCAGCGTGGAGCCTGCTTCCCTCTCTCTCTGCCTGGCTCTCTGCCTACTTGGGATTTCTCTCTCTCTGTCAAATAAATAAATAAAATATTTTTAAAAGAAAAATAAATAAATTTAAAAAATAAAAAAATGGGAATAATTATTAAAAACATATAGGATAAACTAATACGAGATTATAATGCCATAAAATATAATTCAAGTACATTTAGGTGTTTGCTAATTTTAAGAAATCTCATAATATTTTGAGGGGGCTGAATTACCATTACAACTTCAAAATTCATGTTATTTCACAAAACATTCTAATTTCACCTGTAGAATCAACATCAATAATTTTTATTTCTTTTGATTAAAGATGCTTTACTTTCCAGCTAATGGCAAGTCCTAATGGATTTTGGAAGAGTTTATATGAATTACATATGTTTTTTTAAGACTTTTTTTTATTTATTCATTTGGGAGAGACAGAGACTGAGAGAGCACAAGCAGGGGGAGAGGCAGAAGCTGGGGGGGAGGAAGAAACAGACTCCCCACTGAGCTGGGAGCCCGATGCGGGGCTCGATCCCAGGACTCTGAGATCATGACCTAAGCCAAAGGCAGATACTTAACTGACTGAGCCACCCAGGCACCCCATGAATTGCTTATGTTTTAAAAGATTGAAAAAGCATATTTAGCATCTCCCTTAGGAGTTTTTTACCAAAAAACTTCAGGTTCTCCCTCAAAAGTTGTACTTTATTCATAATAGTCAAGGAATAGAAGCTTTCTTCTATAAAAATTGCTGTTTCTCCCAATGCCCTTATTCCATAATATATTTCATTTCAGTCCTTCCCAGTATGGGCTAAAATATCTTTTCTTGTGATACGTTTCATGCTTATCATGTCTATTTAATAACATACCAGACAGGGGGCACTGTGTTGGTTTTATAGTATTCTGAATGCTCACCAAAGGAGTCTTCACCCATTCGAATAGTTTACAGAACTGGAGCTTTACCCCCAGGAACATACACTATTGTAAGATTTGGGGAAAAGGGCTATTTTTTCTGCCTCTAAAGTTAAAGAGAGCTGGTGTGAAAAGGAAAATGGTAAGAGAGAACAAAAATATCAGGAGAAAGTTCCAGATCTGGACATGCATTCCCCTAAACCCAACAATACCCAACGTCTATTGGAAAGTAGTCCAGTTTAGACAAACCTCTCATACAGATTCAGAAGCTGGTAAAACTGAATTTATGTGGTGATAATATAAATTGAAAATACAAAATTGCTTCTTTAAGACCCAGTGAAAATTCTGAGTTATTGAATCTGTGATTGTAGAAAAGAAAGGAAAAAAATTTATTGATCACCATTGAAAACAGTTTACTGTGAAACTGAAAACTAAGATGGTAGAGTGGTTTTGGCAAGCTGTAAATGTTAGAGATATGGCTAAACATAGACCAAAAATTGTGAACCTAGCTGAAGGGGATAAACAGAACTCTGGTCTCAGTTTGGAGAACCATTTGCAGCAGTGGTTTTCAATTCAGATTGCATATTCAGATTGCAATATGAGACTCTTCTGGAGGGCTTGAAAAACTACCAGTGCTTGAAACCCACCCAAGACCAATTCAGTTAGAATCTTTGTGGTTGGAATCTAGGTATTGGGATATTGGAAAAGTTCCCCGGGGTTTCCATTGTTCAGCATAGATTGAGAGCCAGTATTTTTTTAGATAAATTTGATATAGAATTGTACAAATCAAAACGATTTGGGGAAATAGAAAAAGAGAGAGACTGTTGGTGATTTGGGGGTGCTAGAAAATGGAAATTATCAGTATAATAAGCATTGTCATGGACAAGAGTTACTCTTGCCTAACCCCTACCCAACCTTTAAAATTTGAGAGAGAAATTAGTAAAGATTAAATTTCCTTCTGGGGTAATTTTTCTGGAGCAGGAAATTGACTAGAGAGTAGGGAAGGAGTCATTTGTACAAATGTAATATCAAAATTTTAGGCAAATATTTGTGCTAAAAGAGATGATGGCAAAAATTAATTATAATAGAAAAATGTGCCACAATGCCGTAGTTGCATTAAGTTGCCTCTCTATGATGGAACATAATGCTATTATTAAAGTCATAATTTCACATGGTATTCAGTGTATTCCCTGAAACATGAGTGATTTTAAGGCACTAGATAATACTACGCATAAAAGATGTTTGTATATAGGCATATGCATATACACGAATAACAAGTGTGCCTATATATGTGTGTATATACATATGTATATATGTGTAAAATTTTCAAAACAATAAAAGCTATTGATTGGCTTATTTTACTTACTATATTTCTTTATTTTTCTTTCTTTTTAAAGAGGACAAGAATATCTTACGTTTAATATCTAAATGTTAAACACTTTTTAGAGACTGGATAGGAATGACAGTCACATTCTGGTGACTCATTAAGTGATATAGCTTGACATATTTTAAAATAATCTGCCAAGATAAAGCCTGCTCAATTGCTAAAATGTATGCAATTCTCTCAACCACACGTCTGTTCCTAAGATAATATGCCTTGAAAGCAATATGTGCATGTGGGTGTTTAGTAATTTTAATAGGCATTTATCAAGGTCATACCTGTAGTAGCTTTTATGACTCAAATTTGTGATTGTTTTCTAAGAATATAGTAACTTGAGCAGGTAGAATTTCTAAATGAAGTATTTTAGGGTACAATATATCATTTCTTATTTAAATAGCACTTGATCATTATTAGTCACTTAAAGTTAGGTAGCAGAAGTATGAGAAAAATTTAGAAGACTTATAAGATTAAAAAAGCTGTAATGACAAAAAGATAACTGTTTTTGTATATTCCCTTAGAATTCATTTTAGAAATATACTTCAATCAATTTTATTAAAGTATAATTTATATAAATCAAATTCACCAAATATGTGTAGGTTTATAACCTGTAAAAAAAAATATAAAGTTGAGAGAGGAAGATAGTGGCAGCATGGAAAGTTTTTCTTATCCTACAAACACAGCTAGATAACTATCAAATCATCCTAAATATCCCAGAAATTGACCTGAAGACTGACAAAACAAACTCCACAATTAAAGGGATAGAAGAGGCCACATCAAAGGAGGTAGGAAGTGTGGAGACAGAGTTTAGGGGAGAAACAGATTGCAGGTGCTATGGAGGGTCAGGAGCAAAAAAGTTATTTTTAAAAAAAGAACTACTGTGTGATCCAGCAATTGCTTTACTAGGTATTTCCCTAAAGAATATAAAAATACTAATTCAAAGGAATACATGCACCCCAATGTTTATAGCAGCATTATCAGCAATAGCCAAATTATGGAAGCAGCCCAAGTGTCTATTGACTGGTGAATGGATAAAGAAGTGGTGTGAGTGTGTGTGTGTGTGTGTGTGAGTGTGATGGAATATTATTCAGTCATAAAAAAAGTATGACATCTTGCCATTTGCAATGACATGGATGAAGCTGGAGGATATTATGGTAAGTGAAATAAGTCAGAGAAAGACAAATACCATATGATTTCACTCATGTGGAATTTAAGAGACAAAACGAATGAACAAAGGGGAAAAGAGATGAGAGAGAGAGGCAAATCAAGAAATATATTCTTAACTGTGGAGAATAAACTGATGGATACCAAAGGGTAGGTGGGTGTTGGGATGGGTTAAATAGGTGATAGGGATTAAAGAGAGCACTTGCGATGAGCACCAAGTGTTATATGGAAGTGTTGAATACACATGAAACTAAGATTACATGTATTGTTAACTAACTGGAATCTGAGTAAAAACATAAATAGATGAATAAATGAATGAAGTATAAAGTCATGTAAATACCACCACAATCAAGCTATAGAATATTTATCTCATCCCAATCTGATTCTGACAGAATCTTATAGTATGTATAGTCTTTCGTATCTGCTTCTTTCACATAGCATGATGGGTGTGGGTGCTTTTTTTATATTTCATGTTGTTTTGCATATCAGTAGCTTATTCTTTTTTACTGTGAGGTAGTATTCCATTCTTTGGATAGTCTACAATTTGTTTACCCGTTCATTTACCTGTTGATGGGCATGTGGGCTCTTTCTGGTTTTTTGACTGTTATGTATATAAAACTGCTATAAAAAGCTTTCTGCAATCCTTTTTTTGAACATGTTTCATTTCGTCTTGGACAAATACCTACAAGCAGGATTTCTAGGTCATATCTTAAGTTTATGTTTGATTTTATATGAAACTGCCAAATTATTTTTGTAAGTGGTTGTACCATTTTACATTTCTTCCAGTACCTTGACATCTGGAGTGCATGTATAAGAGTTATAGTTCTTCCACATCCTCATCAACAATTGACATTTTAAGGTTTCTATTTTTCATCAATTTAGTGAGAGTGAAATGGCATATTAATGGGTTTTTAATTTGTACTTTCCTCATAATTAATGATATATTCTTTTCACATGCATACTGTCCAATCATATGGCCTTATGTAGATCATATTTTGTGAGATATCTGTTCAAATCACTTAATTTAAAAAAATTGAGTTCTTTGTCTTCTTGTCATTGAATTGCAAAAGTCTTTTGCTAGAAATATTTTTTTGCAAATATCTTCTTCCAGTGATGTGGAATCATTTAATATTAAATTGATGACTGACTTTATACTGATTAATTTTAGTATGTTGAACCAGTCTTGCACTGCTGAAATGAACCCCACTTGTAATTGAGGCTATTTGAAAACTAAAATGTGGAATGCCTGGGTGGCTCAGTCGGTTAATCATCTGCCTTGGAATCAGGTCATGATCCCAGAGTCCTGGGATCAAGTCCCACATCATGCTCCTCACTTAGCGGGGAGCCTGCTTCTCCCTCTGCCTGCTGCTACCTCTGCTTGTGTGCATGCTATTTATCTCTGATAAATAAATACATTTAAAATAAAACTATAAAATGAGAGATTTGAAGGTAGGAGTCTTACAGATTGAATTAAATGGTCTCTGGATTAATGGAGATATTAGAATGGGATAAATATATAAGAGCTGATGGATCAAGTATGGGATCTTTGTTAAAGATATTTTGAGCGGTGCCTGGGTGGCTCAGTGGGTTAAGCTGCTGCCTTTGGCTCAGGTCATGATCTCAGGGTCCTGGGATCGAGCCCCACATCAGGCTTTCTGCTCAGTGGGGAGCCCGCTTCCCCCTCTCTCTCTGCCTGCCTCTCTACCTACTTGTGATCTCTCTCTCTCTGTCAAATAAATAAATAAATAGATAGATTAAAAATAAATAGATAATCTTTTTAAAAAAGATATTTTGAGACTAGGGTAGGTAGTCGTGATGACAATGTTTGAGATATTCTAGAGATTGAAGAAAGGGACCTCACTGGATTTGAGGTCATGACATTCAGAGCCTAAGATGGTAGAGGATAATACACCTAGAATGTACTTAGCACCAAAAACTGATGGTGATTGTGTGGTAAAGGGGGAAACACTGACCCAAGATTGAATATCTTCGGTAGATAAGAAGTGATCCACAAGTGTAAAAAGATGTAAAAAGAAGAAGATAGATGTAATAGATGTAATAGATTTCTTCTTTTTAAATAGATGTAAAAAGAAGAAGAGCATGTCCCAGGATTATAAATGCACAGATTTTGCCAGATTGAGCCTCAGATAGGTTTCACAGCTTAAGACAGTTGAGAGATTTCTAGAAAACTGATTTTTGCTCCATTTCATCTTGAAAAAACTAACAAGGAATATATTTGCATTATTTTATACTAGTTACTTGCACTTGGTGGATAGTCAAGCCCACCAGCCAGGTTTTTTATAACAATTCATTTGCTCAGTGTGGACACAAGCTCATGATGGCTCACAACACCTGATGATTAAATTTTCAGGGATTTTTCGAGTCGGTGATTAAACAGTCCTTATTAAAAGTTAAATTATGTGATTTACACTTTAAGTAACTATACTAAAGTTTAATAAATACACAAAACTATCAATATTTCTATCAATTCTAATCATTTTCTAATTATTTCACTGTTACTTCTGTCCTTGGGGTTATTTACCTGTATTGTATGTTACCTGTGTGAAATTTAAAAATTGTGTAATAGTTGGCTTCTAAATATGTCTTTCCAACTCTATATTCAGTATTATTACATCCATAGCTATAAAATTGACCTTGGTTGTAATGTTTATACTACAGAATTGTCAAATGCTCCAGATTAAGACTTGGCTTGTTATTTGATTGATTTTCTAGACCATTAAAAGTTATAGAAAATCATTAATAAAGTAGATTAAAGGTCAAACTGTGTTGTATCTATGGCCATTAAATTTATAAATAATGTATTTAGTAAATAACATTTTAAGCTAATATTTAATTTGATTTTATAAATATATATTTATTTATAGAGATATAGGAAATGATTATTAAACATTTACCAGCACCCTGCCTGGTGAATGGATAATAAAAGGGGGTCCAAATGGTGACTATTGGAATGCCGATCACTACTGAAATAAAAGAATTGGAAGAATAGACTGCATTAATTATATTATTTTTTAAATTTTTTTATTCATTTGTATGAGAGAGAAAGAGAACACAGGGGAGGAGCAGAGGGAGAAGGACAAACAGACTTTGCACTAAGTGCAGAGCCTGACCTGGAGCTTGGTCCCAGGATCTGGAGATCATGACCCGAGCAGAACTCAAGTCAGCCGCTTAATCAGCTGAGCCACCCAGCGCCCTGCATTAATCATATTCTTTAATGAAAGTGAAATTCTCTTCTAACACCATGAACCCAATTTTTAATTTGGGTCCTCTGCTGGCTTTGTGGAGACTGCTCTCTTCACCTGTGTGAACTTCCTGCATTTGGGGCCTGCACCCTGAGGATTTCTCTACCTGCGGGCTGGGTTGTTACTGTGAATCCCTCCAGGCCTTGATATGTGGCAAGAAGCAGCAGTTTTACTTGGAGCTCACAGTGATTAAAATGTTTTATTGTAAACAAAGGAGGAAAAAAAGATAAAATGATGTGCTCAGGGAAAAAAATTGGATTTTTTTCTTACAGGGAGGCAGGATTTTATTGACTTGAGGGGGAGAATATGTTCAGGAAGAATCCTAGGGTCTCTCATGATGAAGATATGGCATGGTCCGTGAGACTTAATGCTTATTAAGCCATAATTCTTGTGATTCATTCTGGGAGCATTTTTGTGATCAGGACAAAGACCTTAGGACTAAACTCAAGTCAAAACAACTATAGTCTCTTTCTCTCTCTTTTAAAATTTTATTTATTTGTTTGTAATATAATTAACATACAGTGTATATTAGTTTCAGGTGTATAATAGAGTGATTCAGCAATATTCTGAATATTCACTGAATACACTGAATATTCACAGTGCTCATCTTGACGAGTATAATCTTAATCCCCTTCACCTATTTCACCCATTCCCACCCCCACCTCCAAACCAGCATCCTCTCTAGCAAACATCAGTTTGTTCTCTATAGTTAAGTCTGTTTCTCAATTTGTCTTTTTTTCTTTCATCTTTAAGTTTTTTTTTTTAATTCATTTGAGAGAGAGCATGAGAGAGAGAGAGTATGAGCCATAGGGGGAGAGGGTAGAGAAAGAGAGAGAAGTCACACCCGGGAGCCTGATGAGGGGACTCGATCTCAGGATCCTGAGATCATGACCTGAGCCAGAGGCAGACAATTAACTGCCTGAGCCACTCAGGCATCCCTGTTTTGTTTCTTGAATTCCACATATTAGTAAAATCATATGGTCTTTGTATTTCTCTGACTTATTTCACTTAACATTATATCTTCTAGATCCATCCATGGTGTTGGTAATGGCAATATATCACTCTTTTTTTATGACTGAGTAATAGTGCATTACGTAGGTACTACATCCTCATCCATTCATCTTTTGATGGACACTTGGGCTGCTTCCATATCTGGCTAATGTAAATAATGCTGCAGTGAATATAGGCATATCACTAAGTAGGCATATCTTTTCAAATTAGTGCTTTTGTGTTCTTTGGGTAATTATGCAGTAGTGGAATTACTGGATCATAGAATAATCCCATCTTTAAAGTTTTGGGAAACTTCCATCATGTTTTCTTCAGTGGCTGCACCAGCTTGCATTCCTAAAAACACTGCATGAAGATTCCTTTTTCTCCACATCCTCACCAACACTTGTCGTTTCTGGTGTTTTTTACTTTAGCCATTCTGACAGGTGTGAGATGATATCTCATAGTAGCTCTGATTTGCATTTCCTTGATGATCCATGGATGTTGAGCATCTTTTCATGTGTTTGTTGGCCTTCTGTATGTCTTCTTTGGCAAAATATCTTTTCATGTTCATTGCCCATTTTTATTTAGATTATTTTATTATTTATTTATTTATGTGTTGCATTGTAGGAATTCTTTAAATATTTTAGGTGTTAACTCATTTTTTATTTATTTTAATTTTTTTAGATATTAACTCCTTATTGGATATATTATTTGCAAATATCTTCTCCCATTGATGGGTTATCTTTTTGTTTTATTGATGTTTTCTTTTGCTTTGCAGAAGATTTTATTTTGGTATAGGCCCAATAGTTAAATTTTGCTTTTGTTTCCTTTACCTCAGTAGACCTATCTAGAAAAACATTTCTGCAACCAATGTAAAAGAGGTGAATACCTATGTTTTCTTCTAGGAATTTTATGGTTTCAGATCTGATGTTGGTTTATTTTTGTGTATGGTATAAGAAAGTGGTCCAGTTTCATCCTTTTACATACCTGTCCAGTTTTTCCAGCAACATTTGTTGAAGAGACTGTCTTCTCCCCAGTGTGTATTTTTGTCTCCTTTCTCATGGATTAATCGGCCATATAATCATGGGTTTATTTCTGGGTTCTGTATTTTGTTCTATTAATCTATGTGTCTAATTTTGTACCAGAACCATACTGTTTTGATTACTACAGCTTTGTAGTATATTTTGAAACCTGGAATTGTGATACTTCGAATTTTGTTCTCCTTTTTCAAGATTGCTTTAGCTATTTGGGGTCTTTTGTAATTCCATACAAATTTTAGGATTACTTGTTCTAGTTTTGTGAAAAATGCTGTTGGTATCCGATAGTGACTTGCATTAAATGTGTAGATTGCTTCAGATAGTATGAGCATTTTAATAGAATTGGTTCTCCTAGTCCATGAGCGTGGGATATCTTTCATTTGTTTGTGTCATCTTCAATTTCTTTCACCAATGTTTTATAGTTTTCAGAGTATAGGTCTTTCAACACATTGATTAAGTTTATTCCTAGGTATTTTATTTGGTGTAATTGTTAATGAAATTGATTTCTTTCTTCCTCTTCCCTACTTTTTGTGATTAGTATTAATTTTGTTCCAAAATGTGCCTCTCCCTTCCCTACCTTTTTTGATGAGGCCTCCTCTCTATGATCAACTTTAGGAAGTCAGTTCTGGCAATCTTTCTGGGTTAGTTATACTGCTGTGGGTGTTATCTAGGTGTATCTCTGGGATGAGGTAAGCTTAGGATCCTCTTTCTCTGTTATCTTCCCCAGTGGTCTACAAAATAACTAGTTTCTTTATTTGCATGTCCAGAATATCATAAGTAGTTACAAAAATACCATACCTCTTAAACTTTCCTTCCCCCTCCTCTTATCTTTTCTATCCAGCACCTTTAAACATTGAACATGGCTTTTGACTATCTTTATTCAAAAAGTCACAGAAACACCCTTTCTCTCTAAATTCACCTTTACCTACCAATTATTGCTCATTAAGATTCCTCTTTATAGAGGAAATCTAGGCTATAAATGAAAAACTATAGCTTAAAGACAGATGGCCCATGTTAAAATCCTGATTCTCACTGGATAGTTTTATTGAATGACCTTGTGGTTTCCTCATCTTTGAACCAGGGTGATAATAGCAGCAAATGACAAGGGTCTATTGTAACAATTACTAAAAAGGGCTAAAACAAGAGTTTAACATAGAATCAGTACTAAAGGAGTATCAGCTACTACGTACCTTTTCTCCTTTCCTTCTGACTACTGAACAAATTCTGGTAAGGAATTTGGGGAATGGGGAGATTGAAAGAGAGGAAGTCAATCTTCAAGCAAGATTGAAAGAGAGGAAGTAACTCTGGGAAATTGTATGAAATATTACTATTAATATCTTCAGAAAATATAGGAGCCCATGTGACAAAAAGGGGATGAATTTCAAAAGGGAAAAGTCTAGAAAGAGAGCCCCCTTCTTTGGTGATATTTATGCTCTGGGATAATTCAGTGTTGACTTAGAGAGACACATTATAAAACTATTCATCATGATGTACATGTCAAATACCTCATGTTTTGGTTAAAATTTATGTCACTCTCCAAAATATTATATTGGATTGTAAATAAAACATTCATAATATTTCAATCTTTTACCTCAGCTGGTGTATATATAATACATGGCTCTCTACTCCTCCATCAAATGTAGCCTAATCGCCCACCATGAAAGAATCTCTGACTCAAAGATTATTTAACTTCTTTAAAGCACAAAATAACATTTTTTAAATCCTATGTATCTGGATACAAGGTTTAATATACTTACATTCAAATTCAAATATTCTCATATTCAGTTTTAAATTCATGTACTAATATCTTGAGTAAAGAGATTTTTAATTTCTTCTTCCAATTTGCACAAATAATTGATGGCTCATTAACAACTCTGTGGGAACACTGCAAAACACACACATGCATGAGAAAAACAACTAGTTGTGACAGGGAGAATAAAGTCTGTGTCAATCATATTGAAATCCTCTATTCATTCCAAATAAAAAGTTAGAAAACACTTTGAGTAATACATTAGCATAAATAAAAAGAATCTCATAAATTATGCTTGCTAATGACATTCATAATTTTTTGCAAAATCATAGAATACACAGACGTTTCTCTTTTTTTTCTTGTGCTCTTTCCAGATTTTTTTTTCCAGATTTGTTCAAATCCTGTTGCCAATTTCACTAGGGACATATTACTTGACCATAATTTAGAATATTAGCTAGTGTTATGAAAAGAATAAAAAAAATACTTGTATTTTCGGGCATTTGGGAAGTAAGCTTTATCAATTTGGTAAGTTTTTTTTTTTCAACAAAGTTTAAGGATGTGTGACAGTGCAATTTTGAGAAATCATTTTTTTAAAAAAATTAGATGTGTAGATTTTTATTGAGACACTGTCTAGAATTTAACTTCAAAAGTGTTAGGTAGCCAGCAACGCTGTGGTCAGACTCCTTCGCATAATTATACGTGGGAACAAATTACTTTCTGCTTTCAGGGATTTCCAATTACCAGGCGGTGGTGACTCTAGGTAAAGTACACTATGACAACAGAATTAAAATTTGGGAGGGCAAGCAGTGTGTTAGTATTTCTTTAATGGAAAACAAACTGGCATTTTGTTTCCCACACATTGCTTTTTTAACTCTTTCTGTTGTGGCAATATTTTTAAATGGAAAAATTCAGGCATAGTATGCAAAATATCATTTAAGATGTGAAAGAAAAAATAGGCTTTTATTGTTTGGTTACTTGAGCATGAGATTGTGACTTGTTCCTTAGTTCATCTGAATACATGAATTCAGGGATTATTTAAAATATGCTAATATTCACATTTACATAGGATATTCTTCTGTGTTGTCAAGGTACAAGCTGGATAAAGTGAGAACAGAGGTTATTACTTGAAAGACTTTCTATTGGTTGGCACCCTTCCCAACCCCGCTTACCTCCCAGCACTTCCTTTCCAGACATTCACAATGCTACCCTCCTAGAGAAATTACACTACCCAAGTGGCATCCCTGTCTGGGGCCCTGTCACCACCTTTACTTGGACTGCTTAAACTACCTAAAGTTCTACTGCCCAGGTAATCTGACACTTACTCGTCTTCACCTGATTTCCTCCAAGCCATCATTTTAGACTTAGCTCAGGTATTACAGCCTCTAGGAAGTAGTTTCATGGACCATGGCCTTCCCTTACAGGGGGTAAATTTTGGTCAGTGATTTGGCCTTTTGATTTAGTGCTTATCACTCCATATTGTAACTGTCTGTTTAGTGATATATTTCCCCCATGAGATGGGAGTCTGTGAGGGGATTATGTTTTACATCTTTATATCTCCTTTAAAATCCATGAACAGGGCATGATACATGACTTCCATCATCTGTTCTCACTTTGACAATTTCGTTTACTTCCATGACTTCTGTGTCCACTTGTTTACTGAAAACTCTGTAATCTAAATATCCCGGCCAGAGTTCCCTCCTGAATTGTAGGATTATATAACTGAATTAGTCACTGGAAATCTCCATTTGGCTATATCACAGGCTCCTCAAAATCCAAAAGTCCAAAACAGAATTCATCTCTGAAATCCAAATTGAATGCTTCTCCAACATTTCTGTCTCAGTAAATATCACAGCAATCTAAGAAAAAGCAAAATAAATGGTTGGACTCTGAAGAAGCTGGGTGTTAAGCTCTGCTATTACACTGTGTAATCTTGGCTGATCTCTCTGCCTCTCATTTCTTATTTGTAAAATAAGGATAATAGCACTCTATCAAATGATTGTTGTGAATATTAAATTAGTACATGTAAGTCACCTAGAATACTGCATGGTAAATAGAATGTAGTCAATAAGTATTAAACATTATTTTAGTTCATCCCATTACTCAAGCTAAAATCCTGCATCATCATCTCTGGCTACTCTTTCTCTTCCCCTAAATTCCACATTGATATTATATATAATATAACCTATGTACATTGTATATAATATATATGTATAATATGTTGAAGTATATTCTCATAAACTTGTCAGAACTATTTTTTTCTCAAATTTTGCCATACCTCTCAATCTTATTGCCACCAT
Source organism: Nasua narica (assembly GCA_028533885.1). Classification (NCBI taxonomy): domain Eukaryota; kingdom Metazoa; phylum Chordata; class Mammalia; order Carnivora; family Procyonidae; genus Nasua; species Nasua narica. The sequence goes on from CM052799.1 coordinate 89,570,936, forward strand.
CCTACTTGAAAACCACCATCATCATCTCTCACCTGGCTAATTCTGAGTAGCCTTCCAACTCACACTTTGTGCCCAAACTATCCTTCTCTAATCTCTTTACCCCCACAAACCCCAGGTTGTGTGATTTTGACACATACCTCAACACATGGCTATGCTATTTACAATCTTTCTGTCTTCTCTTCGATATAAAATAATTCTATAATACTTGTCTCCAGAGTTCCTCCAAAGTCTAGCATGTGTGCTCCCTTATCCTTTTCTCCAGCCATTGTTTCCAACACTGCCTCCCTTTGTTGTGCTCTATCCAGGTCTCTCTTGATACTTATTTGTTTGGTGTCTATAATAGCAGTCCACGCTAAAACACAGTATTCATTAAGCAGGACCAATATCTTTCTTAATCTTTCTGGCTTGACAGTTACTACTGGAGTACCTAGTTATAGTGAAAATTCAATTAAATTGACTTAGTTAATTAATTAATTGATTAATGAATCCAAATAGAAGATATTTCTAGTAAATAGTCAACAAATATCTATTGACTAAATAATAGAATTTTGGCATTTTTCTTAAAATCCTCTTTAGATTAGGGCATGTGGGTGGTTCAGTTTGTTAAGTATCTGCCTTTGGATCAGGTCATAATCCCGGGGTCCTAGAATGGAGCCTGACGTCAGGCTCCCTGCTTAGTGGGGAACCTGTTTCTGCCCCTTCCTCTGCTGCTCTCCCTGCTTGTATTCTCTCCCTCTTTCTCTCTCTCAAATAAAATAAAAATCTTTAAAAAGAACCCTATTTGGATAAAAACGCTGCTGTAGTGATGGTTCAGTTATACACAACATGAGATCAAGTATTTGATATAAAGTATAATTGAACAATAATAAAACCATAACTTAAGATTGACTGTATTTCCCAGTAATATTTATATCTCTGAGGATCATATACTTTGCACTATAATCATGCCATACACTCTGACCAAAGAAGCAAAATTTGTGAAATTGACACTCTTGATTAAAAATAAGGATATTGTGGCTTCCATTTTGCCTCATGTATAAGAAGCTTGGAGGTCGCCATTCAATCCCAATAGGTGAAAAGCTGAATACACTGAAAAAATCAATTTTTTCTGGATGCATAAAAGAAGGTAGAACGTAGGACAAACTGCGGTTCCTAAGACTGGAGAAATGGGCAAATATAGGGAGTCATGGCTTACTGGGGCAGGAACAGAAGTGGAACCACCACAGAAACCAGTGGTAGGGTAGATCAAAAAACATGACCAAACTCTGTTGTCTATAAGAAACCCAATTTAAATATAAAGATACTTACATATTAAAAGTGAATGGATTGAGGGTGCCTGGGTGACTTGGTTGAGCGACTGCCTTCAGCTCAGGTCATGATCCTGGAGTCCCAGAATCAAATCCCACATCAGGCTCCCTGCTCAGCGGGGAGTTTGGTTCTCCCTCTGACCTTCTCCCCAGTCATGCTCGCTCTCTCTCTCTCTCTCTCTCTCTCTCTCTCACATAAATAAATAAAATCTTAAAAAGTGAATGGATTGAGAAAAACCTACTATGCTAACAATAATCAGGAGAAAGTAGGAGTAGTTCCATTAATTTCAGACAGAAAAACCTTCAAACTAAGGAAAGCATAAAGAAAAGCATTACATAATGATAATGGGGTCAGTCGTATAAGAAAACATGGTAATTCTTAATGTGTGTACACTTAACAGTGTATCATCATCAAACTACATAAGGCAAAACTGATAGAAATGCAAGGAGAAATAGGTATTTTCACTATCACTGTTAGACTCCAACACCTCTCTCCCAGAAATAGATCCAGCAGACAGAAAATTAGTAAGAACACAGTTAAACTCAATAACACCATTAATCAATTGCATATAATTTGGCATCTGTAGATGACTTCATCCATTAGCAGCAGAATTGACATTTTTCTAAAGCTCACATGGAATTTTGACTAATAGAGATCACATTCTGGGCCATAAAACACACTTTAACAAATTTAAAAGAATAAAAGTACAATGTCTGCTGTCAGACCACAGTGAAATTAATCTAGAAATCAGTATCAGAAAGATAACTGGAGGGACTCCTGGGTGGCTCAGTCACTTAAGCATCAGCCTTCAGCTCATGGCGTGATACTGGACTCCTGGGATTGATCTCCAAGAGTTGGGCTCCCTGCTCAGCTGGTAGTTGGCTTCTCCCTCTGCCCCTTTCCCTTCCCCTGCTTATGCGCTCCTCTCTCTCTCTCTCACATGTGCTTGCTCTCAAATAAAATCTTTAAAAAAGAAAGATAACTAGGAAATACCCAAACACATGGAGGTTAAGCACATTTCTAAATAACACATAAAGCAGCAAAGAAATGTCAACAGAAACTTTATAATATTTTGAATGAAATTAAAATGAGAAAAACAATTTATCAAAATCTCTGGGGTGCAGTGAAAATAGTACTTGGAGGAAAATTTATAGCATTAAATATATATAGTAGAAAAAATAAATCAGAGCTAATAATTCTTATCATATAATCCAGTAATCGTGTGCCTTGATATTTATCCAAAGGAATTGAAAACTTATGTCCCCATAATAACCTACACACAGATGATTATAGCAACTTTATTCATAATTATCCAAATATGGAAGCAACTAAGATGTTCTTTAGTAGGTGAATGGATACATAAACTGTGCTATATCCACATTAAGAAATATTATTCTTAAAAATTATCTTTAAAAAATTATCAAGCCATGAAAAGGCATGAAAAAACTTAAATGCATATTACTGAGAGAAAGAAGCCAATTTAGAAGACTGTATATGGTATGTTTAAACTAGCAAAACTGTGGAGATAATAAAAAGACCGGAGGTTGCAAGGGATATCAAAGGTGTATAGGGGATGAATGAATAGGCAGAGCACAGAGGATTTTTAGGGCAGTGAAAATATTCTGTATGATATTATAATGATGGATGCCTGTCCTTATACATTTGTTCAAACCCATGGGATGTACAACACCAAGAATAAACCCTGAGGTAAACTATGGGCTTTGTGTGATTACGATGTGTCAATGTAGGTTCATTTTTGGTACGAAATATGCCACGCTGGTGAACACTGTTGATAACAGAGGCTATGCGTGTATGGGAGCAGGGAGTATACGGGAACTCTCTGGACCTCCCTCTCAAGTTTATTGTAAACTTATAACTCTTATAGAAAATTATAAGTCTTAAAAGATAGGGATATATGGACCCTAAAACAAGTAGAATAAATACTTGAACTTTCTCATAATTATAAAATGGCTCTGACATTAGGATAATCTCTCAGTCTGCAGTGATTAATATTGTAATCTCTGGGACTGATTAGGCCCAAGTTCAAATTGGTGATTTGCCATTCATCTACCAATGTGCATTATTTCACCTGTCTTCCATTCTGTTTCTGTAAAACAGTATTTTCAAAGAAGATTTGTAGCAAGATTTAGAGGATTTAACATAATGGAAAACTTTTATGAAACTCAGTTTAGAGTAAGTACACAATAGTAGTTGTGGCTAATGTTATTTTTATCTCATGTATCTGATCATTCTTGGACTTCCTCCATCTTTTTTTCTCTCATTTTATGCTGTATAATCACATCTGTATCCTCATATAGTGTCAGCCAATGAAGTTAAGAATCTCTGTTGTTGATGTATATACATGTGGCTGGCCTTGTATACATAATTCCTTGTAGTTCTTACATGTAGCAATCTTTTCTGAGGTTGTCCTCAAAATAAATGCAAAATCATGTCATTTGCCAGTAGAGGAGATAAGATGCAAATCAAGATGCCTACTGCAAAGCCCATGAATTTAACCACCACATCATGTTATAATTGCATAAAGCTGCCCTATTATTCATTTGCATTTGACTTAAAGAGGGACATTTGTTGTAGCACATCTATAGAGTGTATGCTTTTGGTTTTATTTATTTTCCTGCAGCTGAGAATAGTAGACTTGTACCTTCTTAAACCATGAGAACAGAAAATAATTTCTTTCAAGCTCATATTTTTGCTTTACCTAAAAATAGGATATACGACTATTATGAAAAGAGGAAAGCAGAAAATATATATGCTATATATGTCTCTTCTTCCCCATTATTATAAAATAATCTAGATTTATAGGAAGTATTTTCAATCTTGTAAATCTATGTAAATGTGATCACTGGTTATGGAGAATAAAGCTAAGAAATTCCTTAAGGTAAACATTCAGGGCAAATACTTATATCCGAACTAGTAACCATTATGTTAAAAAAGGTCTTATTTTTTTATTGAGTTATAGGGAACACTATTCTGTTCATATCATTTATCTTTAAAGTAAAACTAAGATAAATATATTGATGATTTATTAAATTTTTAATATAAACAGTGGCTTAATTTAAGCTATAGACTCTAGATCTAGACTTTTTGGAAAGAGAAACTTTTAAGAGTATGAATAAGGAGGAAAATAATTTTAATTCTAGCTAGAATAAAATAATGCTTCACAAGGAAGACGACATTTGTCTTGGAGCCTTATGTGTGCCTACAGTTTCAGAGGCAGGACAGTAATGCCATTTCAGAATGGGATCATTATCAGGAAAGGCAAGAGTGGGAGAAGGTCATGGAGAGTTAAGGGTCCATGACACTGTGATGGGAGCGAGTATGATTGGGCGGGATCTTTTGGACGTCAAGACTTAGGCTATACATTGGTATTGAAATCTGAAGGGCACTGAATATGATGAAAGGTTTCACAATGGGTAATCGAATGGTTTTCTACCCAGATCATAGCTCTTCTCTGTGCTTCCACAAGCTATCAATCCATGTCCACGGGAACAAAAACTTTGAGACAAATTGAGGGCAAAAGATAACATTTTTAATAATCTCAATAAGCAAATATAAGGGTCCATAGTACCCAAGAGGGAAGATATTCAAAAAAGCTTTTCAGAGGTGGTATTCATGAGTTTTGATTAAAGGTATGCCATGAGATTTGGCAATACAGGGAAACTGAAAATTATTGTCACCATTTCATTTCTGCTGTATTGGAAGTATGGAAGTATGTTGATATCAGTAACTAGAAGAGTATCAAGAAGAAGCACCTTTTAGGAAAAAGATAAAAATATGTGCTGGGATAAAATTGAACTCTAAGAGACCAGACTTCGGTGTCATATTCAAACAACGTGTATCTCCTATGATGGAAGTAGAGAAAATTGTCAAGGAAGGTGGACATAGGATGGTGAAAGGATTAGAAGATTTTCCTTTCGACTTTGAGAAGCACCTTTTTTTAAGGTATCCCTCTTATTGGTTAGTAGAGGAAAAAACCTCAGTCACTGAGGAATGCAAAAAAAATATATACATACATATATTAAATGTTGACCAGATTAAAAGAAGAGCCGTGAAAGCAAGATACAGTGAAAATAAAATAAAATGGAAATAATTTCAAGACGGAGGAATTATATGACCAAATGGTACAGAGAATATTACTTTAAAATGCTGAAAAAAATAGTGTTGTGAAATTCCATCCAACTAGGGGAAACTTGATAATGGGTTTGGCTTGATTTTTAAAGGAAATCCAGTGGTGTACCTGTTAAATTAAAATGCTATGTATTATTTCCTATTACCAATACTAGAATTTCTTTGCATTACTGATATTTAATCTATGTATTCATTGATCTTATATAATCTCAGATTCTCAAAATCTGCTCATTATTTATTACATGCAATGCAGAATTTCTGCAGTTGCACCTGTGGGGAATAAGTTTAAAAAAAAATTAAGCATAGCATCTCTGCAATGTCTAAATGTCATTCTTCCATTTTAGAAAATACAAAATGCATAAAACAAAGACACACATTTTTAATAAGTGTGAACTTCAATGTCTTCACTCTTGAGCAATTAAAATATGCTGTTATGATTATTTTTCTCTCTGGGAACAAAATCAAGATTGTTTCAGCATGTGTTTGCAATCATGCTAATCTGGGAAAACTGACGTTAATTATTTTATAAATATTTGGTAATTTGTCATTTTGTATAAATCTCTTCAGTACAAATTCACTAAGGTAAATATTTTATTATACTTAGGGAACATGGAGAAAATATAAGTTATCTGTGAAGAGTTATTCACCCTGATTTTTTTTAATTGTATGAAAGGTATTTTGTATTTGATGAAAACTTGAGTTTCACCATCTGCTTCACTCTTTGTTTCTTATGTTCTGTTTTATGGTTTATAATAGTTTAGAGAAGTATTTTTAATAGTCAAAATATTACTTTCAGTATGAAGAAAGCACATGTGCACACTGAAATTATTTCTGAATATGCTTTGATTGTGAGATTCTTCCATGAAGGCATATGGGATTAAATGGAAAGAAAGGCAGAATTAAAACATACTTGGAGCTTCTTTGTAAAGTCCCTGGTCTAGCCACTCTATCACACTAATACCACCCCTAAAGAGAGTCCGACTTCTCAGCATCATGCTAGGATTTTGTCTAGTGCAATGGCTGAGCTTAGCAGAGTCGAGTCCTGCCATGGAGGAGGGCTGCCTGCATGCAGAATTATTCCACAACTTCTTACTCCCGCATCTCACTTGACCACTCAAAATCTTCACATTCTTTTTTTTTTTTAAGATTTTATTTATTTACTTGACAGAGAGAGATCACAAGTAGGCAGAGAGGCAGACAGAGAGAGAGGGAAGCTGGCTCCCTGCTCAGCAGAGAGCCTGATGCGAGCTCGATCCCAAGTCCCTGAGATCATGACCTGAGCTGAAGGCAGAGGCTTTAACCCACTGAGCCACCCAGGTGCCCCAAAATCTTCACATTCTTATCTATAGAACAGGAATGACGATCATACCCATTCCATGGGTTTGTTGTAAGATTAACAAAAAATACACAGGGTACTTAGTAGAGTCAGACTTAGCCAGTCTTCTAGTAAGTTCTCAGTGATAAAAGGGTATAATGTTGATAATGAAAACAATCATTTCTCTTTTAAGAAAAGACAAAATTCCAAGATTTAGAGGATCTTATAACTAAGGTGTGGTAATAAGAACCTAACATCCAAACACCAACGGTTTTGTTTTGTTTTGTTTTGTTTTTTGATGTGACCTCACATAAGTCATTGATAATCTCATTTTCTTGCTTCCCCTAAAGAGGATTATATTCAATCCTAATGTCACTCAGTCATTGTGGTTGGGGATACTAGGGATTTGCATGGGGAGAAGGTCATGGAGAAGAAAGTTTAAAAGCATGCCATGAAAAAAAAAAGCATGCCATGGGATTTAAGCCAGAGAGGTGAAAGAAAAAAAAAAAAAAACAACTGGAGAAAATAGCCTATATTTTGTGTCACCAGATTTGAGATAAGGAAGAGATTTTTATCTTTCTCCTATAACTTAGCTAGACACTAGTGAACTGAAGTCTGGAGGGAGTGCACTGCCATAGTGTTGCTCTAAGTGTGTAATATGTAAGAGTTCCCAGTGGCTGTACCCTGGACCTAACCGTGCTCCTTGATGAGACAGAGGCAACTTCGCACCCTAAAGCACTAAACACGGAAGAGCTCGTTAGCTATCCAACCAACGTGAGGAAGTATCAGGATTGCCAAGCTTCCCGAAACGGGCCATGCTTCCCTGGATGTGGCTGCACGCAGCTCACAAGTACAACTTAGGGCACTGTGAAAAGCTAGCAGAGGTCCTGTGTAGAAGTTAGAGGCAACCAAACAGGAGTGGATATAAATGGTAGGTAGTGTGGATTCATTTACATTCATTTATAGCCACCAAATATGAAATTTGGGAGCTTTTAAATTAAACTGTCCTGTATGTGGTAGTTTATTGTACCTTTTCTCTAGAAACATTGTAATAATGTTGTGGGTAGATGTTATAATTTTCTTTTTTTTTTCCAATTGAGGAAAATTAAACTTCACAGGTATACGTAATATACCCAGTCTCACCGAGCTAATGAGTAATAGATCCAAAACTAAAATTCAGATCTGCCTGACTCCGAAAGCCATTTACTTTTCATTACACTGCACTGGGCTTATGAAAGTGCCTTGTTAAATGAAAGGTGTGATGAAACAAGTAAAAATTATATTATTTTGTCGCTGACGCTTTAATCTTTCATGGAAATGATTGACTAATATTTTTAGTCTTAGTCCTAACTCATGCTCGTTAGACTTTTTAAAAATTACTGCTAAACACCCAATACTGCAACTCTCAAGTAAAAGTACAATGTGAATAATTTATACAATGGTCATTAGAGTTTTACATAACATGAAACTTTATAGCTGTAATTAAGTATAGCACCATTTGTTTATACTCCAGGAGTTAATGTTTTTTTTTTATTGGAAACACTACCTCACTTTAGCGAACTTTTTAATACACTGTAATAAAAGTAATCAACCTGTATAGTTACTGAACGTTTGGACATATCTGTCCAGTCATCTGATTCTCATACTAGGGGTTGGAAGATTTAATAGGTACTTTTTTGGAAGGGACAGAATTAGGACAACTTCTTCATGGGAATATAAATGGCTTATTATTCTTCTTTTCCCCCTCTGAGAATGTGCGCACTTGTCCCACTTTTAGAAGATTGGTATGTAGAACGAAAGTCGCAGAGCCACATATTTTCTACATGGGAGAATTAAATTAATGCTCGTTAATACTACTTATTTTTGAGAAGCACTGTCAAACATTGAACATAATGTTTGCTCTGGAGCTATACCAGGCTGAAATGCTGAGTCTGAATGAGACTATGGAAAATTAGTTTTTCTTTCTGGGTTTCAATTTTCTCTTCTACTGGTAGACAAATGAAATAATAGTGGTACCATATGAAGGTAAAGAAGATTAGGTCCATGTAATGTTAGGAGCCCTAGGTTAATGTTTGGGCTTGTAGGTGACATTCAGTAGCTGTTGGCCATGATTAATATTTTATGAAGTTGAATGACTGGAAAATGCACTAGCAAATATATTTATAGAAGGCAACATTTTCATACACATCAAATTTGAATTTTTCCCTAAATCTTAGCTATCTTGGAAGTCATAAGTAATCATGTGACTACTCATTTTATGTATAGTCCAAGAATAGTTGCAACCGGAAAGAGTTGGAGAAAAGCCTCAGCAACTGTTTTCTGTCTAGTTGTGGTTATTGTTCCCTGATTTTCTTCCATAGTCAGGGGTCTCTGATGAGATAAAAAGAAAGGTCCTTTTTTTCTTAACAGCCTTCATCTCTCTATATCCCTCTTTTTCAATTCAAAGCCAGTGAAATTTCTTTAAGTTGGAACTTCGCAAATTAAATGAAATACATATTATAGTATTTTCCAAATCTTCTAAGATAAAGTGATATGTATTTCCCATATATTTTAAGAATTTTGTGTTATGTATTTTTTGTCATATTTTTTAATTTTTTCCTTCTCACCCTGTTTATTTTTTTAATTCCAGTGTAGTTAATAGACAGTGTTCTATTAGTTTCAGGTGTACAATATAGTGAATCCCTGATGATTAGTGATGTTGAGTATCTTTTCATGTATCTGTTAGCCATTCGTATGTCTTCTTTGGAGAAATGTCTGTTCATGTCTTCTATTTATTTTTTAATTAAATTTTTTTTGAGTGTTGAGTTGTATCAGTTCTTTATATATTTGGGGTATTAACACTTTATCAAATATATTATTTGCAAATATCTTCTCCCATTCGGTAGTTTGTCTTTTAGTTTTGTTGATTGCTTCCTTCACTGTGCAGAAGCTTTTTATCTGATGTAGTCACAATAGCTTATTTTTGCTTTTATTTCCCTTATCTCAGGAGACATCTAGAAAAATGTTGCTATGGAGGATGCCAAAGAAATTACTGTTTCTACTCTCTTCTAGGATTTTTATGATTTCATGTCTCGCATTTAGGCCTTTAATCCATTTTGTTTTTATTATTGTGTATCGTGTAAGAAAGTGATCCAGTTTCATTCTTTTGCATGTTGCTGTCTAATTTTCCCAGAAATTTCTCTTTTTCTTGAAGAGATTGTCTTTTTCCCAGTTCATATTCTTGCCTCTTTGGTCAAACATGAATGGACCACAAAAGTCTAGGTTTGTTTCTGGGCTTTCTATCCTGTTCCATTGATCTATGTGTCCATTTTTGTGCCAGTGCCATACTATTTGGTTACTACAGCTTTGTAGAATAACTTGAAATCTGGAATTGTGATTCTTCCAGCTTTTTCTTTTTTGAGACTGCTTTGGCTATTCGGATTCTTTTGTGGTTCCATACAAATTTTGAATTACTTGCTTCAGTTCTGTGAAAAATGCTATTGTATTTTGATAAAGATTATATTGAACATGTAAACTACCATGAGTAGAATGGACAGTTTAACAATATTCTTCCAATCCTTGAGCATGGAATATCTCTCCATTTGTTTGTGTCATCTTCAATTTCTTTCATCAGTGTTTTATAGTATTAGAGCACAGGTGTTTCACCTCCTTGGTTAAGTTTATTCCTAGGCATTTTTATTATTTTTGGTGCATTGTAAATGGGATTATTTTGCTAATTTTTCTTTCTATTGCTTCATTATCAATGTATAGAAATGAAACGGATTTCTGTACATTGATTGCCATGGATTTTAGAGTGATTTAGGTGCTTTTATTTCATCTTTTAAATTAGGATTATTAATTGAAATATTAAATATCTACTCTATTGTGAAATAGTGTAGAACTCTATATAATGCAAAACTGCTGAGAAAATGGTGTTATTTTTGAAAAATTAAAAGATAATTATGTAGATTATTTTCCTCAAAGGATAAGAATGTTTTATTGATTAAAAATTATAAATCTTTGTGTTATGTGTGTGTGTGTGTGTGTTTATACTGGCATTCTGGTAAAGTTGACTAAAATAATTTCATAAAATATGAGAGCTAAAGGTTGGCATTCTGAAATAGTAGAATAATGAACTTGGCAGACCCTCTCTTCACCAAAACAATAATTTAACTCCTGAAAATTATTTCAAAACAATTAAATTATTTGCAAATTGTCCTAAGGGCATAAAACAAATGGAAAAGCATTCTATTTATTTATTTATTTATTTATTTATTTATTTATTTATTTATTTATTTAGAAAGAGAGAGAGTGAGAGAGAGCATGAGAAGGGAGAAGGTCAGAGTGAGAAGCAGACTCCCCATGGAGCTGGGAGCCCGATGTGGGACTCGATCTCGGGACTCCGGGATCATGACCTGAGCCAAAGGCCGTCGCTTAAACTGAGCCACCCAGGTGCCCCGGAAAAGCATTCTTTTAAGAAAATTTACTAAATCTTAGTAAAGGCAACAAGAATGACCCGCTCCTTTTCCTGCTCCCTTACCCAGATCCATATTACAGGAGCTCTCTCCCAGGTGTTTTTCTTCTACCAGGTATAGTGAAGAAGACCAGGGGATTCCCTCTGCCTCTAGTTCCCAGTGAGGCTACAGTTTTACCTTAGATGGGGTGGGCTGCTGATGTTTCTATTTCCCAGCCCTATGTTGCAAAGTCTCTGTTCTGGGTAGGTAGGGCCAAAAAGACTGGGTCTCTCTTTACATACCCAGCCCCAATCTTAGATTGGACACTGTACTCCCGACTAAGTGGGGTGAAAATAAGGTCCCAATTTCCCTAATTCAGCTCACTCATAGGGAGAAAGTTTCATTCCAGTCGAAGAAAGCCAAGGAGACTAGAGGCTAGCACCTGCCAATATGAGTGCTCATTATGCATGAGGGTATCACTAAAAATAATGGAGATCTTGGTGGGGAATAATCAGAGGAAACTGATAGTTCTAGGATATAAGAAAAATCTGAGAACAGTCACAAAATTAATGGAGAGAACCAAGGAAAGTGACAGCCAGTTAAGAAAAATCTTGTGGGTCACAGTCAACTCTGTGAGGTTTAAATGGCTATTTAAGTATCCTAGTACACTGTTAAGAGCAATAGAAGAGCAATCAGAGCAGGACATGGGACTGACTTGATAGTTTCCCAAACCTCACAGACTCATCACTTGAAGGCAGCAATGTTACTAGAACAGAGGGTTTAAAAGCAACCTTGGCCAAACTCACAGGAAGGCAAGACCAGAGAAACGGAAGAATGGGAAATTATGAAAAAAAAAAAAAAAGAACACAAAATGGTAGATTCAAGCCTTAACATATCACTTACCTTCAGTATACGTGGTCTAAAATAAATAAATAAATAAATACATACATAAATAAATAGTGTAAATGGTCTAAATATACCATTTTATTTTATTTTTTAGAGATTTATTTGTTTGTTTGTTTGTTTGTTTATTTGACAGAGAGAGAGATCACAAGTGGGCAGAGAGGCAGGCAGAGAGAGAGAGGGGGAAGCAGGCTCCCTGCTGAGCAGAGAGCCCGATGTGGGGCTCAATCCCAGGACCCTGAGATCATGACCCAAGCCGAAGGCAGAGTCTTAACCCACTGAGCCACCCAGGCGCCCCTAAATACACCATTTTAAAGACAGAGATTGTCATATTGACAGAGATTAAAAAATAAAACCAAGAAAAAACAACCCCCCCCAACTACCCAACTGTTTAGAAGGAACTCACTTCAAAAGCAATCATATAGATAGGGTGAAAGTAAGAGGGTGGAAAAAATATAACATGAAACTCAAGAACAAAACTGGTAATGACTACCTTATTATCAGAAAAAAATAGACTTTAGATCAGAGAACTTTACCAGAGTGACATTATAGAAAAATTAAATGATCAATCCACCCAGATGTCATAGCAATCTTAAATGTGTATGTACTACACAGAGCTCCAAATCCATGAAGCAAATACTGATAAATCTGAAAACATAAGTAAACGTACTTCAAATTATATTTGGGGATTTCACCAGCCTGCTCTCAACTATTAAAAAGAAAATCAGCAAGGATTAGAGGATATGAAAAACACAAACAACCAACAGTTTCTAAATGACATGTAAATACTCCGCTAAACAATAATAATACACATAGTTGAGTGCCTGGGTGGCTCAGTCAGTTAAGCATCTGCCTTCAGCTCAGATCATGATCACGGGGTCCTATGATCCAGTCCATCGTTGGGATTGCTTCTGCCATGTCTGCTTCTCCCCCTGTCCCTCCCCTAACTCATTCTCTAATCTCACTCTCTCACACACACACACACACTCTTTCTCCCAAATAAATAAAATCTTTAAAACAAATGGTAAAAAAGAATACACATTGTTTGAAACACCCAGGGAACATTCTTCAAATGTCCAAAATATTGAAATGGAGACTAGTTCAGGGGTGCTCAGTGGTAAGGGGCTGAGGAGTGGTGGAAAGGAAATGGGTATGACTATAAAAGGGTCACAGAAGGATCCTTGTGATAGTGGAACTGATCAGTATTTCTCAATGTTGGTATTCTGGTTATGATACTGTACTATAGTTTGACAATATGTTACCGTTGGGTAGTCTAGCTAAAGGGTACATGAGACCTCTTTGTATCTTCTCACAATTGCCTGTGAATCTACAATAGTTTCAAAATGAAAGTTTAAGTTAGGAAACAACAGTGTTGGGGCACCTGGGTGGCTCAGTCAGTGTCCAATTCTCGATTTCAGCTCAGGTCATGATCTCAGGGTTGTTAGTTGGAGCTCCCTGTCTGGCTCTGTAATCAATGTAAGTCGGCTTGGGATTTTCTCTCCCTCTCCCTCTGCCCATCCCCCTACTCACACTCTCTGTAATACATACATATTTATACATATATACATACATACATAAAGTCTTTAAAGAAAAACAGTGTTAATTTGCTTACTAAACCAGAGAGAGACTTTTCACTCAAGAAAAGAGTCTTCAGAAACTGAAATTTGATTATGGAAGCCTCCATTGAGCTTGAGGTCAGGTAGCATGTATGTTTATATGTACATGCTTAGGACATGGTTAATATTTTTCTATGACAGGTACTTAGATTCAATAAAATAATATAATCATTATTCCAAGAATTATGCAAAAAATTATTATGGAGGCACATGTGAAGGGAGTCAGGATTTTTTCCCTGGAATGGAGGTGGGGCAGGGATCGTTTACTGAGTGAAAAATAGCAGTAAAAAAGTATGAAAACTTGGCATTTGCAAGGACTTGGAAGGGCTAGGGAGAATGATGCTAAGTGAAGTAAGTCAGTCAGAGAAACACAAATACCATATGATTTCCCTCATATGTGGAATTTAAGAAGCAATACTAATGAGCAAAGGATAAAGGAGAGAGAGAGAGAGACAAACCATAAAACAAGACTCTTAATTATAGAGAACAAATGAATGGTTATCAGAGGGGAGGTAATTTGGGGGGAGTAGGTGATGGGGATTAAGAGGTGCAATTATGTGTTGAGCACCGGGTATTATATAGAAGTGTTGAACCACTATATTGTGTAAGTGAAACTGATATCACACTGTATGATAACTGGAATAAAAATAAAACCTTAGAGGAAAAAAAAAAGAACAGGAAGAAAACACTTTTCCTTAATATTTAAAAAAAATGTCGAAATCTTTGGAGGTCTAAAAATCAATTTTGATTCTGAAAAGTAATGATTTGTTTTTAGAAGTTTTGGAAGCTTTGATATCATTCTTTATTAAATGTAAAATGTTATTGGGGCATCTGGGTGGCTCAGTCAGTTAAGCGTCTGTGTTTGGCTCAGGTCATGATCCCAGGGTCCTGGGATCAAGTCCTGCATCGGGCTCCCTGCTCAGTGGGGGCCCTGCTTCTCCCTCTCCCTCTGCTGCTGCCCCTGCTTGTGCTCTCTCTTGCTCTCTCTCCCACTCTCTGTCAAGTAAGTAAATATAGTCTTTAAAAAGTAGAATAGTATTAATTTGAAAGAGAGCATATTGTAAAATAGAGGGGTCGACTTCAATGCCTCAGTGACAGGCAGGGTTGTTTAGGTTTGTAGTTTTTTAATATGTGGTCTTGGACATGTAATATAAGCACTCTATATCTGTTTCCCAAGGACAATAATGTATCCCTAACAGGGTTGTTGTAACCTGTTTCTGTTATTTAATTCCTGGAAAAAGAACTAGATACGTAGCCTCTTTTTCATTTTAAACTGAAGTATTTAGTTTGAAACTGTTTTTTCGTCATTGAAGTGGACACCAACTGACATTCAAACATTAGGATCACGTTGAATACGTGAACTTGCAGGGGTTGCCGGCCTGGCGGTGCTCAGCAGAGCGTGTTGAATGCACTGACTCCGTGACCTGTCCTCCACAGTTCTGATTAACTATTCATGGATGGAATCCGACAATAGAATTTTATTTTTAAAGCTTGTCTCTTGATGTTAATAGTCATTCAGGGTTGAGAAATACTACATTAACTTATGTAGCTATGTTCGGTTATAGTTTCTCATTGCCTCTGGCTTATAAGTCCGTGTGAAGGCGATACTAATTAAAACATGAAAATACGCTTACAACAGGCGCCTGGGTGGCTCAGTTGGTTAGGCCGCTACCTTCGGCTCAGGTCATGATCCCAGGGTCCTGGGATAGATTCCCGCATCGGGCTACCTGCTTCTCTCTCTCCCTCTGCCGGCTGCTCTACCTACTTGTGCTCTCTCTCTGTCGAATAAATAAAATCTTTAAAATGTACCTCCATAAAGTTTAAAAAAATATGCTTACAATCGGTCTGTGGGAAGGATATTACAGTTTTGTGGGACAACTTTTTAGCATATGATGTTTAACTATTAACAAGTAGTTTAGATCTTGTTTCTTTTATGTTGTTTGATATGGAAAATGTGGTCTCAATTAACTGGGCAAATGTTTGAGGAAATGAAGTGTATGACTGAGAATTTTACCTAGAATGACTCCTCCAGCACAGTGATGTTGTCTTCTCAGAAGAAGTTACTATTACCAGAGTCCCAAGATCTAGTGACAGTATGGCAAGTTTCTTCTCATGTGTATAGTGTCCAAAAAAAAGGCTTTCATTTTAGCCAACAAAATCTACAATAGAAGGCTTTTAATTAGCAACTCAAATTCATAGTTCCTCCAAGTCCATACTTAGCCAGGCTCAACTAGAAAATCTCATATCTCCCAGACAGTCTGTCATATATGTCACTTAGCCATGCTTAGATTTAGCTATGGGATGTCCTACATCCCATAGATGTCATGTATGTCATTTAGACATGCTTAGATTCGTCATATATTTTCCCCTGGGTAACTGAAGTGTCGCAATGACAAATGTATTTTTAAAAAACCTACTCTATTATAATATAATCTAAATTTACAGAGGACAGATATAAGAAACACTCTTCTCTTTTTCTTCTAAAATTACTTTCAAAGACACTCTGTGTTTGCTAATGTTCCTTTGCTGAGAAACAGCATGATCATTATCATAAATTTTGTTCGGGAGTAGAAAATATTTCCCAAAATAATGGAATTAATTTATGTTCTGGATCAGTTAAATAAGTTGATGTATTTTTCAGTTTTGCCATAGCTACAAGGAAGTGCAAATTACATCATATCTATTAAAATTAGGAAAACTCTGCTGCCTGGCAGTATCTCCTTTTTCTCCCCTTTATCCTTCCATGCTTGTCTCTTTCCCTTTTTCTTCTTTCTTTCCCTCCTTCTTTTCTTTCTTAGCTGATATTCTTCCCCTCTAATCTATGATTTCACAGGTATTAGTGGTCTCAGATTTTGTTCAGATTTCTCATTATCATATTTTAAAATGTTAGGTAAAAAATGTGGTCTTGCGCAGCAGCTGCATTCTCGTATAAACTAAATCGACTAAAGCTGATGACCCCGTTACCAACACCCAACCCTTAGCTTTCCCTACTACTCCTCCCTTCTCTCATCCTCTAGCAGTTATCAGACCAGTCATCATTATTCCAGATTTTTATTCCCTCTCCACATTTACATCTAATCCAGTAGAAAATATTTAGTAACTCGTGGGCATTTTTAAACATAAATGTCATCCCATACATAAAATTCTTTTTTTAAAATTAAAAATTTTTAATTAAAATTTTTAATTAAAAAATTAAATTTTTTTTAAAAAGTTCAGCAATGTAGGATCTTTCCACAAAATCTGTATAACTATATATGTATATACACATAACTACATATATACACACATATATACATAATGTATACTGATATGCATATGTACCAACTCATGTGAAATTACTCATGAACCCTTGAGTTTAGTTTTATTTAAAAAAATTTGCCAGCCTAATAAAAAAAACCTATTTGTCTATAAATCTTTTAGACAACTAAATCTTATTGATTATCTGGATGATCTTCTTTTCATCTGTTCATTGACTATGTATTTTATCATTTTTATCATTTGTATACATATCCTTTCACTATGGATTGTTTGGACTTGTGTGACTTTTAGCAGTTTAACTTGAAATCAAGGTACTAATCATTAGTTTGGAATATAAGTATGTTGCAAAGTCTTGATTTTTCAAATATCTATTGACTGTGTATGTTTAAACAGCTTAACATGATCAAAAATCAAAAAAAAATTTTTTGGTTATGTGCTTCATTTGTTTTCTTTAGGAATATTTTCTGTCCCTATGAACATAAACATATTATTGTATACTTTCTGATAATATTTTTATTGTCTTGTTGAATTTTCACATTTTCACTTTAGCCCGTTAATATACCTATTTTATCTTACATAGTAAAATGTAGGGAATCTAACTTTAATCATTTTAAGTACCTTACTTTGTTTCTGAAATACATCTTCCCTCCATTGGAGATGAGGAATAATTGTATTCCTAATTATATTCATTTATTTTTTATAACTTTATTTCCACTCTTCAAGCACATATTAAATAAACATAAATTCATATGTATTGTTGTACAGTGCATTCCAAGAAGAGTATCCAATATCATTATCCTATAAATTTCTGACAATGCAATATTCTTTGGGAAGTGTGAGAGGTTTAATTCATATTTGCATTATGTCTTGCCTGACTTGTAGATATATTTAAAATGAACTACTGTAGTGCAGCTTGATTTTTTTCTCTTTGCTTTGAGCTGACTCATCCTGTATATGTCCTAGAATTAATAGTTCTTTGGGAGTTGAAAAAAAGCTGGAATAAAGAGCAGCTGATTTTCAAGATTTAGTTTCCTGTTTGATAACCTTATCAGTACAATACCAGATGTTACAGTAATCATTTTCTCCACTGAAGCAGCTGCGATTTTTATGTGGAATACCTAATTGGTCATCATGAGGGCTATATTACTGTCAACTGCAGGAAAAGTCAATGAAATTGGATTAAAGTAAGAACTGCATTATTGCTACATGGGGCCCTAGGAAGCTTTGAGCACTTTTAACTGACTTGGAACCAACAAAGAAGGAAAACAGACAAGTCCAAATTTGCGTCTGTTCATACTTAGGGGTCTAAGAACAGGAAAACCAGTGAGTCTTCAAGTGTAAAAGGAAATAAATTCCTTTTTAAAAGTCTTTTCCATGCTTGCATAAAAAGGATGGTTTAAATAAACATAAAGGGTAATGAAACTTACACAAAGGTAACTAAAACCTACTAGCACAATAGCCAGGAAGTGAAAATAAATTAACCTATTGTCAACACATATTTATTGTCAAGCCCTTATCAAAAGTTCAGAAATAACAGAGACAAAATGAATGAATCACCAAAGTATTGATTAAAAAGTTTATTGTGCACACACTAAAAAGACAGCTTGCAAACAATACCCAACCAAACACAGAATGGGGCTCAGGGCTGTCTTGTAAAGCAGCCTACATAGTGAGAAAGCAGTAAACTGTTCTTCACGGGGGTTCGTTAGAGTGTTAACATTGTCTTAAATGATAATAAATTGTCTTAAATGATATTGGTCAGTGGGTACCTCATATCAACCTTGAAAAACAGTTTAATTTTTTTTTTTATGATTCCCAATGACAGCAAGAAATGGCCTAGATCAAGTTAGTCGTGCAAAATAAACCAAAATAAGCTTTGAATGATTAAACTGGTTTTGTCTGCTCAGAGAACTTTCAAGGCTGGCCTCTGTTTTTTATTCTAACACCAAGTGCTAGAGGGCTCAATATTTTATTTTATGCTTAGAGGAATCAAAATAAAAGATGCTCAATGGTTGTTTACAACATCTTCTCAAAACCTCTCTTCAATTTTTCTGGCATCCCTTGTAAGAATCACATACAACATAGATAGATTTTCTCTCCTACAAAACAGTTTGTAAATATATTTTATCTATGTAGATGTAAAGATCTGGGATCTCCAACATTATGCTACATTTCTGGTGTTCCAAAATGCGTTCACTTCGGAAAAGTGAATAAATTGGACAGTGACATAAGTTTTAAAAGGTCTTTTAAATTATTTATGTACAAAATTTGTGCCTGTACATTCATAGGGGTCACATGAATATATTCTATGCCTGGTTTGGAGAAGTGGACCTAACAAAAATATGAGACTTTCCTTTAAAATAAAACACTAATGCTTTTATAGCAGTGGACCAAAATAACACATATCATGTTATACACACACACACACACACGCACGCACGCGCACGCGCGCTTCAATATTCCCAGTTACAACAAAATCAACTATGGATCAGTTTGAAGGATGAATGGCAGAAATAAAATTTAGATAGAAAACAAAAAACAAAACAACTTAATCTTTATACACTCATGAAAAAAAGTGATCACATTTTCCTGGTTCATTGATAAAGAGAATTATCAAGTCAGTATACAGGTTCCACTGAGAGCTCTTGTTAAAGGTATTTATTTGGTCCTTATTTGGATTTTTAGTTGATTACATTGCTTATAGAAATTTATATGACCATGAGAATAGAAACTGATTTTTAAATATACTTAAGAAATTTATAACTGACTTTTATTTCATTCCCCCCAAACCCTGAAGAGGATGTTCTTTTGAGAAAAGCCACTTCTACTCTGGTGACTTTTGAATAGATATTGGTAAAATTGATTACCAGTGGGGGATTTCTGAAGCATTAGTGGCCAAAGCAGAGCTCCTCCTCCTCCTCACCTTCTTGTAACCTCTTGCATCTTACTCAGCCAAGTGGGTTCAGAAACTTGGATGTTACGGTCATGATTTCACTTCTCCATCTTCCTACCCAATCACAAATAGCTAGTTATCTGGATGTATCCTGTTATTTTCTCCTTCAAGATGTCTATTACTATATTTTTTTCCACCTGAAGTATCAGAAAAGAATCCAAAACTACTGATGTCCCCAGTAGCTTCCAGCTTCTAATTCAGTCGTACCATTTTTAAAGCACATGTGATATAAAATGATGTCTACCTAATGAAGTCACAAACACCATTTAAATGTCATTCAAATCGTTCCAAATATTTTCCCAGTCTAGCTTTCTATATATAGTTTGCTTTATTCTTCTACATGGCCCCTATAACATTCACATGTGGACTATATGTTTCCTAAATATATTATTTCCTTTTAACACCCATGATTGCTTATTCTCTCTTTCAACTTACAATTCCCTTCCACCCCAATATCTATTTTCAAAACTCCATTTACCTCCACTGGATTATTTCAAGTGACATGACTACACGGACACCCCCAACACACAGACATGCAGGAAAAAGCATTATGAATATATATATATATATATATATATATATATATATATATATATATCTCTTGAATTCTCCACTTGCCAGCTATAAATATAGCTGACCATAAGTAAATATTTGCTGAGTCATTCAATGATGGATGATTAATAAGACTGAACTGTTTAATTCAATTAAACGGAACAGTTTCATTTTAATTATGAAGATGTGAGTAAATGTGACAAAAGATTGGTATCCTTAAGTTATGAAGAATAATTACAATGATAAAATACAAGCTCTAGCATACCCAAGAGAAAGAAAAAGAGGCCATAAACAAAAGAAAAATCTGTTGTGAGAAAAAGTTCAACTTCAATAGCAGTGAAAGAAACACATTCAAATTAGTGAGATAGTATCTTGTATTTAGTATGTAA
Source organism: Nasua narica (assembly GCA_028533885.1). NCBI lineage: Eukaryota > Metazoa > Chordata > Mammalia > Carnivora > Procyonidae > Nasua > Nasua narica. The sequence goes on from CM052799.1 coordinate 89,591,812, forward strand.
ACTATTAGAACTGTAATATTCAAGCTAATGTTGACAGAAGTGAGCACTTTTTCACACTGCCAGTAGGTTAGGTAAATTGGTACAGCCCCTCTGTAAGTTGTTTGGGAAGATGGATGGCATCTTACCAGTAGACTTTTTCCTTGATGCAGCTGTCTCACTGCAAGAATCCAGTCTTTGGAATCTCTTTAAGTACAGTCAAGTATTTTTGCATAAAAGTGTTTAATGTAGTTCTGAAAAAAATAAAAATTTAACATAGTTAATGCTGGTTTTAAAATTAGAGATAACTTTTTAATGTTGAGTCATTTTTTATTTCTCATAATTGATCATTTGCATTTTTCATTCAGAAAATAAGTGTTTAAAGGTGACTGGGAATTTTCTCATCCTTAATTTTTATTTAGATGAACAATAAAATAGTGCATAGAAAAAGGAGGAAGATAGGCCAGAACCATCATCAGCATGATAAAGTTTATTTAATGTGAAGGATGGGGAAAAATTATTAATTCAACATAAAATTTTTACTTTAAAGAACTTTCTCCCCAGGGGTACCTGAGTGGCTCAGTTGGTTGAGCATCCACTCTTGTTTTCAGCTCAGGTCATGATCTCAGGGTTCTGAGACTGAGCCCCAATTTGGGCTTGCACTCAGTATAGAGTTTGCTTAAGGCTCTTTGCCTCTCCCTTTCCCTCTACCACTCCCTCTGCTACACTCACTCTCTCCTTTTCTCCCCCTCTTCTCTCTTTCTTTCTCAAATGAATGAATGAATGACTTTCTCCCCAAGTACGTATATTTAGTCACTTCATGTGAAAATTAAGGTTATAACTTTGATATATACTGCATTTTTATGTGATATACATGGAAGAAGTGGGTTTTTTTCTTTATTAGAATTGAATATAAGTCTAAAATATTTCTGTACCATCTAGGTGGCCATAAAATTATATTTCCAGTATTTCTATTTTCATTAGACACTGGTATTTTGCAGACACATATGCTATAGCAGACATTCTGTGATTTAAATAAAAATAAGACAATATGGGACACTATTTTTCATTTTCTAGCTGGTTATAAGTCCCAGAGAATATCTTTTGCTAGTGCTACAGTTGTTTTTATAAAATAGACCTGGTTATAAATTTATTTCCCAATGATATAATTTTGATCGAAACTTTAATGGAATTAATGCCTTTCACATTAGCAAATCAGACTGCTTAAATAGTTGCTAAACATTGAATTTAAGTCTTGCTGAGTAATAGGATTTGTAAAAACATATAGCTCTTTAAATGTATTCTTTGTTTTATCAGCATTGCTTGCTTTCTCTTTTTCAATAGATTTAGATATCATACCACTTACTGGAGTGAAAACAATATTTAAAGCACAAAAGTAGTGTTGATTTTCATGCTGACAAAAGAGCCTGAGGAAGTGTCAGGGATATTCATGAAAAAATTTACTAACTCACATTTATGGAAATAGAAGTCCATTTCCTCAATGGCCATCTCTAAAAGCAAGCTAAGCTGAGAATGCATGTTTGGCTATGGCTACAATCTGCAATTAGTATTTTTGTTGATGATTAATTTAAATGTGGCTATTTAATTTTTTTTTTAGAAAACACTGAAATCAAAGCTTGCATATTAATTTGTTCCAAAAAAGTTCTGAGATGATCCACTCAATGCATATTTGAGAATTAAAAAATTCAAATACCATTATGCATTGCATGTTTTAGCAGAGCAGTAAAGCAGACATAAACAATTTTAAAAGAAAAAAAAAATAGGATGAGGAGAGGAGCCATTCTCAGCCTTTTCAAGTAATAGGATCTCTTCTTTGGGGTCCCAGAAGAAATATCCTCCTTGTGGTCTTGATGGAAGTCCATCCTTTCAGAGCATCTACAGGAATGAAATAACTGCCCAATGTTGTTGGCTTCCTTTCCGAGGTTCAGAGTGAGGAATGACGTGTCTTTCTGTAGAGACCATACAGTAAAACACTATGAAGATGAATTAAGAGTACTGGATTTTAACAATGTCTGACACATAGCAGAAATCCATAAAATACATACTAATGGATAAATAAAAGCTTTCACTGTGAACTTTTCTTATCCAGTAAAGGAAAACTTGAAAAATCAAGAACAGTAATTCTTGTTGGCAAACCAATTTAAACTCAATTAGGCAATTTTTCTCTTCTTCATTATATCACAAAATTTCTAAAAGAAATATATTCCTTCGGTATAATAGCATAACAGAACGCATGGTCTTCAGTGACTACCACCATTAAGTTGCTTTAAAAGCTTCAGTAGGGGCCCCTGGGTGGCTCAGTGGGTTAAAGCCTCTGCCTTCGGCTCAGGTCTTTCAGAGTCCTAGGATGAGTCCCACATCGGGATCTCTGCTCAGTGGGGAGCCCGCTTCCCTCTCTCTCTCTGCCTGCTTCTCTGCCTACTTGTGCTCTCTCCCTCTCTGTCAAATAAATAAATAAAATCTTTTTTAAAAACTTATTAATTTATTATAATATTTTTTAAAGATTGTATTTATTTATTTGACAGAGAGATAGAGGGAGAACACAAGCAGGCAGAGGGAGAGGGAGAAGCAGGCTCTCCACTGAGCAGGGAGCCCGATGCGGGGCTCGATCCCAGGATGCTGGGATCATGACCTGAGCCAAAGACTCGCGCTTAACCAACTAAGCCACCCAGGCGTCCCTTACCGTACTATTTAAATATCTATTTGCAGAAATGCAGTATAGAGATCCTTGCAAAAACTTTTTTTTTTTTTACGATTTTTATGTATTTATTAGGGAGAGAATGTGGGGATGGGGAGCAGAGGGAGAGAAACAAGCAGACGTTGTGCTGAGCACAGAGCATGGCAGGGAGTTCCATCCCTCAATCCCAAGGTCATGACCTGAGCTCAAATCAGAAGTCAGCGTGACTGGGACGCCTGAGTCAGGTCAAGTCGCTCAGCTGGACTGAGCCACCGGGGCACCCCAACAAAATCTTCCCTGAAGCAGGGGATTAATTCAGTAGAATCTAGTTTAATCTCCCCACGATTAAACGAACACTTTACACAGACATTTAAATAAATGAGGCCCTATCCTTCAATTATTATTCACATACAGTGAGTTCTTTTAGATACGTTCAATAGCATTCCAGATTTTGCAGAGTAAAATTCATTACTCTTCCTTAAAAAAAAAGGGTGACATATAGAAAAAATTTCAAATATTTTGTGTGTGTAGGCAAGCCTGTAGTATACTCTGGAAAGAAAAAATTCTACAAGTTTGGTAAGCATAATTTTCCTCCAATAATGACCGTTAATTAACCTATACTATGAATAAAACTTATCATTAATCCCAAATGTTCTCACCATATTATTTTAAAATCGTAATGGGTTATAAATCAGTGTGAATAGTACACTTTAGAAGTGATATTTATTCTGGGCACTCTCCTAAGTTGTAACGTTGCCTCTAATTTTTCTTACATATTTTTTTCAGTTTCTTAATACTGATTTTAGAATCCAAAGACTCTCATTAATTATATTAGCGTAAGAGCTATTTCAAAGAAATATTTCATTTATTTAATGCTCTGTGGTGTCCTTTCCCCCAAATCTTAACAATAGGGATATGTGTCTCCTTTCTATTTATTTCTCCAAACATGTACAATTATATAAAATAATTCTTATCGTCTCAGCAGCTAAAATTACCAAATGTAAAAATCAAGAACTATTGTACTTTTTTTTCAGAATTGATGAGTAAAACACCTAGTTTCTATACTCTCTTAACATTACTATGCTAATGAAAGCACTATGACTTTCATAAAATGACAGACATTAGCTTAAAAATAAATGTATTTAGATGAATATTAATTTGTTATTCCAACCACAGTCAGCAATAAGCTAAACTCCCAGGGTTTCCATTTAAAAAGAACAAAAAAATCCAATTCTCATTAATAAAAATGTTTAATATAACTTGCGTGAGTACTATGGCAATAGCTTGACTTCTTTATTTGTAAAATCAATGACATTTCTTTATTTTTCTTAATATATTCATGGATTTTTTTTCTCATTAACATTTACATTGCACTAACTATTGCTTTGCTAGGTTTTTTCTGCTCTTCAGTCTCTCTCTCCATATTAGAAAATGTATTATTCTTGTCAAGAGAAGCTGTATCTAATCCTGTCTGCACATTTCGCAGTATGAATGCTTTTAAGAAAAATTATTCAGTTGGTCATATTCATAACTGTGAAGGTTATTTTAAAACTTAAAATGAAAAATGAATATGCCCACTAGTATTCCTTTTGGTAACCCTTATTTCAAAGAAAGAATATGAAAAATCTTCCATGTCTTTTCATCTTCCAAACATGTCATAAAATTAACTTATCAAAGGAAATTAGAAATTAAAAGGTCTTGATTGCTCAAAGTTCTTGTTAGTCTTATGCTCTCTCTACATGGGATTTGGAGTCAGAGAAGCTTTCCCTGATTTGAGAGTGAACTACCAGACCACGCTAAGGTGTTGAGTGTGCTGATATGTTAGCTTCTATATAAATATCTGCATCATGCATCATATTTGAAATCCAACATTTAACCCAAAGCCAGTCCTTAATTGTGAAATGTGGCAACCTGACAGGGGCACTATTGTAGGATGGGAAGCAAAATTTTCTTTCCCTCCCTCCCTCCCTCCCTCTCTTCCTTCCGTTCCCTTTTCTTCCCTCTCCCTCCCTCTCCCTTCCCTTTCCCTCCCTTCCTTTCCTTTCTCTCTTTCTCTCTCTCTTCTCTCTCTCTTTCTTTCTTTTCCCTTTCCTCCCTTTCTTCCTCTTTCTTTCTTTTCCCTTTTTTCCTTTCTTCCCTTTTTTCTTCTTTCTTTCTCTTTCTTTCCTTTCTTTCCTTCCTTCCTTCCTTCCTTGTTCAAATTGAATCACTCTGAGTAGTTCAACTCCCTATTGTATTTCTGCTTTCCCACTGGGGAAAACTGATGAAGAACTTCCTAGTTCTAGATCATCTAACAACCACCTTCATTCAGCACATAAAATTTTCCATAAACGTCACCACTCCCTAAATTATCAAAAAAAAATATAGGTCATATTAATGAACTACACTCACCAAACCTAGATGACAACTCTATTTTAATAAAAGATTAGATTTAAAAGATTAATTTCAAAGTCAAATGCATGGTTATGTTTTGTTTAACCATACTATTCACCATCACTCTGCTTTAGGATCCCAAGAGCATTCTCTACTGAAAAATCAATGCTCATATTTCTGAATCACACTCTACTCATTCATCTCCTAATATGTGTTATTGAGACATAATGCCCAAACCCTCTTTGCCCACCTGGCTGATGCCTACTCACACTTAAAGATTCAGCACACAAGGGTATCACCCTAGAAAAATTTTTTCCTGATCTCACGAGATACAGTGTTCTGTGCCCTCTATCTTTAATACAACAGCACTTTTAAATGAATAGAAAGGTTTTTTTTCTCACTAAATGGATAACTTTTATAGAGAATGAAAAATGAATCATGCTTCTTTGTACATCTAGAAAGTAGCTTAGACCTTGATATGAATGCTTAAAAAGAGAGAGAGAGATTTGATTTTCAGTGTAATATTCTTTACATCATGGCATTTTTGTGTCTAACTCTCCCTAGCAGGTAGCTGCTAGTTCCATTTTCATCTTTCAGTCATACAATAATCTACCTTTTAACCTCTGCCCTTAGCTTTAGCTTTGCAGTCTTAACAGGCCAGGCAACTGAAACTGGCTTTCCTCTGTTGATAAGACCTGTGTCCCACTTCTCCCTCTATAGTCACTGCTACAAACACACCACACACACACACACACACACACACACACACACTTTCTTAAGTATGAAAAAACTTCATTCTGCATAAAGGTATCTAGAAATTAAGTCTTCCTTTGTGGGGATAGTTACTTTAGAAAGTCTTGAGTTTGAGTTTATAGCCTTTGCATGTAGGAAGCCCAAATCTTAGAAAAAGTATTATACTCTCACTGGATGGAATCACTGATTTATATTTAATAGGGAGAAGTGGCATTGGGGCAATCTACTCCTTGTTTAGGGTTGCCTTGTCAAGTATATAGGAACATTTCAGGGAGCAGCAGCTTTTTATTTGGGTGATTTCTTCTGACTTTCCAACTGGCCTGCTTGTTCTACAGCAGGAAACCTAGAACAGATTTTCCTAATGATGTCTTCTAGTGATTAACTTATATTTTACTGGGATAACTATAGACTTCCTTCTATTACCTGTCCATAAGCTAATCAGTTTAATCTCATCTTTTTCTGGAGGTAAAGTGACCTGTTCAAAGGCACTGATATTTTTAGTGGAGGACTAGTTTGGGGAGCCCAGTGTTCCTAGTTCCTAGTATACTGACTTTCTGACTATAATGCCCTATGCACTGTTGTTGATACTAAGAAATCTGAAGTGTATTTTTTTTCTCTAATTTGATTCAGAAAAGGGTGTTGGGGGATGCTAGTCCAGCAAAAGGAAGCAGTTATGATTTATGTTCACAATAATAAATACCTCCTCTTTGAATCATGAATTATATGGATAGCAGATATCTAATTTCCATACTTTTTTGACAGATGGGGAACAGATGGTTATTAGTTTCATGAAAATAACAAGTGGTAAAATTAAGTATTAAAATATTTATTGGGCTTTACACCAAAATTCCAGTAGCGTAAGTTTTAATTGGTAGAGTTTGTGTATTGCAAACACTGCAAAGTGAATCAGCCTTTGCAGACACGTGATGCCTCTGGCTGAGCCTATGGATGTAACTAATTTTCTTTAAGATATTCTGGACTCTACTGTAAACATGAAGCTATTAAAGTATCACAGACTCTTAACTGCGGGAAGAAACGTTAAATTTTATTTCCCTTCCATGTGCTAATTTACAAAATCACCTTCCTTACATGATTCCACAACATAGGTTTAATAATTATACTTAGTCACAGTCCTTGCAGAGTTTTTACTTGAGACATAATCGGTCTGGTGAATGATATGTACAAAGACTGTAGTTTGTATTCTCACTGATGGTTTTTCCTTCTGATCGGTAATTTTTGGCAATTTATTTTCCCCATGTAATTTATTTATTTATTTTTAAAGATTTTATTTATTTACTTGAGAGAGAAAGAGAGAGAGAGAGAGGGAACGAGACAGGAGAAGGTCAGAGGGAGAAGCTGACTCCCCATGGAGCTGGGAGCCCGATACAGAACTCGATCCCAGGACTCTGGGATCATGACCTGAGCTGAAGGCAGTCGCTTAACCAACTGAGCCACCCAGGTGCTCCTTCCCCATGTGATTTAGACCATCTATATCCTTGAATTAATTTTTTGGTAAATCATCTTACATATTTCAGATCGTTTATATGTTTGAAAGATGCTTTAATTGTTGGTTCTTTTATTTGTGAAGTCTTTTAACTTGGTTACAATGGAAAACTACAAATACAAGGATCATTTGACACATAACCATCTACATACTTGAGCAAAACCAGTCTAGAAAAATGCATACTTTCTCTATAGAGCTGTACTCTCCGTAGAACCAGATAATTAATGCTGAGCATGCCTGAGTCCAACCAAATGCAATTGTTCAATGTCCAGTTTTTTCTACTTCTTGAGAAAACTGATTCCAGGGCTGCTGTTCCTGTGTCGAGAGCTAAATCATCTGCATGTTATGCCAATGTTAATTCAATCCATCCCCTTTACTTCTTAAGGCTACAGTTTATTTATCTGTAAAATTAGAACAGTTCCACTCTAAATTTTCATTTACTTTGTTAAAAATTATTTTTATTGTGTTGCAAATGAGGCAAGATAATGATTCTCTTATAAATGTGAGGTCAAGTAACAAGAGAATCATTTGGCATGTCAACAACATATCACACATACCATAATTGATTTAGTACATGTAATGTCAAAAATCCCTTCTTTGAGTTCTGTAGATCTTGGTTCGTAGTATAAAAGAAGTAATTAGCTGAAAATTATAGTAGTAAGTCTAATATTTCTTTACTCTTTTAAGCTAAAATAGGGTAAGTCTTAGTAAATAAAAAATTTTAAATATCTTTGATTTCTGTTTGAACTGCCATAAGATACATTTAAAAAAAATCAGTGTAGTGAAATGTATTAATATGTGTAGTAGTATTTTGATGTGCAGATTTAAAAGGTACTTATAGATATTTACTAGTAATTTAAATAATATTTTAAATAAATCATTTTGTCTTCTGTTTTAGAAATGTTCTGATTCTCAAATTTTCTTACAAAAAATTTTGTCTAAATCAGATATTTTTCATGATTACATTTTAACAGGTTTTAGAATAATGTGGAAGACTCGATAATGACAGTGAGGATGGCTGTAAAAATTAACATTTATTGAAAATATGCTAGATATCAGGTAATGTCCAAAATTCTCACATTACCCTACTTAATCCACATAATAATCTCATGAAGCAAATACTAATATTAACCTAATTTTAAAATAATCATACTCAGGTGCTGACAGCAAAGTATCTTGCCAAAGGTCAGCTTATTGAATATTGTGGAATTAGTCTGCACCATATCTCCTGACTCCATGGCCTTTCATCAAGGTCTTTTTCAAATCCAACCATTATCATATAAATGGCCAATATTCAGATAAAAAACATTCCCAATGTCATTAGTTACTAGGGAAATAAAATTAAACCACAATGAGAGGGGCATCTGTGTAGCTCAGTCGGATAAGTAAGCATCTGTCTTCGGCACAGGTCATGATCCCGGGATCCTCGGATTGAGCTCTCCATCAGGCTTCCTGCTCAGCAGGGAGTCTGCTTCTTACTCCCTCTCTCTCTCTCTCTCTCTCTCTCTCTCTCTCTCCCTCTCTCCCCCCCCTCCCTCTCTCTCTCTCTCAAGTAAATAAATAAAATATTTTAAAAAACACAGTAAGATATAACTTCACAAAAGAAAGATATGACTTCACACACATTAAAATAACTATAATAAAATAGCAGCAAAGTGTTGAAAGATTTTGAAATATTGGAGTCCTCATAAATTGCTGGTGGTAACACATAATGGTACAGCAATTTGTAAAAACTATTTGGCGGTTCCTCAAAATGTTAATAGTCGTCATGTCACTTAGTTATTCCTTCCTATGGGTATATACCCAAGAGAAATGAAGACATGCATCGACAACAAAAACTTGTACACAAATATTTTATAGCAGGATTCTTCATAATAGCAAAAATGTAGAAACAACTCAAATATTCATGAATCAATGAAAACCACAAAATGTGGCTTATCCCTTCGATGGAATATTATTCAATAATAAAAAGAAATGAAGGACTTATACATGCTACACCATGGATGCAGGTTGAAAATCTTATGCTAACTGAAAGTAGCCAGTCACAAAAGACCACATATTACATGATTCTGTTAAATACAAAATGCGTAGGCACCTTTATAGTGACAGAAAGTAGGTGAGTTGTTTAGGGCTTCAGGGAAGGAAGAATGGGGAGTGATTATTAGTGGGAACAGTATCTATATACTATACTATATAGTATCTATATACTCTCTCTCTCTCTCTCTATATATATATATACACTATATATCTATATACAGATAGAGTATGTAGATGTTCTAAAATTAGATGATAGTGATGGTTGCATAACTGTGATTATATTTTAAAAACACTGAATCTTACACTTGGAATGCATGAATTTTATGGTGTGGGAATTATATATCAATAAAACTTCTAAGAAGAAATAAATTATAAAACAGAACTTGAAAATAAAGAGAAAGTGGATGGGGAAAAGCGTATTTTTAAATTCTTAACTATTTTTCTCTTTTTCAAAATTAACTATAATATAAAACAAAAATAAAAAATTAGTGTTTCTTCTGCTGAATACTTAATTCTTAGGAAAGATGGTTAATATTGAGACAATTACCAAACATAAATAGTTGTGTGCTTTTCCTCCCTAATCCCTAAGTAATACTGATCAATAACTTTATTATTTTAGGTAAAAATACTCCATCCCCATGACTTAGTCTTTCTGTTTTTAAAATGAAAAGTGGCCCAAAAATAATACAAAAAGTGGATCACAGAATAATTTGATTTTTGGGTCTTATTGCATATAACATAATATCTACTGCAAGCCATTTGCATAAGTAAAAATCACTAAAGTATTAAGAAATCGGTATTTTAGCTGAAAATTATTGAATGAGATTATAAAAATTAGCAAAAAAATCCATGTAAAATATAATTGAATTTATTTTTATACTAATCTATAAATTTAAGTGGTTGAAATAGCATAATATCATAAAATTGGAAAGCAAAATCAAGTGTGTTAGTGAATATGATAATCTCAGGAAATATTTCCAGGAGAAGGAGGGTATGCATTAAAATTTTTAAAAAAATAACTTTTGGTAATTACTGTCTTCTTACCTGTCACTCTAAATACAATCTGATTGTTTTGAATTTTCACAAATATTTTTGTGATCAAAGAAAAATGAAATCATTATATAAGATTAAAATTCTTGCAGACAATATTTTTAGAATCCTGATCTACTTATTTTCAGCTTAAAATATAATTAAGGTAAACTAAAGTATATTAATCTAAGATGTCAAAATGTATCTGTATAGACCAAGTTTTACCTAGAGTTATCTTGAATCACTGTTAAAGATAAGGACAATGAACATAAATGACTTCTTGTTTCTGCGACACCCTTTTAATTGCACAATAGTGTACGTATTCATGTAATATTTTAAATTGCAGAGGAAATATATAAATAATATGATTTTCTAGCTTCTAAATTCCTTTGTCTTTAGTAATTACTTTCAATTAATTCTGAAATGGTTCATAGTCTTTCTTTCTTTCTCCACTAAATCTCTAAAGCAGGGATTCTCCCAGCAGGAACACACTGCTGGGTTTAGAGTATGTATTTAGAATGACGGTAACACAAGTTTCAGTACTGTTCTGATATGTTTAAGCCTTCAAATCAATTTTAAAACATTGGTCTTAATTTTTTTTCTCTCTGTACCATTTAAAAGGAAATTGCAGCGTTTGAAAAATTTCATCCACTTTGCAATCTCTTATCTCATCATTTTTTCCCCTTCTATTATAACCCCTCTATCATCTTGATTATACCTATTATACTTCCCTCACTAGGGGAAAAACAGCAAGCTACTGAAAAGAGTGCTTCCATTACAAAATAGAGAAGCATTACATTAAAAACATTTTTGAGGGTAAAGAAATAGGAAAAATAGAGAACAGCTGCATTTTCATTATTACTCTAATTTCTTCTCCCTTTATTCACTCTGAGCATAAGTGTCAGACATGGACTGTGGCTCCTCTATTTATTTTGCACTATGTTTGTTTGTCATTCTTGCTAACTTAGTCCAAGTTTAGAATTAAGTCAACCAGAAGGCAAAGTCTGCCCTGAAGGGTCGATGTAATTAAAATGGCACAATTTGTTTCCAACAACATATTTCTTAGGCTTTTGTAATGGTATGAGAAGTCAGCGCTGCTTTTGAAATCAAATTATTAAGTTACAAATATATTGAAAGATTAAGTAAAGCTTAATTGGTGATTATATACTCAGAGTGAAAAAGAAAAGTTTGTAACAGGTTTATGAAGGAAAAATATGTTGAAAATAATTCTAGACAATATGTTGAATTCAGTATATAGTCTAATTCAGAGAAATGAATACTTGGGAATTTTTCGATGGCAAGATGTGTTCTCAGAATTATGAAATATTTCATGTAGTAAAGACTTTTATGACTGAAATCTAGAGAGGAATTTATAATAGTAAGATAAATAAGATAGTAATTTGTTTATCATAATGATTAGCATGTTTGTCTTTAGAAAACATTGAAGCCAAGATTTTCTGTCTTGAGCCCTGTTATGTATATGGTATTATTTACATCTTCATCTCGTTTCTTTTTTCCATAAAAAAGGATATTAATTATATAAAAAGGGACAGTGACTATTTCGGAATGTGAAGTGTATCATCTTCATTTGCATTCACATAGGAATTGAAATAAGCAATTAGTAGACATTGAAATGGCCCTTTATTAGTTTAAAACTCAGTCCATTTAATTCACATCTTTTACCTCAAAAGTGATCAATCATCTACAATTTTCGTATAAACTCTCGATATCCTGTAGCATCATATAAAATGGAATTGCAGTGAAACCCATTTCTATCAAGTCTAAACTTCGGAAGCAGGTCTTAAAGAAAAGTCTGTATTCAGATTCCTTCCTGTTATTAAATCATAATTCTCCATGAATCCATTATGATGTTTGCCACAGCTATTTGTGGAAGTTATTGTTGAATTTCACCAAATATTTGTTCCCTGCTCCTTGGAATTTTTAAATTATTCACCTCTTGACTCACTTGTGGTTGAATTGGGCCTTGAGACAAGTGCATTAATTGCCAATGTGAGGAGTATCTGGGATGTCCTTTTTCTCTATTCTTGCAACCAGCAATATTAGTGATGACTCACTAAGACTCACAACCTGGGTCTTAGAGTGAAGACAAGTGTAACAGGGAACCTAACCAGTGATGGATATGTATACAGAATAAAGCATTAATCTCTGTTTCCTACAAGCTACTAAGATTTTAAATTTGTAATTTCAGCAAATGGAAGTCATAGGAACTAATAAAGAATTGTTAGGGTCATATTTTGGATTATTTTAAGTATTTTCTAGTTAAATAAGCTCGAGATCACACTGGGAAAGATTTATCAAATGTATTAATTTTCAACTAGCATGCAAAATGAAATCTCAAACTTTTAGAAACACAGGAGGAACTATGAAAGTTATTCTAACTATATTATGCATTTAATGTCTTAATGGCCTTTAAATATATCCAGGTATTATATAAAATAATTTTAATTTCACAGATCAGGAGCCTTATCTTCATTGATGTCACTTCTTCCAATGTAGACACCTTTCACTGGTATAAAATAGTTTCATTTAGGGGCACCTGGGTGGTTCAGTTAGTTAAGCATCTACTTTCAGCTGAGGTAGTAATCCCAGAGTCCTGGGATCGAGTCCTGCATTGGGCTCCCTGCTCACCTGGGACTCTTATCCCTCTGCCTCTCCCCTATCTCTCTTTCCCTCCATTTAAAATAAATAAAATCTTTAAAATAAATAAATAGGTTTCATTTAATAAATTCCAACTTCTTTCTGGAAATTTCTATTCACTTTTCCTGATTTTATTTATTTTTTTGCTATGCAGATGCAACCCTACTTACTTATATATAGCACTTCAAATGTCAAATATTTGAAGAGAACCAAATAACTTTAAATGACTTTTTTGTAACTGCTGAATCAATTCCATTTTTCTCTACTCATTTTCAAATGTATGCTAACTAGAATACTAATTGAGAATTTCTTCTTTTTGAAGTTCTGTGTTTCTTGAAAGCATATTTTTCAATAATATAACCTAATTTGCATAAGTTGTTTTGACAAACACTTAAAAATAAGGTACATTAAATTGCTAACTTTAATTGTGTTTATTGTCTTCTAATATCCTTAACTTTTTTTATAATTATTCCAATAAGCCTCACCTCCACTACCCCATGTCCTTAGGAATTTTATATTTGGTTCTAAGGTTCATATCCAAATTAAATACTGTATTTTTAGATTTGATCTGAAATTTCGTATTCTTATTGAAGTTGTTTTGGATCATGAAACAATCAGAGACTCTATTAGAGTATTATCTGATCACAAGTATTATCTGTCCTTTGAATTCTGAATTTGCATTAATGCCATTAATAAAAATTAATGCCATTAATAAAAAAAAATAGAAAAGAAGAGATAGGACCTCTGACAACTGCTCTCCAGGGTGACAGTAATTGATTTATGAAGATTCTCTAGTTCTGAACATTATTAGTAGTCCACATTCATTTTTTGATCTCCACCCTATTTTGTGGCATTTGGTTCCTTAAATGTCAAGAGGACTTTTGTCACAAAAGATTTCCAAGGAAATAGAAATAAATTTAGTGAATTTGGACAGTTTGAAAGATAAAAAGCAAATGCTGTGCTTGGGGCTTGTTTAAAGTAGTCAGAAACAGTGCTGGCCGTATCTGAGACATAGGAGATGCTAAGAATCATTTCTCTCTTGAGTATAAAACATTAAAAAAAAATCAGAGAAAACAGGATACATAAAAGGAGATAGTAATATCCAAAGAATGAGTGGAAGGCATCCAAACAAGTAACAGGAAGTCAACAAAATTATTTGGCAGGCAAGAGGTGCCCATAAGTTTTATTTAGACAAGGAGTAGATGAATGAAGCAAATGCTCTTCAACTCTTCCATAAGGACTAGAAAATTTTCTTCATTGGATATTCAGTCATCCAGGCAAGGCATAAGGCAGCTCTTTGGATACTCAGGTCTCAGTACCACCTGAAGTATTTATACTTAACAATATAAACAGTATAAAACAATATACCAAATAATAACTTAACAATAATTTATACTTAACAATAAAATCTTACTAGTGGGCATCTTCTCCCTGTTCAAGATGAACAATGGTATTGTATAACAACAGTAATAGGTGGGATATCCATTATAGGTCTGTACCTATTTTCAAAAATTTTTATTGTATCTATCTGAAAAATAAGAGTCTTCCCTTAAGAGAATTTTAAGTTATTCTACTAACAACATTTGCTGAATGATTAGTGTAAATCTGGAGCAAATTTCTGAAGAAGTACCAATTCATCCAATTTAGAGTAGCCGAAGAAAAATCCATAATGAAAATCTGCCATAATTCTCTCACATAATTAGCACATTTGCTATCCACACTATCTATTCCTTCACAACTATGTGGATTTTATTTTTTTTATCCTATACTGCCTTCGTGACTTTGTCCTTAAAAAGTATTTTATTTTTTAAAATTGCAATCTTCGTAACAAAATAAAATTGTTATATCAAAAAAATGATCAGAAAGTCTGAAATAAGAAAAATAATTCATACAAAACCGTAAGTTATTCAAGTCACTTAAAGTAAATGTTTCAAGGAAGCTTACAGTCAGAATACAATAGTTTTAATTTTCTGCTTGTCACATTGTCATTGACTTGTAAGTGATATCAGGATGGACACAACAGAGGTGAATGAAAATTTCAAAGGAAAATTGCCTTTCTTGGAGAGCATGCTTCCCTCAAAAAGGGTGATATCAATTTATGAAAGTAAAAATGTTCATTATTTTCTTGGAAAGTTCTTATTATGGTGAAAACTGATAAAGTAGTAATGTTTGCCATAAAAGCCTTTTTATCTGACTGCTAAATGGAATATTGAAGAGAGAGCCTTGTGAAAAAATCATAGAGAAATCATTTAACATTTAACATCTGCACATTCTTTGCAATCCAAGGCTATGCAATTTCCTGCAAAAGGAGGAAAGGAAACTTAATACATCTTCTACACCTAATATAGCTGCTCTCTGAATGAATCTAAGATGTAGGACTGTGTATATTTAAATTTTAAAATTGAGTAAGACTCGTAGTAGCCAAAAATTCATTCTGTTCTTGTTTTACCTGTTTTTTTTTAAATTAATGCCTTGCAGCAAATTTTAAATATTTTATTTTTAAATTCAACTCACTTTATTGGTAGGGTATGTGAGGGAGGGATTGGACAATGACATTTTATGGCCAATAAATTTAATGTAAGTAGGACTTTCATCATTTAGGATATAGAGGGAAAAAATGAGCTACCAACAACACTCAAGAGACTTTTACTATTAATAAGGAAGTGAATCCTGAGTGAAATTCAAGTTCTAATAGGTGAGATAGTAAAAATGACTTACTTTTATTTGAATTCTTTTGTAAAATTGTTCTTTTTATATGAACTTTCACATGTATTCAAAGCAAGTGCCATGTCTGCACAAGAAAAGCACGCAGGTCAGTTCAACTCTTTACATCTGTGTTGCATCTGCTTCTACTTTGCTGTTATATGACACAGTAAGACAGGTAACTTAGCCAATTCAATAAACTAGAGCCTGCCCCAGGGGTAGTGAAAGACATGGTGCAAGGTCATCATTTCTATTCAGTAATGGATCTAATGAAAATGAGAATTTCTGTTTATTAGAATTTCTGCATTTTTCAAAGTCAATGATTCCATGCTAAAGAAAGCATACTGAAAGCCTTGTTCCTAGTTTAAAATAGAGAGAGAGAAATCACTGTTTAAAATTAGTTAAAATCGCATCAATGGTAAAACTTATAGGGAGGCCAATGAAAGAGATTAAGAGAAGATTCACATCCTAAGATATCAACACTTAAATTATAAATTTCATCTTCCTGATAAATAATACCTGCCTTCAAATTATTTTTTCTATATATGGGACATGTAATTTAATTCACTCTACTTTGTCCCATATATAAAGAACCTATCTTTTCTCTTAACTTTGGAATGCCGTTAGAATTTTAAGAACATAGTATTTGTGAACTCCAGATTGATGGAATTCCTGCTGATTCCTAACCATCTCACAGGACACGGAAGGAACTGTAGGAGTGAAGGTGACCTGAAATGTATAGAATGGAAAGTTCCAAACTAAGTCGTTCTACTTGGAGATGTATGTTTCTAGGAGTCAACTCATAGATCATGAATTCCAGAGACGTTTCTATAGTAGCAGCTGTAACAAGCAGCTGAATTAACTGCCAAATATTTTGTCATTTCTTTTTTTTTTAAAGATTTTTATTTATTTATTTGACAGAGAGAGAGATCACAAATAGGCAGAGATAGAAGGGGAAGCAGGCTCCCTGCTGAGCAGAGAGCCTGATGCGGGGCTCGATCCCAGGACCCTGAGATCATGACCTGAGCCAAAGGCAGAGGCTTTAACCCACTGAGCCACGCAGGCACCCCTATTTTGTCATTTCTTAAGCACTTTTATTTCTGCTGTCTCAGAACAAAAGTCATTCTGTGGATAATACCATCTCTATTCTCAATTATTTGGGGTGGTAAAACAAGCAATCAACCCACTTAACTGAAGTGTCATCTTCATGTATCTGGACATCTCCTATGTATTGATTAGAGCCCCAAAGTTTGTATGATTTTAGTTCTTAGTCAGAAACTTGCCCTGGGTAGAAGAGTTTTCTATCTAATTGAAGTTCCTTCCCCTTCAGGGGTCAGCTGCTGACAGAGTCAGGGGAATTCCTTGGCAACTGTAATTCTGATGGGAGTTATTTGTAAGTTAATCAACAATACATAAATTCCGGGGGCACCTGGGTGGCTCAGTTGGTTAAGCCGCTGCCTTCAGATCAGGTCATGATCTCAGGGTCCTGGGATCGAGCCCCACATTGGGCTCTCTGCTCAGCAGGGAGCCTGCTTCCTCCTCTCTTTCCACCTGCCTCTCTGCCTACTTGTGATCTCTCTCTCTCTGTATCAAATAAATAAATAAAATCTTTAAAAAAAAATACATAAAGTCCTATATCTTTGCCATGAAAAGCACAATTCTAATGAGGTCTCCTTCCAAGGGACCCATGGCTTACTTTATTTTCTGGTCTATGTGATGGATAGGCACCGTCTCTATTTCTTTCCATTTGCACCTCACTGTTAATAGAGACTGACAGGGAGTGAGCCTGGGTTAGGGTTATTAATCACAAAGTTTCTGAAATGCTACAGTGGATCTGGCAGCACGGCCATGACCTCTTTTTCTTAATGCCCTAACTAATCACGTAATGACATTGTATATGAAACACGCTGAATATATCAAGTAGATATCAGCAGAGGCAGCAGGCACTAGATCATTTTCGAAAACACTAACGCTTGAATGAGAGTTCTAGTGTGTTTTGGGAAACATGAGTGTAGTGGTTTGGGCAAAGAGTTGAACTCTGCTCAGGCTCTGAGCTGGGAGGAGGAACCAGATGAGTATCTCATAAAAATGACAGCTTCAGTTTACTTTGAGGATATTTACAAGAGATAGACTTATCAACTCAGAAATACAAGTTCAGGTTTGGTCTTCTCTGTCTGGCTCAATAGAGGATCGTATGAAGGGAACATGAAACATAGAGACTAGAGAGAGTGAAAGTGATTTCAGAAATGCTGTACAGCTCTCTCGATCCCCATGGAAGAATAAGGGTATATAACTACTTCAGTGCGTTGCCTCAAACATTGAGATTGAACGAATGGTAAATCCAGCACTTCTTGGAAAGTTAGTATCATTTGAAAAGGCATTAGGCATAAGTAATATTGTGGGCTTAAGTGTGTAATTATTTAAGTAATCCACATCTTGATAATATTCCAGATAAGTTTTGCATAAGATAACTGTATTGTGGTATCAAGTTTCTAATTCCAAATCTTGCTCTATTTTAAGTATTTAAAGATAGAGGAGAAATATATGTAAATGAGAATGGTCCCTAAGAAGAATCCCTACATGGAGAAAATCTGACTATATATGACCAAAATTGCCTAAAATATTATATATGTATTTTATTTTATTTTGTATAATGAACCTATAGTAGTAATGAATCTAGTAAAAGCTATTTCTATTGTTATGAAAATAATATATATTTAATATAATGATAAAAGCTACAGTAAATTATAAAGAATTAGAAAATGCCCAATAAGTTTGCCCCCGAGGAAACCACTATGTATACATTAGCATTTTTCCTTGCAGTAGTTTCCCTGTGTGTTTTCTAGTTTGAAAGAAAAAGACCGTGCTGGTTATATAATAGAATACATAAGAAGAAATGGAATGATATCCATATATGGCAATATGGATAGTTCTCAGGAACACTCTCTTGATATCAAAACACAAAACAAGTTGCAGAACATATATATTATAATATGATAACACTATGATACCACTTACAAATTTATAAAACACCTGTAAGAATAATATATAGTATGTTCACACCTTCATGTTTATGGATAAAGTGTGTACATATAAAATGATATAATAGAAATTAATTATAATTTCCTTTATAAAATAATTCTTATAAATTTTACACAGCTTCATTACCCTTCCCTTTATCTTTTAAAAGGCTAATGAACATTTATTTGCACTGTGTTTTTGGTGTCTAGCACTTGTATGTCTCTGAACTTTATTGCCAAGTAGGGAAAGCATGTGTTGGAACAGATGATGTGCTAGCAAGAGTACTAATGAGGGCCGGGAAAGGAGAGTCACAGAGTGAAAGTTAATGTGCCTTTCATTCCCTTTTGCATACTACTACCAAACTTACTAAACCCCAACATCTTAATATTAACTTCTCAGAAAAATAACAATAATATATTATATATATATAAATATATATATAAATAATATATATTTTTATTTGTTGCATTCATTTTGGAGAAGAAGGTAATAGTAAAAGGATGATTTGAGGTGTAAGGCTGTATTCTCATATGAAATTAAATCAATAGACATTTATTAGAGAATTTACTTTTTCTTATTTTACTTTATTTGAACACAACTTGCCTGTTGTGCTTCCCTTTTCTTATTTTCTTCTCCCAGCTCCTATTTTCTTCCTTCTCTGCTTTACTGTCTTTTTCAGATGTCCAAGAGTTTGGGAAGGAAAAAAGTTAAGAATGACCTGGGGCAGTGGAATGAAATATTGGGAGAAGCATGCCCTTTTACCTAACAGTTTGAGAATAGCTGTAAATGTTAAATAAAGTTTTAAGTAATGAAAAGAAAATGAAAGAAAAAATCTAAGACCAATACCTTTGCAAGAAATAAATCACAGATATGATAAATGGGACCCTAAAATTAAAGGAAATTATCAGAAAATTCTTTTTCTATTTGTATGATTAGTAGGACCATTGTATAAATTCACTGATTCTTTCAAAAAAGAAAATGAAAGACATTTAAAAGGTATAGGGCCTTATCTTCTAATACAAAGAACTATTCAGGTCTTTCCATTATGAAATGATGACATTTCACCCATTTTCTCAGTCCTTTCATTTTTTTCAAAGCAGCTGGAAGAACGAAAATTAAAATTAAAGCAAAAAGTTTTTCTATAGGCTTGTCAGGTGAAATTTCATTGAAGGAGGCCGCTAGCTATGTACATTTCCACTACAAGGAGTGTGCCAAATGTCAGGAAAACTTTTGAATCCCGACACAAAAGTACAAGTTTTGTCACATAATTTGTCCTGACTAGTATAAAGACATTCAAGCAAAATATAATAATTCTAATTTACTTAATTTAGTTGAAAAACTGAAAAATTTTCAGGCAGGTTACCTTTTAGAAAATAATCCTCAAATTTAGTAGTGAATCAAAATCAGACCAGTAATTGAGAGGCGCTTATTGTGTGCCCCTGCTCTATTGGGTTCCATGATACAAAGTTCTTTGGAAGGGAAACTAAAAGCAAAATTCGACTTGCCTTACCAAAGGTACATTGTATGTATTCTTTGATGAACTATATTTATGTAGCTATCAAGTTACAAAATTGTGGAACTGGTTCTGTATATAATAACAACTCTAATGTCTCTAAAGCAGTATTCATGGGAAGAAAACCCTTCAATGTCTATTATAATTAACCCAGCACACTAAATGTTTTATTATTGCAATTTTACTTAAAGCAAACAACCGAGAAAAATAAGTTTTACTGAAAGGTCAGGAACTTAAATACAAGTTTAATATCAAGGTGTTAATTTTCTTATTGCATTCCAATACCAGCTCAAGAAGTTGACCCTAGACACCTATTAAAGATATATCTTTTTTAAAAAACATATTTTTATATCCGAATAATGATAATGAAAAGTAAAGGTTAAAGGGCTGTTTCAAACTTTGTAGTTTTTAGTACTCAATATTTCAAATTGTTTTAGTTACCTTCTAGTAATGTGATGTGAGTTTAATATATATAGAACAGAGTTGTTTTGTTACTGGCATTTGATGAAAAAGCAAGAAAAAATGTAGCAATATCACATAGAGGTATGGTATATGTCTATGTGTCCTTCTATCATTCACTTCAAATGCTTATTCACTTCAAATATTTATACACACAAAACCATTTCTTGTAAATGTAAATTTTTTTTCTAAATCCATCCTGTTCTGACTTAATCGATCATTTATGGAATGGATGCTGCCATACTTGTGAAAATCCACGTTTCCTCCCTTCCTTGGAAATAATTTTATCATTTCCCTCTCAGATTAAGGTGGCCTACACACATCTCTCAGGAATAGAGTGTAGGCAGAATCTTGTAAATCTGAGTTGGTAACTCCCTTTCTCATTCATGGAGGTTCTGTTCTTTATGTATTTCTTTTCTTTTTTTTTTTTTTTAAAGATTTTATTTATTTGACAGAGAGAGATCACAAGCAGGCAGAGAGGCAGGCAGAGGGAGAGGGGGAAGCAGGGTCCCCGCTGAGCAGAGAGCCTGACATGGAGCTCGATCCCAGGACCCTGAGATCATGATCCGAGCCGAAGGCAGAGGCTTTAACCCACTGAGCCACCCAGACGTCCCTCTTTATGTATTTCTAAATGCAAAGAGAAATATTCAGTGATAATGGTAACCTGAAGAATATTGGTGATGTTTTTTCAGGTTTATATCTTTAGTGATTTTATTTTCCTCAGATCTATCTAAAATGAAGCATGACATTATTGTTCACAGTCTACTTAAGATCCCTTCTTTTTTTATTCATAAAACTTCCTGTTTTGTTTTTTTCCTCATACTTATCTGGCAGTTCCTTCACAATTTCCTGCTTGACTCATTTCCTAGAACTACACCTTATTGAGCAGTGCAGTGTTTCTTAGGCATCTACACAAGCTCCCTTCTCATTTCAGTTTTCTGGACAATGTAAATTCAATTAGCTAAGAAATGCAGGTGACTAGTTATCTTCCTAGACTATATTCATCCCACATGCTCCAAAATTGTAACTGAATATTCTGCTAGATATGTCTGCTTAGAAATCACTTAGGCACTGCCAAATTTTTAAACCTGAAATCAAATCTTTGTGTGCAAAACTTACCTCTCACCAGAGGCTTATACTACTTTGTTTTGTACAAAGCCTGCGTTCTCTCTTTCAGGCACATAGCTAGATTATGTTTCCCATTGGATGTAGCCACATGTCTGTGCAATAACTAAGTAGATGTTATTAAAAGTGATGGTAGGGGTGCCTGGGTGGCTCCGTTGGTTAAGCCTCTGAATCTTAATTTTGGCTCGGATCGTGATCTGAATGTTGTGAGATCAAACCCAGAGTAAGCCTCCATGCTCATCGAGGAGTCTGCTTCTTTCTCTCTTTCTCTCTCTTCTCTCTCTTTCTTGATCTCCCTCCCCCTGCTCATGTGTATGATCTCTCTTAAGTAAATAAATCTTTAAAAAAAACTGATGGGAGCTATGATTTGTACCATCCACATAAACCCCCATGAGTAATCTTTTATTCCCTCTTTACCTTTCTGCTAGTTGATTGGAGAGGACCCACAAGCACCTACGTGGTTGAACTTGAAATTTTTGGTTATTTTAAGATTTATTTATTTTAGAGAGAGAGCATGAGTGGGGGGAGGGGTAGAGAGAGAAAGGGAGATAAGCAGACTTCTCACAGAGTCAGAGGCCTGATGCTGGGCCCAATGTGGGGCTTGATCCTTGGACCTGAGACCATGACCTGAGCCCAAACCAAGAGTTAGATGCTTAACCTACTGAGCCACTTGGGCACCCTTGAACTTGAAATTCTAAATGACCATAGGGAATGCCCCTCAACCAGGAATACTCACATTGAACTGTGGTATAAGCTAGAAATAACATATGTATTGTGTTTAGCCACTGAGAAATCAACATTTATTTATCACATTAACTAGGGTTACTTACATGGCAGCAAGGCTTTTTCCTGAAAATAAATTCCATGTGCGCAAGCATATACTATAAAGCCATATAAAGCCCTTTGCTATCGAGTCTTTGATTACTTTTTCCATCTCAATTTTTGCCTCCTGTAAACCTACTCCCTAAATAGAATATATAACCTCTCTCCATCTTGCATGTGTCCATAGTGCCTTTAGGTTGGAACCAAGATGTCCTTTCCTTGAGTTTTCAAACCCCTTGTAAATATAGGCCAGATGACCTTTGGGGGCATCTTATACTATGGGGCATGTTCTTCTTAGTCTCATAGCCTGCTTTAATCTTCCATTAGTCTATAAATTTCTTGAGAGCAAGAGCTACATTTCCCATTATTAAATATCTAATTCTTAGCATAATACCTGGAATAAAGATGATACATAGTGTAACCAAAATGTGATGAGTCAGACACCAGGATCTCCTTATAGTTGTAGTATAATAGTAGTATGTAGTTGTAGTATAATGTAGTATAACTCCTAAACTGGAGCTCCAGTCTTGACTCTAATACTTGCCAGGAATGTTATAATAGTCTAAGCCATAGTTTCTTCCTAGTAAAGCAGAGCTTCTATTACCAAACTCATTGCCTACTTGAAGATCAAATATTAAGATACAACCATATGGGCTAGATGATTAATTGAAGGTAGCTATCACCATGGCTAACATGTATTCAGTTACTAAAACTTAGGTGATTTGATACAGGCAAATGAGATATAGAAGCATTATGTGTATACATATTGGTAAAAGCACTAGAGTAGAAGGTAGGGATCTCATTTTGCTTGTTATCAGGTATGCAAAAACATCAGATGTGGAACGATAAGTATAACCCTTAAACTTTTGAGGTCCCAATTTTGCTATTATTAATAATATTTAATAACTTAAATATTAAGTAATTATTGGATATACTGTGTATCAGTCACTGTATTAGGTTTTGGGGTCAATGTGTTATATAAGATATACAGATTTCTGATAGTAAAGGTCTTTGATAGGGGATAGAGCCAAGTAAACATAATGTATTGTCCTTTGTGCCATGGAGAGCAAGACAGGAAGTCACATGGAAGGAGCCTCTTCACCTATTCTTGAGAGAGTGTTTCCCAGAAGAAAGGACATATAAGGTGAGACATTGAGAATCAATAACCTGATACTGTACAATAACCAATATCATGGTCCCAAATGATACGGATCAAGTGATCTGCAGTAATCATCCTGCAAAGAATGGGTTGGATTCAGGTAACCTAGGGCAGCAAGACCAGTCAGGAAGCACCTGCAGTCATAATTAAGGAGAGATACAGTGGTGGCCTTAGTTTAGGTAATGATTTGGGGAACAGAGAGGTACTATTAACATGTAATTCTTAAAATGTTATAGCATGGCTTGCATACTAATGAAGAAGGAACTCAGGACAGATTTGTATTCATTTAATTGGTGGAGAAGCATTAAGATGATAAAGCAAGCACACACACACACACACACACACACGCACACACACACACAACATATTGAGGAACTGGCTGTTTACAGACATTTTAAAAAGAGGAATGCAAAAATCAGAATCAGGTGCGATGCAAAACCAGTTAATGTCTGACAGGGTGAAAAAACCCACAACTTTTGTCATTCTTTTTTTTTTTTTTTTTTTCCGAGCCGGGTATCTTCAGGTTACACAGTTTCATTGTGTCTAGGCTTCAAATGCAGGCACTTTCTCCTAGATAATTGCCTTGGTTAAGCTTGTTAAAAAAATGCCCCCTACATGACATTGAAAGTTCATGCCATTCTTTTGTCCAAGGTTTGGATATATTTTCTATGGTACACAAACATTTTAGATATATTTTTTTAAGATTTTATTTATTATTTGACAGAGAGAGATCACAAATAGGCAGAGAGGCAGGCAGAGAGGGGGGAAGCAGGCTCCCGGCTAAGCAGAGAGCCCGATGCGGGACTCGATCCTAGGACCCTGAGATCATGACCTGAGCCGAAGGCAGAGGCTTTAACCCACCGAGCCACCCAGACGCCCCCATTTTAGATATTCTTTAGGAATAGTATGGATAGAAATCAGTAATTAATTGGATGTTAGGCTCCTAGAGCTATAGATTAAAAATATTATGCAGGCTTCAGTGTTGAACAACTAACTGAATAGATGAAAGTCCTTCATTCACACAGAGAACACAGAAGGTGGAATAAGTATTTTTGGGGAGAAGGGTGTACTGATTTGGGAAAGGAGGGAGAAACAAGAAAGTACAAGCTAAAAAAAAAAGCTTCCTTCTAGTGCTAGAGCAGAAGACAGTTTGCAGTCATTAGAGAAATGAAAACAAATGGGGGATGTGGAAGCTGTGGGTGCACAAAAACCTTTCCGGGCACCTGGTGGTGACATGCAGGAGATGAGAGAGAGAGAGCCGTGGTTTGAAGAAGATAGGCGCTGGCTGGAGCACATGGGTGTGAGCATGTAAAGATGGGAGAGATCAGAATCATTTCATACACCAATGGAAAGAACACAGTACAAGCAGGAGAGTTGGTAGATGAAACAGAGAAGGTATGATCTATATGAAGACAGAAGAGGACAAATCTGAATCACCAGGGGAGAGATTGTCATTAAATAACAAAAGGACATACCACATTAAGGGGCAGAGAAGACAAAGAGAAAACATACATGTGAATGGTTGTGGCTTTTATTATGAATGGCTTCTTCACTCTGAAAAATTAAAAGTGATGTCATTTGCTGAGAATGAGGACATTGGTAATGACAAGTAGAGAATAGGCACAGTTAGTGAACATATGGTTTCTGTGTAGCCCTGGTAGACTATTTCATTTTTAAAAAGAAATAGTACAATTGTTCTCACCTAACTTTTTTAATTTTAAGAAAGTAAAGAAATTGTTCTTTATGCTAGAGTTGTTCTCTAAATGCCTCTCTCTGTAATTCTCCAAAAATTATGCTACTAAGTGGTGCCTGTGGGGCTCAGTGAGCTGGGCACCCAGCTCTTGATTTAGGCTCGAGTCATGATCTTGGGGTCGTAGGATCAAGCCCCATATCGGGCTCCATGCTCAGCCCAGAGTCTGCTTGAGATTCTCTCTCTCTCTCCGTCTCTCCCCCCACCCGCATTCCCTCTTTCCCTCTCTTTCCTTCTCTCTCTCTCAAATAAATAAAATATTTTTAAAAAAATTATCCCAGGGGCACATGGGAGGCTCAGTTGGTTAAGTGTTGCCTACGGCTCAGGTCATGATCCCAGAGTCCTGGGATCGAGCCCCACATCTGGCTCCTTGCTCAGCGGGGAGCCTGCTTCTTCCTCTCCCTCTGCCTGCCACCCCCCTGTTTGTGCTATCAAATAAATAAAATCTTTAAAAGAAAATTATTCCCCTGAATGTATAGTAATAGTTCATTTCTTTTTTTTGTTTGTTTGTTTTTTTATCTTTATGCCCATCCCTTCCCTCACACAATATGATTCAGGTGGTTTTGCAGTTAGAGAACCCTGCCCACTGGTCATGTGAGTGAAAAATCACAGTTTAGAGATTAGCAATATATAGCAATATATTGGCAGCATTTTATAAGAATGGCTCATAATATCCTGATACTAAGATCCTAAAACTGCCTCACTTCTAATAGCCTGGTGGTTTTCCTACACTTCTAATAGCCTGGTGGTTTTCCTTAATTCAGTGATTTATCTCATATTTTAAATTTACTTGTTGAGTGTTGTTTTGGTTGTGTAATTTAGACTGAGACTGTTTCTTTGCTTATAGTCAAATAACTATAATGAAGACAAAAAATATAAACCTTAAAGTGAGTTTTTGTGACAGATGCTAAAATATGAAATGGGCATGGGTCGGATATAGTGATTGCTAATGAGAATTCACCTGATTTCCCCGCCTGATACATAATTTGACACATTTTAATATTTACTATTGAAACAGCTCAAAATTGTTTTGTTTCCTAGAAATCAAGTTTATAGATTTAACACAGCTATGACTTTAGGACACTTACCAGAAAGTCAGAATGTTGGTAGGTGTAGGCCATTTTTTTGTGAGTTATACTATAACCCCATATTACTTGCTTTCCAAGAAAGCTTAACCAAATTAGAAATAGAATAATGTATAGCTTTGTTGAAGGAAGGTCTTTCTATCTATGGCCAGCAATACAAAGGAGAAGAGGCCAGATAACCAGGACTTTAAATAAAAATTCTAAATCCAAAGCTCCATGTTAAAGTTAGTAGGCAAAACAGAGAAACCACAAGGGGTGGGGGGACTGAACAAAATAAAAAAACCCATAAGATCAGGGAGGAGGCAAAGGGAAGAAGAAAGCAGATCCTAATGCACTTCCCAATATGTATATATATATTTTTAAATTTACAACTCTTGACTGATGATGAAAATAATTATCTTCTTTGTAAGGTACCTCTACTTAGACACTAACTTTAGAGGAAGAAGTAGATCACCTTTTGATTTATAATGCTCTTGTTTGAGATTTACAATAGTCTTGATTTCCAAGGAGCTGAGAGGGACACAAACCTAATAGAACATGGAGATTGACCTCAAATGTATTATGCATAATCTATTAGAATAGAAGTTTGGAAGGAAATAAGAGCCCCAAAACATAGAGTACACATAAGAATGCAAAGTTTAATAACAAATGTGTGCTGTTGAAACAAATGCAAAGAATCCTGATATCTGAACCCCATTCTTACATAAAGAGAGGAGAGACTACATAAAGGGGCTAACATTTTATAAAGATCCTAAGTTTGGCTACAGTTTCCTGAATTGATATCAGAAATGAATTTTAAGTACTTAACAGTCATCACATTGTCCTCAGCCAATAAGGACAAAGGATAGATGAATATACCTTTGATATTCTCCTTCAGATAGAAATAGTACAATTTTCAGAGTAATTTGTTCAGCATTTTAAAGTGTTTTGAAAGTCTCTGTATTCTGTAATGCAAGATAATGTGGACTGCAGTATTGATTATTCTTAGCTTATCTAGAAATATTTTGTCACTTGGGTTTGTAAGGGAATCAAAATTAGCATGTACAGTATTCTAATCCTTTTAACTGTATGATTTGAAGTGGTAAAATCAGAGTTTTTCATTTTCTATTACCCATCATTTTATCTATTATCATTATTTGCATGATAATTATCACCATACAAAGCAGCAAAACACATTTTTAAGCACTTACATGTTTTAATTACCCTGTTTTCCTCAAAGCTGCAAACAAATATGAACTAGTTCTTGCTCTCAAAGGGTTTTAAATTATGATCTAAGTTAAAGACTCATAAAGGTGATCTTTACAGGATTACCAGGTACATATCTTTTTCTCCTCAATGCCTAGTAATGTATCTGTGATATACATAAGGAGATCAAAATATGTGTTGAATTGTGGAAATAATTCCATCCAGACAATAAAATATGACTCAGCACTAGAAGAAGTAAAGGAGCTATCAAGCTATGAAAAGAAATGGAGCATTTGTAAATGTATTTACTGAGAGGAAGAAGCCAATTCAAAAAGGCCACAATATGATATCATTCTTAATATGTGACAAAGGCAAAGTTGGAGACACTAAAAAATCACTGGATAACAGTGGGTAGGAGGGGGGAGAGGGATGGTTAGTGGGGCTCAGGTGATTTTTAGGGCAATAAAAATACTCTGTATGATATTATAATGATGGATTACACATTTGTCCCAATTCGCAGATGTATATAATACCAGGAGGGAATCCCAATGTAAACTATGGACTTGGAGTGATTACAATGTGTCATTGTAGGTTCATCTGTTATAATACATGTAACCCTCTGGTGGGAGAAGTCGACTCTGGGGGATGCTGAGCATGTGCCAGGGCAGAGAGTAAATGAAGTATCTCTGTTCCTTCCTTTCAATTTTGCAAGGAAACTAAACATGCTCTAAAAAATTACATCTTTTTAAGTCACAAACATTTGGGAAATATTTAGTGAATAACGCTCCTCTTTTGGAATGAATGAATCAGTAGATGAGTGAATGACTAAAGGAAGGATTCACTTCAAGCTATGTTGTCAAAGCCCTTGACGGTCTGTTCATGGAGTTTATTTGAAAGAAATTCTATACGTGGAAGCAAATAAGGAAGCAAATCAATGTCTATAAAAAGGAAAATTAACTTGACAGCAGTGTAGACAGTGGAGTAGAGGAGAATAGGCTTGGAAGCAGACAGTCCTAAGTTAGAAGACTTAGGCAATTATCCGTGAATTATTATGTTTTCTCTTGCCACATAAAGTTGGTTGGCGTGACAATTTAGTTATCTTTGCTGACAGCAGGTTCATTCAGTAAAATGAAGATTCCATGACTTTTCAGTTAAAACATTTGAGAGAAATTAATATAATCTATGGCTTATCCTCATCATATAAAGGATATTATTGTATGTGAGTAAAATTCTGGAGTACTAGCAGTTCTAGTTCGAAGTAAGCAGGGATGTCAATTTCAAAGTATATATTTGCATAGTGTTTGTTCAATTATTTTTTTTTTGAACTTTAGGATCTTAAAGTAAACCATTGTTTAAACACAATTTTGTCCTAGCTTCGGTGAACACGAAGATAATGGCAGAGTAATTTGACAAATAGATTGGAGTTATAAAGCAATCTAAAACCATTTTTAAGAATTGGATGAACCAAGTGTAATTGATTCTTGTATGTGAGCGGGGTATTAAAGAGGAACCCACCAGCAATCAAACACTCTGTTCTTTTCTAAATTAACCTTAATGAGAAAGGAAAAATCATAATTTGCTTAGTGGAAAAACACTGGAATAGAAATTAGTTCACATGAGAGTAAAGTGCTTTCTGTCTTTGATTTGTTCCAAGGGAACTTATTCAAGACACTTAATAGCTAGTCTATAATTGAATATGTTAGGTGTGTGAGAGAGAGAGAGAGAGAGAAAGTGTTTACATGTATCCTTGTAAAATTATCATGATGAGAAGTTTATGTATGTCATACTTGGTTTTCTTAGTGATTTTTAGTCCAATATTTAAGCTAATTCTGTTGAAAGACATTATATAGAATTCAAATATCTGGGGCGCCTGGGTGGCTCAGTGGGTTAAGGCCTCTGCCTTTGGCTCGGGTCGAGATCTCAGGGTCCTGGGATCGAGCCCTGCATGGGGCTCTCTGCTCAGCGGGGGGCTTGCCTCCCCCTCTCTCTCTGCCTGCCTCTCTGCCTACTTGTGATCTCTCTCTCTCTGCCAAATAAATAAATATTAAAAAAAATAAAAAATAAAAAAATATCCCTTTATTGCAGAAATATGCCTTCTCTCTCTTTGTCACTCTCCATATCCTACTCCTTCCTATCAAACATACTTAGAAATCATGTGTACCTGCTGATTACATTGTGAAATTTAGAATGTGAGAATGATTAGAATTAGAAAGTACCATTTACTGAGCAAACATGTACAGAGTACTAATTCAATATTGAAGGGAAATTTTTTAAAAGAGAAGAAAATTCAAGTCAAGAGGTTTTATTTGAGCTGAGGAAAGCTGTCCATGATACACAATCTCCACAAATAAGACAGTGCTCTGGAGAAGAAAAGAGTGTTCTGGAAAAAGAACAGGGTTATATATATATATTGTGTGTGTGTGTATGTGTGTGTATTTACATCAAGAGTTACAAATCATCATGACAAGGATCATTTCAGAAAATTACAAACTTTATTTTATGCTTTTAGTATGTACAAGGTTGCAAGCTTCAGAGATATGGAAACAGAAATTAGGGAGAATTTTTACTTTTTAGTTTGAAATGTTTCTTTTAGGTTATTTGCTAAGGAGCCGATGCACAGTGTGTGCTCAGGGCAGTAACAGATAGAGCTCATGCTTTGAAGTTTGATGAAGTCTTTCTGACCTTTAAAAGTGTAACTTCCCGGGGAGCCCACGTGCAGGACCCACAAACATTAAAAGTTGAAAATTTCCTTTATCATGGTGTCATAGATAATTTAATATTTTAACCATCACTGTGCTCTGTTATTTCTTAATATTCATGTTTAGCACATTGGAAAATAATTTGAAGGTTTGTTTTTAAGTTTATTTTGATACTTGGTTGTATTAGCTGTGATATCTGAATATGATATATCAAAAGATATATACATAAATATATACAACTAGAAGAATAGTGTTGGATAAAACTAAAAGTATTATTTTTAAAAGTACACTATATAAGTATGACCTTTACTGAAAATCGAGAGGTTAAAATCCTATTTTCTAAAAACTTAAAGCTTTTATAAATGACTCTGAAAATGTGTGTTTCTTATGAATAAGTGGCTTCAAGGTTTATTGAAGATAGTAATTCTGAAACATTTTTAAATAGAATGTTTCAACTTTATTAACAGTGTATAGATGAAACATATTTTTTAAGTCATACAGATTATTTTAGGTAACAAAATGATAAAATGTTGGAAAATACTCAAATATTCATATTTCTAAAGTGTTTCTTACTAACAGAAATTTCTTTCATAAAACATTATTTTTAAAGCATGACCTTTACATTTTAGGGATGGATCGCATTTATATTTTCCAAAATATCTATTAAGTAGTATACTACTAACAGATATTTATCATCAAAAAAGAGTCGATGTATTTGGAATACTTATATTTGTAAGAAAAAAGTGCCATTCATTATTATTCAATTATTTTAACTACTTTGCCAAAAGATAAGCAGAATACTTATCTGTGGTTAAAAAGATCTTCACAGCTATTTTCTGCATACTTATAGACTATTTATAAGTCTACTATACATTTTAAAGATCTCATTTTGTGAAATTAATCAATTGGATGTTGGCATGTATAATTTGTGCGCCTGATTTCTCCCTGTGCAAAGAGACAATAGCTTTTCTCTGAAAAATACCATGAATGAAATTCATGCCTCGTAGGACCTTTGCAGTTTGAGGCTAGAACATTTAGCTTGTTCTCAAAATATTTTTTTAGGTATTATTTATTTTAAAAGACACATTTTCCAGCTCACCTTTCTTTTTGTAGCTTACCAAAAGCACTTCTTGATATAGGAGTTTGTGAAACAAATCTAGAAAATAAAATGAGACACATTAAAAATATCTGTCATTTAACTCTACAGTAAACCTCCCACAGTGCGTAATTTTCTTAGAATTTTTTTCTTAAGTCATCAATAATATATTCCTGGGGCGCCTGGGTGGCTCAGTGGGTTAAAGCCTCTGCCTTCAGCTCGGGTCATGATCTCAGGGTCCTGGGATTGAGCCCCGCATCGGGCTCTCTGCTCGGCGGGGAGCCTGCTTCCCCCTCTCTCTGCCTGCTTGTGATCTCTCTCTGTCAAATAAATAAAATCTTTAAAAAAAAATAATATATTCTTGTGCCTGTCAACAGTGTATACTGACAAAAGAAAGCATTTTATTTGTTTCTATTTTGTTTTCTGTGTACTATTCTAGCTTTAATGCTGCAGTAAATGTTTCAGCAATGGTATATGGCCTTTGTCTTCATTAAGAAACACGAAAAGAAACCTCATTATTTTTCTGAAATATTGCCAATGGGTTTTTGTCTTCTCTTTGTGTGATTGTCCAATGAGAAACACTGGCTCTGCCTTTTCTTTTAATAGGTAACATGTTCTAAAATATTTATCATTCTTTATTACTGATTTTCTTTAGTAGAAAGATTATTAAGTCAGTTTTCCATTTTCTAAATATTGGTTAGGACTAGAGAACATACTCTATAAAACAACTTAATGGGATACAAAGAGATTGTCTTACAATGCAACTTACAGAAAAATAAAGGAGGTGGCCCTTACTGCAACTCTGTGTTGTGGAAACCTAATACTTAGTTATAATGAGTTCTATCTTATTTTTAGTTTAAAAAATAATAATAGAAGGTTTTGTATTTATTCCCTAGGCCACAATTTTTTCGTGCTTCGGAAACAACTCTTTGATGTAAATGAATGAATTTACTAGTAATTCAATGACTCTCAAATGTCAGTGTACCTAAGAAATATCCTGGGGTGCTTAAAAATGCATATTCTTTTTTTTAAAGATTTTATTTATTTAGTTTAGAGATAAAGTGTGTGCACAGGGGAAGAGCAGAGGGAGAGGGACAAGCAGACTCTGCATGGAGCACAGAGCCTGATGAGGGGATCTATCCCATAACCCTGAGATCATGACCTGAGCTGAAATCAAAAGTCAGATGCATAACTGACTGAGCCACCCAGACATCTCTCTAAAATGCATATTCTTAAGCCCTACTCTAAACCTACTGAATCAGAATCATTGAGAGGCGGTGTTAAAACCAGATAGCTAGGGTGCCTGGGTGGCTCAGTTGGTTGAGCAACCGCCTTTGGCTCAGGTCATGATCCATGAGTTCCGGGATCGAGTCCCGCATCGGGATCCCGGCTCCACGGGGAGTCTGCTTCTTCCTCTAACCTTCTCTCCTCTCCTGCTCCCTCTCACTTTCTCTGTCTCTCAAATAAATAAATACAATCTTAAAAAAAAAAAAAACAGCTAAATTTGGAAAACTCCCCCAGTGAATTTTTTAATAAATACTCTCTATATTACACACTGATAGCTATTGATTTAAAGTATGGAAAGTTAAATCAATGGGGTAGAGCATATGAGGATGAGGACACATGATTTGCTGAAGATAGGTTGTTTTCCCAATATATATTTGCAACCTGCTATTCTGAGGGGTGTTATAGATACACAATATAAATACCTCCAAGAAAGCTTTGTGTGAAGTCAAGGCAATAGTTCATAGTGCCTAGCATTGCAGGTTCCTTTACAGGGGAAAAAGAATCATGAGATACAAAACTGTTACTTAAACAATCATGAAGTACTTTTTATTTTTTTAGTTGTATGTGGGTGTGTATTTGCCATCGTACATTTCAAATTTAATTGTAACATATTTGTTTTTTTCCCTCTTTTAATGTTATATCCCCTAGTAATAGTGAAGTTTTCACAATATTTCCCTTTTCAGTTGATTGTGCTAAGAGATAGCAAATTTAATTCAACTTAGATTACTGTAAGGTAATTAGTCTTGGGATATGGGGACTGGGACATTGATCAATCCTGCAATACTGATGAGAGAAAATGATACAGAAGTGATTGTAGCAAAATAATTGTCAACATAAGACCCAGGGCACAGCTTCAGAAAAGAAAATAAGTTAAAGTAAAGGAGCCACTGAGGGTAAGAGATAAAGCATGTTTTTAAGATGAGATTGACATATTGTGGACATAATAACATTGAAAGTTAGGCAGATGACAAGATAACAGGGCTCTCCAAAGACCAGGGGAGAGGTCAAAAAGTAAAATGGATTAGGAATTACTAATAAAGGAGATGACTAATGTTAAAAACAAGAATAAAAATCCGTCATGCTATGATATGACAATTGGCTCAAACTTTAAGGCAGATGTCTTATCTTAAGGAATAAAAATTAAAGACTCTAAGGCAAAGTAAATTCAACATTTTTAAAGGCTATATTATCATAGATTTAGAAATTAGGTACGGTATATTCAGATTCTTTAACTTTCTGAACTAAGCTTTTAACCTAGGTACATTTTCAGTTTTTAATTCTTACCTTCTCTACTTCCAGTAACAAAAGGTATGACACATTTATACCAAATGCGTAGTGACATAAAATACTTGAAATAACGAGCACATTTACATTATGAACAAAATATTCTTAAAAATATTAAGCAGAGGGGCACCTGATTGTCTCAGTGGGTTAAAGCCTCTGCCTTCGGCTCAGGTCATGATCTCCGGGTCCTGGGATCAAGCCCGGCATCGGGCTCTCTGCTCAGCAGGGAGCCTGCTTCCCCCTCTCTCTCTGCCTGCCTCTCTGCCTACTTGTGATCTCTCTCTCTCTCACTCTCTCTCTCTCTCTGTCAAATAAATAAAATCTTAAAAAATATATTAAGCAGAAGAATTTTGAAACAGCTAAAGGAATCAGCTTAGCCTAATAGCCAGAACTTTATGAGAATAGGTCACACTTACTTTTTTTAATAGAATACTTACTTCATGCCTCCCAAAATCTCAGCTAGGAAAAGTTACTACTGGACAGGAGTCTTGTGTTCTCAGATTCTTGTACTATGATGTCAAGAAAAATAAAACCCAAGGTAAAAATAATTTAACAGTGTTAAGAATAGTTTATATTATCAACAGAAATATTCTACAACAAAAATATCAGTTTATAAACTTTAATGTGGCTCACCATCCAGCTTCTAAATATATGTCTGATAGCTCCTTCCTAGATAAAAAAGGAAAGAAATTCAAGGGAAATATCACTGATCTTAGACTCATCCTTTAGCAGTGTGATAAATTTGAACTTCATCTTTCTGGTCAGCCCTAAAGATAAGAGCTATAAAGTAGCAATTTAGCTTAATTTTATCTTCTAACTCTTCACAGGTTCCAAGTAATGAAAATTCTCAGAAAGTGATGTCTGCTTCTCCTGTTTTATCTTCGATACTCTGTCTAAATCAAGACATTAGTAATTTGCCCCTAGACAGTACAAATTGCCCTCTCTTTCAACCTAGACTAGTCCTAAAATTATGTTAAGAATTAATTTTAGACGTAACATTAGGAATAATGTTAGCATTGACCAAGCTTTCATACAATTGTTGGTCAGTTGTTACTCTTCAAGTTTGCAGCCCGTTCATTTGCAGCCGGTTGCCTCTTTGCTTTTCTGCTTTTGTTTCCTTTACTTTTGTTTCAGATTCCATTTATAGGAACATTGACATATTGCAGATAAGATCTTTTAACTGTAGCATGTGTTGTAAATATTTTCTCCCATTCTGTCACTTGTTATTTTTGTTTAAGACATAGTTTATATTACAAGTGTATTGAATTTGTCTGCCTTTTATGTATCATTATATGGTTCCATTTCAAAGATGATCAGGCCATTATGTTCTCCAGCATTTAAAATCATTTTAATCTCTTGAGTGGAAAACACATTTTATCAAAATTTCGTATCACTCTTTATCTCATTTTATGCTTTTTTGCCTTGGATCTTTTTTGGTCATATTGCCATTTTGAACAATTGTTAGTATTAACAATACTAACAATTAACAATTGTTAGTATTCGCCACAGTATTACTGTGGCGAAAGTAGCCGATGGTCTACACAAAAGCTTTTTCCTTTTCTGTTCTTTTCTGTTCAAGTACATGGCTGATAACTGCTGTATTGGACAGTCCCATTCTATAACCTCATCTGTTTTCCTCTTCCTCAATCACACACCTTCCGAGATTAAGTGTTCGTTTACTTGCCGATTTTAGGATGTGTAGTATTTTCCCATTGCTGCTGAAACAAGTACAACAATTAGTGCATTAAAACAACACAGATTTATTATCTTGCAGTTTACAAAGTCAAAATGTGAAATAGGGATCACTGGGCTGAAATCAACTTGTCATCACCATGGACTGTATTTTTTTCTGGAGGCTCTGAGAAAATTCTGCTGCATGCCTTTTCTAGCTTCTGGAAACTTTCCTCATTCCTTGACTTATGGAAACCATCTTCAAAACAGCAATCTGTCTTTAAAACCAGCAACCTTCACTTTACCTGCCATTTAAGTAGTCATACCTCTGCATATTATTTTCTGCTTCTGACTTTCCTACCTACTTCTTTCACTTATAAGAGCTCTTGTAGTTATCTTGGCCAATCCAGGATAATCTCCCTAGCTCAACATTCTTAATTATTTCTAAAAAATGTCTTTTCTGATTTAAGATGACATATTCAGATTCCAGGGATTAGTACATGGACATATTTGGGCATCTATTTTTCTGCCTACAGTAGTATGGAACACAGTATACAAATCTTTGAGTTCAAAAACTGTCCTTTCATTTATTGCTAAGGACACAGCACATAAGCAAGTACTTATAATTCTTCCACATATTTTAAAGTTTAGAATTTTTTTTTAAAGATTTTATTTATTTGACAGAGAGGGATCACACGTAGGCAGCAGAGAGGCAGGCAGAGAGAGAGGGGGAAGCAGGTTCCCTGGCCCCACATGGGACTCTCAGATCATGACCTGAGCTGAAGGCAGAGGCTTTAACCCACTGAGCCACCCAGG
The DNA here is from genome assembly GCA_028533885.1 of Nasua narica. Taxonomy (NCBI): domain Eukaryota; kingdom Metazoa; phylum Chordata; class Mammalia; order Carnivora; family Procyonidae; genus Nasua; species Nasua narica. Next base: position 89,628,515 of record CM052799.1, read on the forward strand.
CACCCCAAGTTTTGAATATTTTTAAGCCAAAATGAAAACTCTAAAAAGTTATAAGGAGAAAAAATTTCACAAAAGTATACTTCATAAATAAAGAAATCAAGACTTTCTGCCCTCTCCCTACAAGTACCTTCCCGTGTAATAAAATGTCAGACAAAAAATTAAATGACAAACTACAAAGTGGGAGAAAACATTTACAACACATAAAATATAGAAGAGATTTTTTTCTTCAAGAATACATAATAGAGGGGCACTAGGTGTCATAGCTGGTTAAGCGCCTGCTTTCAGCTCGGGTCCTGATCTTAGGGTCATGAAATGGAGCCCCACATTAGGCTCCCCGCTCAGCGGGAAGTCTGCTTCTCTCTCTCTCCTTCTCCCTCCCTCTGCTTATGCTCTCTGTCTCTCTGTCTCTCAAATAAATAAATAGAATCTTAAAAAAAAATTCATAAAAGATCCCTGGAAACAGAGGCGCCTGGGTGGCTTAGTTGTTAAGCCTCTGTCTTCAGCTCAGGTCATGATCTCAGGGTCCTGGGATCAAGACCCGCATCGGGTTCTCTGATTAGCTGTGAGTCTGCTTCTCCCTCTCCCTCTGTGATCTCTTTTTCAAATAAATAAATAAAATCTAAAAAAATAATAATAATAAGAGGTAATGATGCTCAGTATCAGTTGTGGTCAGGGAGATATACATTAAAATAAAAAGTTTTATATAAAAATAGCATGTTATCTAGTATGTGGTGAGGCTCTAATATAATTCATTTACACACCTTGGTGGATGTAAGCTGTGTACAACATTTGGAAGGAATATATCTTCTGGAGATTAAAAATACTTCTATATTTAAATGTTCTAGAGACATACAAATAAACACAAAGTATCATGTGCAAGCATGTTTCTGAAACATCATTTGAAATAAGCAATATTAGTGGAGAATATAATTGCACTGCAATAAGGAAATGGTTAAGTTCTCTGGTTATACCCATACAACTTTTCAGAGATAAAAATGAGATACATCCCTCTCCATATTTTAACATATAAATACCTCAGAGTTCCCCTTTATCTAGTTGTGTCATCAAGGTAACAGGCCCTGCTTACTTAGGCCACAGGAGATGGATCCTTTAGTTGTGCAGACAATATGGCTGCCCACCTGCCAGGATGATGCAGGAAACAGGGTTCATAATGAGAAACCCAGAAGAAAGTTGTTGGCCAACGATGTAAAACCTGGGGGAAATCTATTACCTTAGACACTGATCAAATTAGCAATAAATATTTGTGTGATTCTTAGTCAAAGAAATTTTTACAATTGTTGATTTAACATAATAATTCTCAACCAACAAATATATCCCACTCTAGGAAGTCTAATAAAATATATGAAAATCCAGATGTATAAAGATTTTTGAAGTTTTTGAAAAAGTAGAATTTGCCATAAATGAATATAAAGGACCTCTGATTTCATAGTGCCTAGAAGATATTAGTGAAAATGAAATGTAATTTACCAATAAATGTTTAAGAAATAAAATTTATCATTATGTGTTTAAGGGTTCATTTATTGCATATAGCAAAAACTACATTTTAAGAGCCTATTCTCTTTTCCCCACATTTATGGGGAGTTGGTTGTTCACAAATTCTTCTAATATTTTTTTTATTTTGAATAATAGCAAGGGAGCAGAGCATTAGAAGAAACTTCAAACCCAAATGAATTTAGACCCAAATGAGTTTTGAGCATTAAAGTCAACCATGCAGTCCATTCTACCCTAGACCTCCCTTAGCCACTATGCCAGTTCCACTGTAGTGGAAATCAGTAGTGACTCAAATGAGAAAGGGGACTAGGGTCAGTGCAGTATTTTAGTCTATTGACCCCTGTCTGTATATAACTGTGTGTGACTTGATTTATTAAAATTTTGAAGGATACTTATGACTTTAGATTATAGGTAGGAGGGTTTGCACTGAACTTCCCTCACTTTCTGCTATAAACCATTGTTTATTATATATATCATCTCCTATTCCTGACAGACATTTTCTCAGCAGGTCCTTATCCAAGTTATTCAAAAGTCTGAGTTTAGAATATTTTTTGAAAACTTTTCCTCAACAAGCTGATTTTCCAGTCTTTTATCTGTTCCATCTGTCTCTCGAGCCCTCCAGAGACATCTTTTCATCTCACTCTCTGTCTTCCCATGCCTAATAGCCAGCGTATTTGATGAGAGTGTTCATTTTTTTCTCTTAGTTGTAAATATGTCTCCCATTTTTGTAGCATTTGTCGTAGAGCAGCAGACATTTCAATCCTCTCTCGTCAATCTTGTATCTCTACATCACCTTTCTCGCTCGCTCTGTCTCCCTCCCTCCCTTCTTCCCCTCTCCACAAGAGGAATGAACTGTTGAATAAATCAGTATTTGCATGTGAGGAATACTCTGTTTTGCGATGTCACTTATTTCAACAATCTTTTATGTTGTTGATTTTGTTATTTGGCTATTTATTAGGTGGTTTTTTTTTTTTTTTTTTTGTCCTCTCTCCCTATTTTTACATTGTAAATTTATTTGATCATTTTCTTCTAGCTTGTACCTCTTCTCCATGTAATTCTAAGGCCATACTAAAATTTATTAAAATTTGGGAAAATAATTTGTTCTTGTTACATTCATTTTAAGAAATTTGTTATTTGTTTTTAATGTCCCTGCTTCCAACAATATGTACATTATTGTATGTCCTAAACAACATTTGTAATATAGTTAAATAATTCTTCATTGCATTTAAGTAACTATCTTGATATATATAATCATTATATATATATAAATATCTTGATGTATACAATCATATTTACTATAAAATATATTTCATAGTTTCTGGAACATTTTCCATATTAACTAATAACATTACTGTGTGATTTAGGACATAATATTATAGAATATATCATTTTTTAATTATTTTGTTTTTCATAGTGTATATAATCTAAGAAGTTTAATATTCATTAAACCTGTATTTATAATACTCATTAGTGAAGTGAAGCTATTCTTAGATTCTACAATATCTTTAGGGTCAAAGAACTCCATGCACTGTGCCAGAACATTCATAGATAGATCCAGTTTAATAATGAGAGTAATCCTGTAGCATGACCTTACAGCCTCATTTTTTTTCTTTTTTTTAACTTTAGTTTGTAAAAACTGAACCATAGAGAACCTAGTTAAGATATTTCTTCAAATACCTACATGTAGAAAATGTTAAAGCTCAGATCCAGGCACCCTGAAATTTTATCTTTATGATTTCCTTTTATATTGCTCCAGTTCACTTACTTTCAATTTTTTATCAGTGAAGCCCTACTATTTACAGTGAAAGTCACAATTCTCTGATCCCTGCATATGTCGATTTCCCACTTATTATTTTCCTGCCATTCTTATTTCTATCTGTATCCTCAGAGGAAAGCTCAGAAGGAACCTCTACAAGAATCATCACATTTTCCTCTTTATTTGGCTCAACTTTATTTAGTTCAACTTTAACTGCCTTGAGTGTACACTTAATTTTCATATTTTCTCTTCAGGCTTCTATCACTACCTGTTGTCCTTCTATCTTACAAAAACTTGTACTGTTCCATTTGTTAGATTTCATATGGTTGATAGACATGTTTTAGATCTACTTTATTGGGAAATAATTCTTAGAAAATAAAATGCACACGTTTTTAGCATATAGTTTAATGCACTCTGACAAATACATACATTGATGTAACATAACCATCATTACAATCAAGGTATTGAACATTTTGACCATTTCTATAAGTTCCAACATGACCCCATATATAGTAATCCCTCTTCAACCTGGGCTCTAGGCAAATAGAGCTCTAGGCTTTCTGACACTATAGTTGATTTTTATCTTATATGGTGCTTCTTATAAACTGAACAACAGAGCATGGACTCTTCTGCCTGTGGCCTTCATTGCTCAGCAGTGTTTTCCGCAATTCAGCCGTGTCAAATGTATCAGTAGTTTGCTCTTGTTCACTGTTCATTAGTAGTCCATTGTACAAATGTGTCACACTTTGCTTACCCATTCTCCAGTTGATGGACATAGGGATTATTGCCAATTTTTGGTTACAATGAATAAAGCTATTATAAAGTCTCACATGTAAGTCTTTATATGGATTTATGTTCTCATCTTTCTTCAATAAAACTGTAGAAGTACAATTGCTATTTCATATGATAGACATAAGGTTATGTCTAGATGAATTTGCCAAACCATTTTCCAAAGTGCTTGTCAAAGTTAATGTCTCTCTTCAGTAATACAAGAGAATACCAGTTCCACATCTCACTAACACTTGGTTTTGGTGATCTCTTAAATTTAAATTTTTTCTAGAAAGTGTAGAACACCATTTCACTGTGATTTTGACATTCTCTAATGACTAATAATGTTAAACACATTTCATGTGTTTATTTTTCATTTGCATATCTTCTTTTGTAAGGGTGTGTTCAGATTTTTCAGCTGTTTTTATCATGTTGTTTGTATTTCTGTTATTTATTTGCAGGAGTAATTTTTTAATAGGATAGAGTACCAGTTCTCAATTGAATGTACTTGTTAGCATTTTTTCAACTTAAAAAAAATAGAACAAGAAACTTAATAATACTTTTTTTTTTTACTGTTGTGCTTTTCCCAAATTTTCTAGCATAATTGAAGATAATATCATTTCACTCTGTTACTGCAACTAGACTTTTTAAATGATCTAATAGTCTTTTTTTTTTTTTAAGATACTCTTTATTTATTTGACAGAGAGAGAGAGATAGCAAGAAAGGGAACACAAGCAGGGGGAATGGGAGAGGTAGAAGCAAGCTTCCCACTGAGTAGGGAGCCTGACACAGGGCTCGATCCCAGGACCGTGGGATCATAGCCTGAGTTGAAGGCAGACGCTTAACTGACTGAGCTACCCAGGCACCCCTGATATATTAGTCTTAAGTGGGTAGCAGAGGATTCAATAATTACTCAAACTGTTTTGAAACCTTGCTGATGCTACAGACTTTTTAGCAATTTACTTCATCTGTCTGGAAATTAATTACCTCATTTAAAAAAAATGAGTCTAAACTCTTAAGTTGTTTTGAAGACTAAATGTGACTGTGGTCTATATAGGGAAAGGGGTCAGGGAGACCTTCATTTCTGGTGCAGAAGTACTAACAAATGTTAGGTTCCATTTCTTTAGCCCTTGCTAGTGAAAGGCTAAAGTAAATAATAAAAGCAAAATAATATAAATCCATCTTAAATCATAGAATGAAAAGAATGTATGATTCATTATTTTATTTATTTTTATGACAAATTATCCCTTAGCCATTTCAGTTAGTAGTGTTGGATGATAATTTTTTAAGATACTAAAACTCAAAGAAAAACCAAAGCCATTAAGATTCTAATCATAGTTGATAAGCCACATAGGTTCTTTGAATTTTGAACTTTTCATGGTAAACAGATTAAATCTATAGAAGCAAATCTATAATTATATTAACAAAGAATTCATGTACATAAAGTAACACCATATAATTTTATTCTGAAATGCACTCATATATATTTACCCATGCATTTTAAATTACTTACATGTAATTATATAGTCATTTATAATCTTAAAGATTGTTGGTTAACCAAAAAAATAAACTCTAGACTCACAGTTTGAGATAAAACAAGATAATTGGGTTTGAATATAAGTTTTTAATTTTTTGATAAATAATAAAATTACATTTATTTTCATTTTTATGGAATTTCTATTCCTTGGTGATAAATTGAAAAAAATACCCTTAGAAATAATTAAAATTCCATAGAACTAGCACCCCTCAAAATAGAATACATCTGTTGAATGTAAAACATAAAACAATAAAACTTTTAGAAGAAAACAGAGACAATATGACATATTAGAAGCAGCATTCTTAGACATGCTGTAAAGAAAAAAATAAATTGGACTTCATCAAAATTAATATCTATTTCTCTGCAATGGACTGTGACACAGATAAAAAACAAGCCACAGACTGAGACATTTGCAAACAAGATAGGCCACAAAGTACTTTTAACTAAAATATATAAAGAACTCTCCCCTCTTTCCACATCCTCTCCAGCATTTGTTGTTAACTGTCTTGTTGATTTTGGCCATTCTAACTGGTGTAAGGTGGTATCTCAGTGTGGTTTTGATTTGAATCTCCCTGATGGCTAAAGATGATCATTTTTTCATGTGTCTGTTAGCCATTTGTATGTCTTCTTTGGAGAAGTGTCTGTTCATGTCTTCTGTTCATTTTTTGATGTGATTATCTGTTTTATGAGTGTTGAGTTTGAGGAGTTGTTTATAGATCTTAGATATCAGAACTTTGTCTGTAGTGTCATTTGCAAATATCTTCTCCCATTCTGTGGGTTGCCTGTTTGTTTTGTGGACTGTTTCCTTTGCTGTGCAGAAGCTTTTTATCTTGATGAAGTCCCAAAAATTCATTTTCGCTTTTGTTTCTTTTGCCTTTGGAGACATGTCCTGAAAGAAGTTGCTGTGGCTGATGTCAAAGAGGTTACTGCCTGTGTTCTTCTCTAGGGTTTTGATAGATTCCTGCCTCACGTTGAGGTCTTTTATCCATTTCGAGTTTATCTTTGTGTACGGTGTAAGAGAATGGTCAAGTTTCATTCTTCTACATAACACTGAAAAAATAAAATAAACATATTTGGGGAAAAATATATAAAGAACTCTCTAAATTCAGCAGTAATAAAACATACAAATCCAGCAGGGAAATGAGCAAAAGATTTGAAAAGCCTCTTCACAAAAGAGTATGTACAGATGGCAAATAAGCACATGAAAAAAAAATTCAACAATATAAATCATTAAGGAAAATGCAAGTTATAGTTTCCGTGACCTATTATTACAGTACTACTAGAAGGGTTAAAATAAATTCACTGACAACTAAGTTTGCTGGTGAGGCTTTGAAGCAAGTAGCTTTTGTACATATTACTGGTAGGAAGATAAGATGGTACTACCGCTCGAGGAACATAGTGTGTCAGTTTCTTATAATATTAAGTATACTTACCATGAGACCTAGTAATTGATATTTATTCTAGATTTGTAAACTCATGTTCATCTATAAAACAACTATATAGGAATCTTTACAGTAGTTTTATTTGCAATAGTCCCATGTTAAAAACCATCTAAATGTATTCAGCAAACAAACTATATTATATCCATCACATGAAATACTATGTTTTAATAGGAATCAGCTGTTGATGTATGGAACACTGGATGAAACTCACAGGCATCATTATGTTGAGTGAAGCATGTTGGTTGCAAAGTGTTCTATATTGCATGGCCCACACATGTCATGTTCTCAAAGTGGCAAAAGATAGTGATAGAGGGTAGATTATTGCTTGCCAGCGTCTTGGGTTGGGAAAGGTTATTATGATTAACAGGTTACCTAAGCAAGCTTGTTAGTGATAATGGAACAACTTTGTTTTGATAATCATGGTGGTTGCTCAAACCTACACATGTGACAAATTTTCATAGAACTAAACATTTAAATGCTTAACATTTAACATTTAAAAAGTAGGTGCAAAAACTGGTGAAATCTGAATAAGACCTATACTTACATTAATTGTAGTTAACAGTCACTATCCTGATTTTCACACTGTTCTATAGTTATGTTAGATATTATCTTTGGGGGAAGCTAGGTAAAGGGCACATGAGAACTGTGTCCTATTTTTCGAACTTCTTGTAACACAAACTAATTTAAGATAAAATGTTAGGATACAGAGAAAAAAACAGGTTTTAGTCCTAGAAGAAGTGTTATAAATTCTGAAAAGAGACAGATATCGTTACTTCAATGCATAGTCAGTACCACAGGTCATGATCCAGGTCATAATCCGTGCTTGGCAAAAAGAGACACATGTGGGAAAGTTGTTGATCTAGACATGCTCAAAAAGAGGAGGGATCTGAGCAGGATAATGGTGGTGGCCGAGAAGCAGCAGTTCTAGAAGAATCTGGCAACAGGCAATAGGAAGTAGGATCACAGTGTGGAGACTAAAGTTTAGTCAGGATTCCATTCCCCACCAGTAGCCATATAAGGTGAAATGTGTCTTGGAGAGCTATCAGGACAGATGCTAAGATGGTAAGAGTGGCATTCCATTTTCTGTACCTAAGGTCTTATCCGTTATATCTGGTGAAGCTTAGCCATCAGATTTACTACCATCTGGCTTCTAATTTGCCTCTACCCAGGATGAAGACTAGCCTCAAAGTCTGGGTAACAAACCTGGAGGAAGAAACTTAACTTAAACTTAACCCGGAGTCACAGTCACATAGCTTGTAAGTTAGCTCAGAGTACACCATAGTACAATATAAATAAACACACACTGTATTTTAAGTTTACATGTAAATAACTCCGCCAAATCGTCGCAAAATTTTCCCGTCAAGTAATAAGAGTATACAATGTACATTTTTGTAATCCGTTATTCAGATGACTACTTTTTCATTTTTCATTGTCCACATTATTTTTGCACATTTGATTTTAATAAACATAAATCTAGAAATCTCTCCACATATAATTCTATTTTATCTGTATGGCATGTTCCTCTTACATATAATATTATTTCTCTTTTGGTTTTATGTAGTTAAAGGTAATGAGAATAGAAACAAGGACCAGCTTATCAATTCTATTTTTTTTATTTTTTTATCAATTCTTTAAACATAATTTTACTGTCCCAATTTCCTAAGCCTATTGAATGAAATGTCAGATCTTATTATTATACAATTAATATACTGTACAGTGACAATTTTATATAATTAATATAGTGTACAATAACAGCATTTGCTTTAGAATTACAGGATGGCATTTCTCAGTAACTACAACAATCCTGTGATATCCAACTCAAGTAAATATTTTTCAAAGGCTACTCAGCCTCAAACAGACATGGGTAATTTAAAACCAACATATTTTACAAGGAAAATGAGTCTGAGTGGTACTGTTTAACCATTCAAATCACAAGTCATCAAAAAGATGAATTGAGAATGTAGCTATTAAAGATAAGGAAAGGTAATTGGAAGCAAGAAAGAAACATACATTTCTTTCAAGCTATCAGTGTTAAATCAGTAGAGAAATGATAAATGGTCTCCATTTTGAGGAAGATAATCAGCTTTTTAAAATACCTGAATCATCATTTTACAATACTTCCAGCAAAACACCGCTTTAAGCATCTTGCCTGTCATGGGTATCAGTCTGGTTTCAATATCAGATAGACTACCACTGGCTGTAGCAGAGAGCAATTGGAAATTATTCTTCCTCAAAGTTCAGTTGCCATTGTGTTATTTCACGTAATCAGTGGGCTTTGAATACATTTAAATAGCCCCAAATGTAGCTAAAGGAGCGTAAGCAACTCAACCAGCAGTCATGGATGCTTATTATTTTGTTGTAAACACACAAGCAGTTTTCACTTCTCAGTTTAGTAACATACCTATCACCTATTGAATATAACCTATTCAACCATTATTTCTAGAGTATGAGGTTATGGCAAAGAAGTATGGTTTAGCAAAGACACTGTCCCTAAGTCGATGCGTGGTTCCTACACTAGAGAAATATTCAAGACACAGTCCTCCAGCCCCAGTGTTCTCTCAGCATCCACTACACTCCTATGTTACCCATGATGACTAACATCTTCTACTGAATATATTTCTATTAAAATTATTTATCTGGCCCTTCCACTTTCCACGAAGATCAAGGCTGCCCTTTCTCTCTGAATTCCTGGTGCCTAGTGCAGTGCATGACCCTATCAATCCAGGAACAACTGTTGAGTGAAGAATAAAGGCAGATTTTGGAAAAAGTAGTTTATGACACTCCACCTGTATCCCTCATACACTTGTTGGTCTATAAAAGATGTTACCCGATCTCATTAAGATAAATATAATAATTGGGAGTGTCTTAGAATTTTTATAACTATATGACAGGGTAATTTTTTGTTTGCTGAATCTAATAATTTAAAATTTTATCTTATGGATTACTTGTTATAATTATTTCCCTGGTTATTCACTTTTATTATACTTTAAAAGCATCAACTCATGACAGAAAAATATTTGAGAAAATAAAGCTCATCCTTCATTGCCGGAGTATAAGAAAAATGATCTAGATTATTCGTATGTACCATGCCTAATCTACATAAAGCTGCATATGCCAGGAGAGTTATATTTATGCTAATTTAAAATACAATATTACAAAAATCTATGAAGGGTGACTTTAGGAAAAAGGCTTTGAAAAATGACAAACATTAACAATCTAACTTCAACATTGTGGCACAATAATCATATAAAATTAAAAAATATATTAGTTAAGCTGACAATGCATAGTAGAGCCATTCCCCTCTCTCTCGGCAGACTGATCACATGTCAGCTATTTCTGTTCCTAACACAGGGCTCCAGGTGGTTACTGCTGAGTAACTGGAGTTTGCATAGGAGATGGAATCTATTTGTCACTTGAGACCTGAAAATCCAAGGGGAGGAAAACAGAGTATCTCAGTCTTGGGGCTCAATAGCCCCATCTGTGTCCATAAAACTTTTTGTTGTAAGGGTTATCCTGGTGTTTGTAAGATGTTTAGCATCGAATAGTTGCTGGTAGCAATCCTCCACAACCTCAAATTTGTAACAATTACAAATGTCTTCAGAAATTGCCGGACTTCTCCTGAGGCCTAAAATTACCTCAGTTGAGAATTATTGACTCCTGATAATTTGAGGCATTAGGGACTTCTGGAAAAAAGTTTTGGAACTATAATTTGCACTTTTTTTTCCCTTCACTTTTATATTTGAAACACAACTATTACAAGAATGTGGCATGGTAGAAAATTCACAGAACTGTAGAAGAACGGACTTGGATTCACTATGTGACTAAGGTTCAACAACCTCAGTTCTGACCTTTCTAGACCATACACGTATGTTAGAGTTCTAAAATTCTGTATTTACTGATTTTGTCAAGAACCAGTGTCTTATTCTTAAAACACCCACAGTATTTATAACAATGCATTGAGTTGTCCTTGAACTAATATTCTGTGAAGAAATATGTCCTTCTTAAATGGTAGTTTCCTAATTTTTAATAAAGTTTCAGTTTAGAAGACCAGAAAAATAACCTAGATGTTGTTGGCTTTATATCATATTATAATAAATAAGAAGCATGTTTATAGGTCGTAATAAAAAGTTATTATTTACATAGGCACTTAATCTAAATTCTGGTGTCTCTTGGGGCAATTTACTAAAAGATAGCAGCAATAACACTGGTAATATTCCTTTCTGGAATAGATATTATGTGGTACCAGGATTTTATAAGCTGAAAAATATCTCAAGAACTCTCATGATTTATTCACTAAATTGAATTTGCTCAAGATTACAAATAATGCTGAAGATTGTTTGGGGTTTCTGGTCCATTTAGTTGCCTTCTAACCTATCAAACCAAAACCAAGTGTAATGTTTTCTTTACTAATAGCAGAAGATTATTACAATTTCAACTTTTTATCTGAAAAAGTGTTTTAAAAAGTAATGAGTGCTCATAAATTATTCTAAGAAGTACAAATATTTAACTATAAGCTAGGGTTTTCTTTATATCTACTGCTTATACATTTGTATATGGAGGCTACATAATCTTGATTTGCAGTAGGCTGAGCTAAGTTTCCTCTCTTCTGTCACAACATTTAGAGCTTGGATTCTGAGAGGAGGGGTTAAACACTCTTACCCTTGTCCACACCACATATTACATACATACAAGTGCACACACAGACACATGGATGCTTCTATTTGTAACCAAAATGAACAAGGGTTTAAGTCACTTCCACCATCCCACTGACCCACTGATAAATATAGTGTTGCACGGTACCGGAGCGGTGGTCCCTGAGAAGTCCCTCACCAAACAGGTTGAAGTTATCTTCACAAATACAATATACTCTGCTTCAAGGACCGTGGATCGGAGAGCTATGGTGACTTTATGGAACCTAGATGTTTGCCATTGTAAGGAAATGTGAAAATAGCCAGAGATGTCAGAAAGGAAACAGACTTGCCAAAAAAACAAGGTTAAATGTGCAGAGACTGGGATTTTTTTTAAATATTATTCCCTGAGAATAATAACAAATCAGCATCCTTTAACTTGTCGCTACTACTCGGTCCCAGAGATCTTCTCTGCTAACGTAATCAAGAGCCTGATGAACTTAAGGACCAATAGACTGGTGATGCGATGACATTTACTGTGGACGCATCTTCCGGTTTCACTTCCCAACACAATGTCAGGGGCCCCCAGCTCTTCAACGAGACTTACAGGAAGGGCTTTTGAGGGGGCAAAGCCTATTTAAAAAGGCTTCGGGAGACAGAAACTGTATGGCTTCATTTCAAAAGTAGTTTCAGTGTGCTTGTCCTTCCAGCAGGCAGCAGTAGATCTGTATGGAATTGTAGTGACTCATCCTAAGAGCCCTGGGATATTCTGGGGTAAAGATAACCACTAATAGACTGAAATTTCTGTTGGTGAAGTGAGAGTGGTTCAGTCATTGTAATTTGTTAGTCTGATATAAATAGGACAGTATTTTACCCATACAGTAAGAAGACTTGGAAACATCAGGTTATAATGACTTAATCTTTATCAGTTCTACTTGTGGAACTTTGTATGTCTATCCCTAAATGCAGAGGGAAGTATTATTAATACTGTGTTCCTCTAATCTAGCCTGAACAAAACACACTACAGAAGCCATAGTGTCCTTTAACTTTTAAAATATAAAATCTACTAAGCTTTTCCTAAATATCCATAAGAATAGAAACCCTGATGAGTTGATCATGGTCCTCCTGGTAGTCCCATTGCATAGCAGTTTTTCTGGGTCATTTTCTTCTTTTTGGTGTGTGGCTCATACAGTACTCCTAGAGTAGTCCCAAAACTGCAAACGCTAGTCATCTTGCTATTCATCAGACCAACTGCTGAGTCAGCATCTAGCAATACTGTGCTTCCTTCACATTAAAGTACAAAAAAACACACTAAAACTTCTGTCTCTACATAGACTAATAACTCCTCTTACTGAACATTTAATACTTCCAAACAATTTTACTAAATGCAGTCATGCAGTCACTTTTACTGACTCACTGTGCATACTGTAATACACTGAAGGGAAAAGAAGACAATGGGCTGTGTCACAAAGTAGACGGACCTCAGAGCCAGATGATCCCACGGTCCAAATCCTGCTTTCCCAACATACATGGTGTATTAGTTGAGAACATTACTAACCCTTCTGAGTGTCAGAATTCTTATCCATAAAATGAGATCAAGAAACATAACCTCTGGACTTTTAAAAGATTATATAAAAACGATATATGAGAAACCAACCAGCATACTCTCTGATGCTTACTTACTTGGTAGTCTGTAGGGCTATAATTATGTGCAAGCAAAACCTGTAGCACAGTGAGTGAATTAGGGAAGGTCAACAGTTAGAAAATAACATCTGCAAAATTAGTTACCAAACTGAAGAATGCTACTGAGTTTTGGCAGTGGAGTTATTTGAATCTATTATCACTGCAGGAGAGGAGTTTTTTTTATCCTAGACACCCTTGTGAGTTACTGTTCCACTTACGCTTTATTTAATATTCATAGATACCATTGTGGGATAATCATGGTAGCTTCCATCTTATAGAGGGACTAAATGTAGTGTACAGAAATTTAGTAATTTTCCTAGGGATCACTCTAGTGATAAGAAAAAAAAAAAAGTAGAAATTAACCCTCATCTCTATTGTTTCTCCTTTTCTGTTATCCTTCCCACCAGGGCTAATTAATGAATAATTTTTCTAAAGTTTGTTTTATCAAACAAAAATGGAATCAATAGAAAGTAAAAAACTTGAATTTCAAGTTTCTCTCAGACCATAATACCTGAAACTGGTGATTTTCAAAGTTTCCACCTCTACATCTTCCAGTATAGGCCACTCCCCGGTCCCAACATACTAAAACTAAATCTAAAAAACAGAGCTAGAAAATTAATTTGAAATATACTTTTGCTACTCAACTATTTGCTGTTGCTGTGTTTCATTGAAGGGGAGACCAGGACTTGGAGGTACATAATGTCCTGAGAGGCTATAGGATTCTGAAGGTAGCAGAAACAATATTGGGAATGAAGGAAATCAATAAAGAGTCAGATTGAATTATTACAAACTAAAAACCAATAAATGGCCCCTGAACTCTAGGGCTACTTGACAAAACAATCAATAATTCATGGTAAAAATAAAAATATATGTCATTGCTGGAGCTCCTGTAATTTCCTCAGATTAGAGAGGTTAACAGCATATGTACCATTTTTAAATGTTTAACTCTGTGGAGATACTGATTCATTTCATACTCTTGTCAAGTCGAATTTTATCATTATAACCTTGATATATTCACTAAGTTGCGAGTGCTTTAAAAATGTATATTTTCAGAGGCTGCTCTCTAATTTACAGAGTATTCAAGTGTAAGGGCACATTTTTTTAAGGGCACATTTAGGAGCAGCTTTATCTTAATAACCTTTTGGTTAAACCCTTGAGAATATCTTATTATTTTTATGTTCAGGTTCTCTGTGACTGTGAAAAATGAATTCTATTATTGGAACTTATTTTTGTTATTTTTTTCTGCTGACATTTAGGAGACAATTATATGAGACATTTCTGTTCATCCTCTGAACCACAACATAAAAATCCATATACAGTGGTATCGTGAGTGAGCCCAAGTCTGCTTTCTAATTGTAGATTTGTTCCATTAAAATTAACTCCTCCTGTCATCACGAAAAATAATTTATTCATAAGCTATTACATTTATACAGAGAATAGACTAAAACTATGAACTCAAGGAAAGGTTTGCTAAGTTAGAGTTTTGGTTCTAAATTTTGTTCATTTAAATAATACTTTGTAGTATTTATACATATTGTTTATACATATTGTTAAAAATGTTCTGTGTCCCTATGTTAACTTCTCTTTCTCTGAAGAAGAAAATCCCATTAACTTATATTATGTAAAATTGTGAAAATTTGCTAAGACTGTGCAAATAGTTGTTAAATTTCCCTTCATTCAAAGGAAATATTAATTATGCATTTGATTCAGATAACAAATCGTTATTATTTTTAAATAAATATTTTAGGACACTTATAGAGTTTTAAAAAGTTGCAGAGATTGTAGAGTTCCTATACTCCTCACACCCACTTTATCCTGCCATTAAAACCTTACAGTAGTAGTATGGTACATTTGTTATAATTAATGAATATTGATATATTATTATTAACAAAAGTCCATACTTTATATTTCCTTAATTTTTACCTAATAAACTTTACCTGTTTCTCTAACTCATCCAGGTTAGCACATTACATTTAATATAATAATAATAATAATGACTAAAATTCTAGTTCTCAAACAGTGTAATAAGAAACCCCAAGGTACTACAATGAACTCTCAGAAATGCCCTGGATATTTTAAGTTTTTGAGGATATCATTGATTCTT
This sequence comes from Nasua narica, assembly GCA_028533885.1. NCBI lineage: Eukaryota > Metazoa > Chordata > Mammalia > Carnivora > Procyonidae > Nasua > Nasua narica. Next base: position 89,643,945 of record CM052799.1, read on the forward strand.
GACAACTACCATAAAACATAGGAACTACCAGCTGAAGTAGTTTTAGCATTAGATCATGCCACATACATTTCGAAGTCATTATCTTTGCACAACTGGGTTTCCTACAGTTTCAGATATAAAGGCAAATACAATCACCAACATAAAATAGGAAATTAGAAAAAAAAATAAGAAATTAGTAGTCTTTTCTAATCTGCTGCTGAGGTTCAAGAATATGTGCATTACCAACATGCATTCAGTATGGAATGGAAAGTATGGAATTGTGGTTATTTTAGAATAAAATAAATGTTTTTCTTCAATTATTGTGTGTTCTTGTTTTAAACAGCTACTAAGTTGTTAGAAGTACTTAGTTTGGATGTAAGTACTTTAGAGAATGAAATTCTTAGGTATTTCTTTAGATCTTTGGATAATAGGAAATAATTACTGACACTGTTAAGACACCAGCAACCAAAAAACATTGAGGATCTCTTGTCTAAAACAAAATGACATGGATTGAAGATAAAGGATCATACAGTAAAGTCACACACACAAAATTAAAATGGAGACTTTACAATATAGTGTGTTAATTATAATCTTTAACAATGAAAAATGGAATGAAGACAGTGTTTTATAAAAGCAATCATCTTTAGTATTTATGGGGAAATTAACAGGTACTGGAAAGATGAGGAAACTTCAAGTTTATCAAACTTTAAGTTTCTTTGATATTAAAGCTACAAACTAATTTTTAGTGACCTACTATAGTTTAAATTTTGTTCCATTCAATGACTGGGCTAGAGAACCTCTTCACTTCAAAATATAAAGTTACATAGGTCAAATCCAGGCCCATAGTATCACTGGAATACAGTCCGTATAATTTCCGTATTTATTTGCATTCGGTTATTTTAGAAGCAGTCAGAATTGTTCATGTTATTTAGAAATAGGTTTAGTGGTTATTGTCTTTTATTTGAAGCATTACTTTTATAATTGCAAACATTAGTAAGCTGACAGGTCTAATTACATCTCCAATTATATGCCTAAGATGTTATTTAGGTTTTGAATGCTTATTATAGTGGTTATTTTTAAATGAATACCCCCTTAGATTGCTTCCACAGAAATCACATGGAAAAATTTGAACATGGTTTGTAAATGCACGCTATAGTCTCAGTTGTGCTTCAACATATGTGATTCAAACCCTTTACATGACAAAACATACATGACATAAAACTTAAGATTTTAACCATTTTTGTGTATAGTTCAGTGGTGTTAACTGCATTCTCGTTGTGCAACCATCTTCACCATCTATCTTCAGAAATTTATTATTATCCCATACTGACGCTCTGTATCCATTAAAAATAATTACCCATTCTTCTTTCCTGAAAATCCCTGGCAACCACCATTCTACTTTCTGTCACTATGAATATGAGTACCCTCGGTACCTCATATAGGTAGAATCATGCAATATTTGTTGTTTTGTGTCTGGCTTACTCCCACTTAGGTTGTTTTTCCAGCTTCATTCAGGCAATAGCGTGTATCAAAATCTCATTCCTTTTTAAGTCTAAATAATTGTATGTATATGTAACATTTTGTTTATCCATTCATCTGTCCATAGACATTTGGGTTGTTTCCATCTTTTGGCCCTTTGAATAATGCTGCTAAGAATATTGGTATACAAATATATTCATATTGTTTAATATTGCTTTTTAGAATAGATAGGAAAACATTAATTCATGGAAATACTTATTAAATGTGACATTTTGGTCACTGTTTAAAAAATTGCTAGTTAGGGGCACCTGGGTGGCTCAGTCAGTTAAGGGACTGACTCTTGATTTTGTCACAGGTCATGATCTCAGGGTCCTGGGATCAAGCCCCAAGTGGGGTTCCCTGCTCAGTGGGGAGTCTGCTTCTCACTTTCCCTTTGCCCTTTCCTCTGCTTGCTCGCTCTCTCTCTCTCTCTCTCTCTCTCTCTCCCTCTCCCTCTCTCTCTCCTTCCCCCCTCTGAGATAAATACAAACCTTTAAAAAAACTGCTCAAGACAGGGCCTTGGGAAATCAGTCTTTTCTTGGAGTATTTCTGACTTTTAAGAATGGATCCCACAATTGCAGGTTGTTATACTATTATGTACCTCTACTTGATAATATTTATTCTGGTTGTTCTTGAATATTTATTTGTGCAATTATTTAATAGTTTTCTCATTTATTCACTATACTGTAACCTCTATGAAGACAGACCTGACTTTGCTCATTGTATTTTTACATGTTAAAATATAGTACCTGACAGAATAGTTAAAATTAACAAATCAGAAAACGACAAATGTTGGCGAGGATGCAGAGAAAGGGGAACCCTCCTACCCTGTTAGTGGAAACGTAAGCTGGTGCAGCCACTCTGGAAAACAGTATGGAGAATCCTCAAAAAGTTGAAAATAAAGCTACCCTATGACCCAGCAATGGCACTACTGGGTATTTACCCCAAAAATACAAATGTGATTCAAAGGGGCAAATGCACCCCAATGTTTATAGCAGCAGTGTCCACAATAGCCAAACTATGGAAAGAGCCTAGATGTCCATTAACAGATGAATGGATAAAGATGTGGTGTGTGTGTATATATACAGACAGACAGACAGACAGACAGTGGAATACTATGTAGCCATCAAAAATGAAATCTTGCCATTTGCAATGACATGGATAGAACTAGAGGATATTATGCTAAGTGAAATAACTCAATCAGAGAAAGACAATTATTATATGATCTCACTGTTAAGTGGAATTTGGGGAACAAGGCAGAGGATCATAGGAGAAGAGAGGAAAAAATCATATAAGACAAAACCAGAGAGGGAGACAAATCATAAGAGATTCTTACTCTCAGGAAACAAACTGAGGGCTGCTGAGGGGGGTGGGAAGGGATAGGGTAGCTGGGTGATGGACATTGGGGAGGGTATGTGCTATGGTGAGTGCTGTTTTGTGTAAAACTGCTGAATCACAGACCTGTACCCCTGAACAAATAATACATTATATGTTAATTTTAAAAAAGGTAAAAAAAAAAAATAGTACCTGACATATGGAATCAAACCTAGGAAGATACTTATCTTTATATAATCACTAAAATACACCTATACCAGCAACAATATAGATCAGAAGGAAGACCTTCCAGGAGGATAGCCTTACACAGTCTTTTTCCAATTTTAATTTGTACTCGACACAAAATTATAGCTCTTCTCATAATTTTAACTCAGAGAATAAAACAGAACCTATCAGCACAAAGGGTCAAACTTGCTGATTTTAACAACCTTTGTCCTTCAACAACTCTTTGTCCTTCGATGCCTGTATTTGGGACTTAAACATCTCAGTGAGTGACATGAATGTGAAAGAATAGTTGTCAGATTATGCTATGGTTGTATGTAATGTCTGCTGCATCACATATGATTCTTTCTTAAAAGATTTTATTTTTATTTATTTGACAGAGAGATCACAAGTAGGCAGAGAGGCAGGCAGAGAGGGAGGGGGAAGCAGGCTCCCCTCCACGCAGAGAGCCCGATGCGGGGCTTGATCCCTGAACCCTGAGATCACGACCTGAGCCGAAGGCAGCAGGCTTTAACCCACTGAGCCACCCAGGTGCCCCCCACATATGATTCTTTTAAAGAAACAAATTACTTGTACAATAAAAATATAAAAACATTTTCAGGATGCAGAATAAAGTAAACGTTCACTTGTATAATAATATTTTTAACTTATTTAATCTTTGGTTTAATATCATTATAAGAAATATCAATGATTATTGTGCCATATTGTACAAATATAGAAGGGACAGTAGCTGACAATAGATATGACAATGGGACATTGACATGTCCCATGATTTGGGACAATGACATGACCCAAATATTTCCCCTGAATATTTACTTTGTGAAGGAATTAAGAGTAATAGTATTTTTGAAGTCTTCATTTGTATTAAAAACTGCATGTTGTGCAAAGTTTTAGAATCGAATTTGAGAGCAAATCTTACTTAGACTATAATTAAATGAGGTTTTATTTAAAAGAAAGCTGAAACCAAAGCAAAGTCATATTCAGGCATATTACTTAAAAAAGGTATAGTCATGTGTCTGGATTAAGGAAATAAATGAGTCTTGTAATTAATGTTCACCTTTATTGAGGGTATTATATGTTAATTTGTTAATTACCTATTTCTTTGTGAGTGTAGTGTATGCATTTAACACACACACACACACACACACACACACACACACACACACACACACATACACATAATATTTTTGCCACTCTCATTCCTTTGCCTACCAGGGTAAGTTATTTCAAGCATAATGTACCACTGGAGGAAGTGAGAGCATTCTTGCTTCTCTGAGCATCACATAAGTATTTGCACATCACCCTGTTGTAACTTGGAAGGGCAGACATTGCTGTAGCTGAATATTATATATTATTGACAGCTTTAAAGAGTCCCAACTTCTCAAGTACCTGAGTATTCCAAATTGCCTAATCCAAATTAAGTGAAGGACTTTAAAAGTCAGCCCTTCAGTTGAAATACCCCAGGGGGAGAAATTAGAGCCCATGTTTTAAGGCTTATTAGTATTAAATCAATATTTTTCAAACACCTAATTAGTCAAAAGGGGGCCAAGTGTCTTCGTTGGCAGAGTAGCTGACGTTATTTGACTTCCTAGTCTCTTGAGTACCTGAGAAACCACTCAACAGGACAGGAAGGAGCATGTTGTAGCATTAACAATTCCACTTCACAATGAATATATAGGGGTCATAGAAGTTTGTGAATCAAATTGCACTGCAATAGCATGCAAAGCAAAACCACTGTAAATACAAGTAGAAGACTTCAATATTTATTTAACATACATATAATTATAAAGTAATTATAAAGTATATATATGGCATAGGGATGAAATAAAGACTAGAGACACATATACATTTGTTTTCCCTCATATCTGTAATTTGGCTAAAATTCTGCCTTGATATTTGTTTTGATATAACTTTGTTCCATTTTTTTTCCATTTTCAGTAGGATGCATGACTATTTCTGGACAAATGTGTGTTATCAGATGAATTGTTTTATTTTTTTTGCGCTGTGAGATTACCTTGAAGCAAAATGGTTTGGGTACCTGAAAGCAGGATGTTCACAATGGGATTTAGAAAGAAGGTGTCAATTGTCAGATTTTTGTTTCAAAACAGATGAATTCTTTTTAATAATGCATCATTTACATATAATAAAATGCACAGATATCAAGTGTCCAGTTCAATGATTTTGACAGTTCTATATATCAGTGTTTTCACTACCTCAATATATATATTTTTCTCCTCCAGAATATTCCCTTTTGAGCTTTTGTATTCAGTCCTCCCCTGATTTGCAGAGGCAACCACTTTATGGTTTAAGCATACAATATGTATGCTTAAATTTAAGCATACAATATGTACTTATTGTGTCTAAATTCTTTCACTCAGAATAATATTGATGGGGTTCAACATATGGTCATGTGCTTCATTTTTGATTCCCTTTTATTAATGGATGTTAGTCCATGATTTGAATATACCACAATGTGTTTATGAGAGCCCCTGCTGATCAATAGTTGAATGGTCTGTGCTTTAAATATCCTGTCTGATAAATTTTGTGTATTTTAGTCTCATGTTGGTATTCTCTTAACTGTGCTTCAAGAAGTATAATAATGGTAATAATTAGGTCTGTAAATTTATTTCAGATTTTTATAAATGGAGTTAGAGTATGGAATTTATTTATTGAGATATACAACCATTTATTTAGAAAGAGATACCTTTTCCCTCATTGCCAAATTATTAATTGACCTATAATCAAATTAAATATCACAATGCCTTGATTATTGTAGCCCTAGTGTAATTCTTGCAGTCCGGGTATCTTAAGTATTCTAATTTTGTTCATTGCCAGGATTATTTGCCTATAAGAGATACTTCACATTTTTATATAATTTTTAGAACTGTCGAATTTTAAAAAGCCTATTAGAATTTTCATTGGAGTTGTAGTGAATCTAAAAAATAATTTTTGCAGAATTAAATCCTAAAAATAGTGGTTTTTTCAAGTCATTAGCATAATATATCTCCTTATTTATTTATTCCTTCTGTAATTTCCACTTTTGGTGTTCAATACAGAGCACTCATGCACTAGATTTATTCCTAAGTATATTTGTTCTTTTGAAATTACATATTTTATTTTATATTCTATAACACAGAAATTAAATTCACTTCTGTATTTTAATATATCATGTGACTATTGCTAAATTTATTAGTCTAGAGGGTGTTTTGCACATTTTAATGGTTTTCTAGTGCATAATCATGTTGTCTATGAATTAATAGTTTGCTATTTTATTTTCAATCTTATGTACCCTTTACTTTTTTGACTAATTATAATGCCTAGCATCTCCAGTGTGGTATTGAATAAAATAACTGTGAGGAGATAAGCTTGAGTTACATCAAATCTTAGAGGAAAATATTCAATATCTGCCATTACGTATTTGACAGGCAAGGACTTTCATTCACGAATACTCTTAATCAGATGGACTGATTTTTCTTATTTCTAGTCTCTTGACAGATTTTATGTATTGAATTTTATTTCATGTTCTTCCAAATTTATTGAGAGTTGCCAAATCCTTTTCCCAATTTTTCTGTTAATGTGGTAACTTACACTGATTGATTTTATTTAGTTTTTTTAGAGAGAAAGAACATGAGGGCGCAGAGGGAAAAAAGGGAGAAAAAGAATCTTAAGCAGTCTCCAGGCCCAGCTGGAGCCTAATGAAGGGCTTGATCTCAGGACCCTGAGATCATGACCAGAGCCAAAACCAAGAGTTGAACACTTAACTGAGTAAGCCACCCAAGCACCCCAACTTAAAATTCCTAAGATAAGGTGCCATGGTGTATTATCTGTCTTATGTAAGGCTTTTTTTTTAAAGATTTTATTAATTTATTTGAGAGAGAGAGTGAGAGAGAACATTAGAGGGGAGAAGGTCAGAGGGAGAAGCAGACTCCCCATGGAGCTGGGAGTCTGATGCAGGACTCGATCTGGGGACTCCGGGATGACAACCTGAGCTGAAGGCAGTCGCTTAACCAACTGAGCCACCCAGGCGCCCTCTTATGTAAGGCTTGATTCATTTTTTCCAAAATTTTGCTTATAATGTTTAATCTATGATCATTCATATAATTAGTATGATTGAAGAATACTAGTCCATATATATTTTGGAACTATCTTGGTCAGACTTGGTATCAGGCTAATGCCAGTCTTATAAAACTAGTTGGAAAAATTTTCAAAAAATATATTTCAATTATTTCATAGAATGATGGAACTGGACATAGAAGTTATCTTTGTCTGAAATTTCCTTTGTAGGAAGGATTTTTAAATTACAAATTCATCCACTTTAATAGATTTAGGACTTTTAAAAAATAAGTAGCAAAATGTTTAAACTCAAACATATCAATAATTATATTACATATAGATTGACTAAACACTCCAACTATAACGTCAAGATATTTGAACTGCATAGTAAAGCAATTTCCAAGTTAAAGTGTCTGTAAGAAATGCACTTTAGGGGCGCCTGGGTGGTTCAGTGGATTAAGCCTCTGCCTTCAGCTCAGGTCATGATCTCAGGGTCCTGGGATCGAGCCCCACATCAGGCTCTCTGCTCAGCAGGGAGCCTGCTTCCCCCTCTCTCTCTGCCTGTCTCTCTGCCTACTTGTGATCTCTATCAAATAAATAAAATCTTCAAAAAAAAAAAAAGCACTTTATTGGGAGACACCTGGGTGACTTAGTCGGTTAAGCGTCCAACTCTTTTTTTTTTTTTTAAAGATTTTATTTGAGAGACAGAGAAAGAGAGAGCATGGGGGGGGTGGGTGCTGGTTAAAGGAAGAAGCAGACTCCCTGCAGAGCAGGGAGGCCAATAAGCATCCAACTCTTGATTTCAGCTCAGGTCATGATCTCAGGTCATGATCAAGCCCTCATCAAGCTCTATGCTAAGCATGGAGTCTCCTTGTCTCCCTCCTTTTCTCCTGTGCTCTCTCTCAAATCAATCAATCAATTAATTAATTAAAAATTTTAATAAAAAGCAAAGGCACTTCATTGGATATGGGGGTAGGGATCATCTGTAAGTGAATATGAGGTTTCTTTAATAGTGAAGAAAATGTTCTAAAATTTGATTATCATGATAGTTATACAACTATAAATATACTAAAATTCACTGAAATGTGCATTTAAAATGGACACATTTTATAGTATGTAAATTATATCTTAATAAAGTTATTTTTAAAAGTGAAATCCGTCTTAAATACAAAGAAAGATAGGTTAAAAGTGAAGTGATAAAAAAGCATACCAAAAACAGACTAACATTGTCTACATTTCTATAACAAAATCTCTTATTAGAAGAATTGTCATTTTTACATTTTTCAAAAATCTAAAAATTTAACCAATGCAGAAATCATTTGTGATAAACCATGACAGTGAAACAATATGCAAATATAAAATAGAGACTATTTAATATTAATGCTTACATTTTAATATACTTAACAAGAAGTCGGATTTGCTTACATTATGGGATTCCTTGTTTTTTTTCATTTAAAATGAAGTTATTTTGTTATATATTTTATAAAATAAAACTCCTTATTCCCACTTGAACCCTATTATTATCAGCTTGCTTGGCTGGCATTCCTTTCAGCATCAAAATTAGAAAATTGACATATAAATAAGAGAAATTGGTCAGACTGATGAACTGATAATTGATACAGACTGTAAATAAAACAGTTAAATATTATAGATATTTCACATAACCAAAATATAAGCATAAACTTTGCAATAGAAAGTAAATACAATTACAATTACTGATATAAAATTATCAGTAATTATCTCTTTGTGGAACATAATGTTTTTAGCATTTTTCACTTAACATATAAAATTAAATTTTAAAACAAAAGAGGGATAACATTAAATAAGTCTTTAGGAGGAAATTTTAGTTTCCTAAAAAATTATAGTATAACCATATATCTCATATTCCAGAAATATTTATAATGTAATTCATAGTAATAATAAATTCATAAATTTATTCTGCAAGAATGTACCTTACTGTTTTACGTGAAGGCTACCTGTGTTTCATCATTTTTTTTAACAAATATTTATTGAGCATTTTATCAGAAGTGCTGGTATGTACTGAAGTAGAATTGATATGCTTGAGTACTAGGGATAGGTATTTGATTTTGAGACTTTTGAAATCATTACTATTCTAAAATACATCTTTGTGACCTTGTCTAAACAGTCATGTTTGTCAATCAAGTAATCAACATTCATTCTCAGCAACCACTGTCTTTCTCTGGATCTTCATTAATGTGGAAATTATATTCATAACTAGGTCTTGAGGCCTCCAACATTGATCTTTCTCATTTTCAAAGATTATTACAGGGATTAAACAATAAGTAAGCAGGGAAGACTATTTGTTAAATAAGAATTAAGTTTCAATAGAATTTAAGATATGAAGGTTAAAAGGGCACAAAATTTTTTCCCCACGCTAAGAACATGAAAAATGTGTAATATCTTATTTTAGAACTCCACTGCTAACATGATCTGCAAGAAACTAGGAAGAAACTTATGAACTAAAATATAAAATCTTGGTAAAATATAACTCTAAAATACTAAAAGATGTCAACATCCCACAGAACAGGAAGAACTGAACTAATAAATCTCAAATACTAGTTAAAATGTAAATTTTTATTCTCGAAATTGTGTTCTGGGTTATTCTGAAAAAGGAAGCAAGGACAATTATGTAGCTGGCATTTATATGAATTAATGTAGGAGCTCCACGCATACTACTTTAGATTTTTTAGAAAAAAGGAGTGTTAGCTGATGTATATTGCTAGTAAAATGCAACCCTGAGCTACTGAGTTATCCTTCTTTCTACTGAATGACCTAATATTTTTATTATGATGATATACACATTTTACATTTATACCATACACTGATATTTATCTAGCTATTTTGGGTTTGACATTCATTTTTTGTTTATTGCAGTCCATCTTGTCCACTTTTTCAAATCAAGACTGAGGTTAACTTAGAGTTAAGAATCTTACATGGGGGATGAGGGGGAAAAATATCTTTATCTCATGCTTAGGATGTTTCCAATGTCCTTATTTTCAATCATACTTGGAGTGTGTGTGTGTAAGTGTTTGTGTGTGATCAAAACAAATGGAGTCGGGGCTCCTGGGTGGCTCAGTGGGTTAAAGCCTCTGCCTTCAGCTCAGGTCATGATCTCAGGGTCCTGGGATGGAGCCCTACATTGGGCTCTCTGCTCAGCAGGGAGCCTGCTTCTTCCTTTCTCTCTGCCTGCCTCTCTGCCTACTTGTGATCTCTCTCTCTGTCAAATAAATAAATAAAATCTTTAAAAAAATGGGGTCATAAAAATCCTTAAATGCTACTTAGTTTAAAATCTTTATTTTAATGATTATTACAATTAATTTAGAATGAAATACATTATTAAAGCAATCTCAATATTTTAAGACTGTATATTTTAAAGAAGTGTTAGTTCACACTAAAATTGAAAGGAAGAAAGGTACAGAGATTTGGCCTGCCCCCACCCACGCATAGGCTCCTCCACTATTAACATCACTCAACAGAATGGCACCTTTTGTACCAAGAATGAACCTACATTGACATTTCACAATCACTCCAGAGTCCATAGTTTACATTACAGTTTGCTCTTGGCATTGTATGTTCTATGGATTTGAAAAAATGTGTAATGACCTGTATCCATCATTATAATATCATAGAGTATTTTCACTGTCCTAAAAATTATCAGTGCTCTGCCTATTCAACGCTCTCCTTTTTTACTCCTCATAATCACTGATCTAATTCTTCATAATTATACTTTCTCTAGAATGTCATATAGTTGGAATTAAACAGTATACGGCCTTTTCAAATTAGATTCTTTCACTTAGTAAGGTGCATTTCAGGTTCCTTCATGTCTTTTCCTGACTTGACAGCTCATTTCTTTGTAGTGTTGAATAATATCCCATTGTATGGATGTCCCACAGTGTATTTATCCATTCACCTACTGAAGGACATTATTGCTTCCAAGTTTGGACAATTATGAAAAAAGTTACTATAGACATCCATGCAGGTTGTTGTGTAGACATATTTACCTCATTTCGGTAAATACCAAGGAGCACGATTGTTGGGAGTGTGTGGTTTGAGTACGTTTAGTTTTGTAAGAAACCACCGAACTGTCTTCCAAAATGGCTGTATCATTTTGCATTCCAACCAAAATGTGTGACAGTTCCTGTTGCTTCACAGCCTCTCCAGCATTTGATTTTGCCAATATTCTAATTTTGGCCAGTTTAATAGATGTGTAGGGGCAGATCTCACTATTAAAAAAAAAGAAAAAAACTTTTTATAGAGTTTATATTGACAGCTTTTTCTCGTTTCCCTTTTCCTCCTCTCATATTCTCATAGTTAATTCAAAATTCATATGCACATTCCCAATGTCTGATAAAGTAAGAGTAAGTAGACTGGGCTATGGAATACCTTCAAGAATATACAGGATCAGTTTCTTGGCAACTCTAATGCCCGAGTTACTTTATCCCTCTAATATTTTGTGTCTTGATCTTTAAAATGAGGATAATGATAGAATCTACCTCAAACGCAATCTAAATAAAATACATAATACAATGATAGGAAAAGGGTGTGCTCATTAGTTATTATTCGTATCATGACTGCCAATATTTTAAAGCTATATAACAAATTCTTTATATCACATTAACAAAAATAATGTCTTTTATATAAAAGACATATTGGCTGGTTAGTGGATTGGTTGCTAATACTTCTTTGAAATCAAGAACTGAAAAGAAAACATATAAGAACTGAGGTTTTATTTCTCTTCTTAGATCCAATATCCAACAGAGTTTTGGGAAAGCACTAAGTGCATAGTTGAATGTATAAATGTACCTACGGAACTGAAATAGTTACCAGATTTTCAAAGTTGATACCAAACATAATTAATTTAGTCCATATGAACTGTAAATAATAGTTTTGTCTTTTTAATTTTTAATATTCTGAGTATTTTTCATTTGGGTAAATACTTATATTGAGTTAAACATAGTTTCTGCTATTAGAGAGCTGATGCTATCATAAGAGTCATTACTGAAATTAGATATACAAAGCAGTAGAATTTTCCTTTCTGTGACTGTGTGTATTCCATTATCATATAGTAACACTAAATGAAATAGTCTGAAAAGGCCAATATTTATTTTAAATAAGATATACATATTCAGGGATAAAAAATATCTTTAATTTGTCTTCTACTTAATGCTTAAACCTGTTCATTCACCTTTCAGCAAACCCTAAGGCAAGGATTGTTCTACCCTTTAGGTTCATTTAGTAGGATAATGAAATCTCACAGTCCAGGAGAAGGAATATAAGAATCTAAGAAATAAGTAAAATACAACATGATGAAATCCATTATAAATTTTATACAAAGGGATCTCCAGTGTTGTGCTGAAAGTTCTGGAAGAGATTTGAAATCACATCTTTGTTTGGAGGTAGGGCTGAATATTTTTTTGTTTGATCAAATAAATATGGGACAAGTTCGGCCATGGCGGGATAGATCTTTTTGAACCTGAAAAGGAAAAGATTATGATCTTTAAAGCATTCTGTGTGTGTGTGTGTGTGTGTGTGTGTGTGTGTGTGTGTGTGTGGTTTTCATGTTAGTTTTCTACAAACTTGAAATTTAGTGAAGTCATGTACAGTTAATTTTGCTTCCATCATAATTGATTGAGCTTCACTGACCTTACAGTCAGCCCAACATAGAACCACAGCTAAGTTGTCTAAAATAAAAATAACCAGAAGTTAAGCCATTCAAGAAAATATTAAACATTTTAGGTTTCATTAATATCTAAAATCATGTAAATATATGAAAAACACACTGTTCACAGATAATTTTAAAAATATGATATGGACAGAAACATGAATTTTTAAAAATCCATTCTTATTTTTGTTGCCATTGTTAGTTTATTTTTAGTATAGTTGACACACAATGTTACAATACTTTCAGATGCACAACTTAGCAATTTGACAAATTTACTCATTATGATATATTCACATAATGCTATATTCAGCATACCCACTATGCTGTATTTACCACTATACTTAGTGATTTGACCAACTAACCCATTATGCTATTTTTAATGTATTATAATATCTGTTCTGTGACATCACTATTATGGTACCATTGACTGTATTTCTTATACCATGTTTTTTTATTTCCATGACTTAATCAGTCTATAGCTGGAAGCCCATACTGCCCACTTCCCTTAGTTCATTTTGCCCAATCCTCTACTCTATTTCCCTCTGACAACTATCAGTTTATTTTCTGTGTTTATAGGTCTGATTCTTTGTTTCTTTTTGATTCATTTTTTAAGATTCAACTTATGAGTGGAGTAACTTGATATCTGTCTTTCTGATTCTGACTTATATCACTTAGCATATACCTTCTAGGTCCATCCATGTTGTTTCAAATGGCACAGTCCCATCCTTTTTATGACTAAGTAATATTCCACAGTGTGTGTGTGTGTGTGTGTGTGTGTGTGTGTGTGTGTATACCACTTTTTATCCTTTTGTATATTGATAGACACTTAAGTTGCTTCCATATCTTGGCTATTATAAATGCTGCAAAGACCATAGGGGAACATACATTTTTTTCAAATTAGGGTTTTCATTTTATTTGAGTAAATACTCAGTAGTGGAATTACTATGTCATACAGTAATATTTTTAATTTTTTGAGGAAACTCCATACTGGTTTCCAAAGTGACTAAACCAATTTACATTTCCACCAATAGTGCATAAAGTTTCCTTTTTCTCCACATCCTCACCAACAAGTGCTATTTCCTGTCATTTTGATTTTAACCATTCTTACTGGTGTAAGGTGATATTGTGGTTTGGATTTGCATTTACCTGATGATTAGTGATGCCGAGCACCTTTCCATATATCTGTTGGCCATCTGTATATCTTCTTTGGAAAAATGTCTATTGGGTCCTTTGCCCATTTTTTAGCCAGATTGTTTTATTAGTGTTGAGTTGTATTGTTCTTTTATATATTTTGGATATTAACCCCTTATTGGATGTATCATTTCAAATATATTCTCCCATGCAGTAGGTTGTCTTGTTTTGTTAATGGTTTCCTTTGTTGTGCTGAAGCTTTTTATTTTGACATAGTGTCATTATTTTATCTTTGCTTTGGTTTCACTTGTCAGAATGTTGCTGTGGCCAGAGTCAAAGAAATTACTGCTTGCACTCTCTTCTAGGATTTTTATGGTTTCAGGTCTCACATTTTAGGTTTTTAATCTATTTTGAGTTTATTTTTTAATATGGTGTTAGAAACTACTCCGGTTTTATTCTTTTGGATGCACCTGTCCAGTTTTCCCAATACCATTTAAAGAGACTGTCTTTTCCTCATTGTATATTCTTGCCTCCTTTATCATAGATTAATTGGCTATATAACTGTGAGTTTATTTCTAGAGTCTCTATTCTGTTCCATTGACCTAGATGTCTATTTTTATGTCAGTACTATACTTTTTTGATTTCTACAGCCTTGTAGTATATCTTGAAGTCCTGTATTGTGATACCTCCAGGTTGCTCTTCTTTCTCAAGGTGCGTTGGCTACTCAGAGTCTTGTGTGCTTCCATACAAATTTTAGTATTATTTGTTCTTGTTTGGGGAAAAATGCCATTGCTATATCAATAAGGAGTGCATTGCGTCTACAGATTGCTTTGGGTAGTATAGGCACTTAATATTTGTTTCCCAATCCATGAGCATAGAATATCTTTCCATTTGCTTGTGTCATCTTCAATTCCTTTCATCTGTGTTTTATAGTTTTTGAGGTACAGGTCTTACACCTCTTTGGTTACATTTATTCCTACATATTTTGTTCCTTGTGGTGCAATCATAAATGGTGTTTTTAGGATTTCTTTCTGCTATTTCAACGTTAGTGTATAGAAACCCTACCAATTTCTAGGTGTTATTTTGTATCCAGCCACTTTACTGAATTTGTTATTTTTAGTCAGGATTTTTTTTTTTTGGTGGGGTCTTTAGGATTTTCTATATATAGTATCATGTCATCTGCAAATAGTGATGGTTTAAATTCTTCTTTACCAATATAGATGCCTCATTTATTTTTCTTATGATTGCTATTGCTAGGACTTCCAGTACTATGTTGAATAAAAGTGGCAAGAGTGGACATCCTTGTCTTATTCCTGACCTTAGAGGGAAAGTGCTCTTACCATTGAGTATGATGCTAGCTGTGGGTATTCATATATGGCTTTTATTATGTTGAGGTACATTCCCTCTAAACCTTTGTTGAGAATTTTTATCATGAATCGATGTTGTATTTTGTTAAATGCTTTTTCTATATCTATTGAGATGATGATACGGTTTTCATTCTTCATTTTGTTGATGTGGTGGCATTGATTTGTGAATAGTGAATCATCTTACATCCCTGGAATAAATTCCACCTGATGGTGCTGACTTTTTATTTTTATTTCATTTTTTTTACTAATATTGTCACCATTTTATCTTTTTTAGTTGCAAAGCTAAACATTTATTGTGATTTACTGATTGATTTGTAATTTTTTCAGTGTTTCAAGATTCATTGTTCATGCACCACACCCAGTGCTCCATGCAATACATGCCCTCCTCAATACCCACCACCAGGCTCACCCAGTCCCTCACCCCCTTCCCTTCAAACCCTGTTGCTCAGAGTCCACAGTCTCTCATGGTTCATCGCTCCCTCTGATTTCCTCCAATTCACCCTTCCTTTCCTCCTCCCAATATCCTCCATGTTTTTCCTTATGCTGCACATGTAATTGAAACCATATGATAATTGACTCTGTCTGCTTGACTTATTTCATTCAGCATAATCTTCCAGTCCTGTCCATGTTGATACAAAAGCTGGGTCTTCATCCTTTCTGATGGAGGCATAATATTCCATTGTATATATGGACTATATCTTCTTTATCCATTCATCTGTTGAAGGGCATCTTCCATAGTTTGGTGATTGTGGCCATTGCTGCTATGAACATTGGGGTACATGTGGCCCTTTGCACTACATCTGTATGTTTGGTACTGACTTTTTAATTTATTGGTGTATACTGTTTGCTAATATTTTGTTGAGAATTTTTGCATGGATGTTCATCATGGATATTGTTCCATAGTTTTTTTTTGGGGGGGGGGTGTTTGGTGTCTTCACTTTTAACATTAGGAAATGCTGGCCTCATAGAATATATTTGGAAGCTTTCCATCCTCTTCTAATTTTTGGAATAGTTTGAGTAGAATAGGTATTAACTATTCTTTAAATATCTGATAGAATTCACTTTTGAATACATCTGGTCCTGGACTTTGTTTTGGTAGTTTTTTGATAACCAATTCAATTTTGTTACTTGTAATTGTTCTGTTTAGACTTCCTATTTCTTCTTGGTTCAGTGTTGGAACATTGTATGTTTCTAGGAATTTAACCATTTCCTCTAGGTTGTCCAGTTTGTTGGAATATAGTTTTTCATAATATTCTTTTATAATCCTTTGTATTTCTGTGATAGCAGTTTTTTCTCCTCTCTCATTCCTGATTTTATTTTTCCAGGTCCTTTCTCTTTTTTTATTGATGAGTCTGGCTAAGGGTTTGTTAATTTTGTTTATTTCTGGTTTTATCGATTTCCTTTTTTTTTTTTAGCCTTTATATCATTTATACTACTACAACTTTTATGATTTCCTTTCTTCTCCTCATCTTGGGCTTTCTTTTTCTACTTTCTTTAGGTGTAAGGTTAGATAGCTTATTCAAACTATTCTTTTTTTCTTGAGGTGGGTCTGTATCCCTACACACTTCCTCTCAGAACTGCTTTTGCTATGTCTCAAAGAATTTGTACCATTTTTTTCATTTTCGTTTGCATGTATTTTTTAAATTTAATTCTTGATTGCTTTGTTGAGTCATGGGTTGTTCAGTACCATGTTGTCTACTTGTGTTTGTGTTTTTTTTCCTTTTTTTGTGATTTATTTCTACTTTCATAGTGTTATAATCAGAAAATAATACATGGAATGATTTCAATCTTCTTAAATGTATTGAGTCTTGTTTTATGGCCTAATATGTGACCTATTCTGGAGAATATTCCTTGTTCACTGGAAAATAATGTGTATTCTGGTTCTGGTTCTATTTTTTGAGTGGTATGTTCTTTATATATTATGTCCATCAAATCCAGTGTGCCATCAAACACATTGTTTTCTCATTGATTTTCTGTCTGGATGATCTATCCATTGATGTATGTGGGGTGTTAAAAGTCTCCTACTATTGTTGTTTTACCATTAATTATTCTTTGTGTCCATTAATATTTGCTTTATGTATTTAGGTGTTCTAGTGTAGGGTACATTGATATTTATAATGGTTATATCCTTTTATTGGATTAATACCTTTATCATTTTATAATGTCCTTCTTTGTGTCTTGTTACAGTCTTAGTTTTAGACTATATTTTGTCTAAGTATTGCTACATCAGCTTTTTTCTTTCTAATTTCATTTGCATCCTTTCACTTTCACTCCATATGTGTCTTTGGTTTGAGTTGAGTCTCTTGTAGGAGGCATATAGGTGGATCTTGTTTTATAATCCATTCCACCATGCTTTGTCTTTTCATTGGGATATTTAGTCCATGTATAATCAAAGTAATTATTTGTAGGTATGTACTTGCTGTCATTTTTTAAATGTGTTTTCTTGTTGGCTTTATAGTACTTCTTTGCTCCTTTCTCCTTCTCTTGCTCTTTTTGGTTGATGAGCTTCTCTAGTGTTAGCTTTGGCATTCCTTCTCTTTACTTTTTTTGTGTGTAACACAGGCTTTGGATTTGTGGTTACCATGAGGTTCATTTATAACATCCTATATAAACAGCAGTCTATATTACTGTGGTGGTGATTTCTGTTCAAACACATTCTAGAGGGAAAAAAAAGGAAGAAGAAAGCTTGTTTTGTTTTTTACCTTCTCTTTTCGTTACCTTTTCCATGTTTTGTGTACATGTTATATTTTACATCTTCTTATTCATAATATGGACCATGTCTAATTATGAACATTAATTTTCCACTAAAAGAAGGTACTTTTGGGACACCTGGGTGGCTCAGTTGGTTGAGCAGCTGCCTTTGGCTCAGGTCATGATCCCGGCGTCTTGGGATCGAGTCCTGCATCAGGCTCCTTGCTCCGCAGGGAGCCTGCTCCTCTCTCTGCCTGCCTCTCTGCCTGCTTGTGTTCTCTCTCTGTTAAATAAATAAATAAATTCTTTAAAAAATAAAATAAAATAAAATAAAATAAAATAAAATAAAATAAAATAAAATAAAATAAAATAAAATAAAAGAAGGTACTTTAACATTTTTTATAAGGCCGGTTTAGTGGTGATAAACTTTTTGTTTGTTTGTTTGGGAAACTCTTTATCTTCAAACCTGAATGATAACCTTGTTGGGTAAAGTACTCCTGGTTGTAGGAGGTTTTTTTTACCTTTCAACACTTTGAATATATCATGCCACTTCTTTCTAACTTGCAAAGTCTCTGCTGAAAAATTAGCTGATAGACTTACAGGTTTACCCTATAAGGTAACTTGCAGGTAACTTTCTATTTCTGTCTTGCTGCTTTTAAGATTTTCTCTTTAACCTTTGATATTTATTTATTATGTGGCATGGTGTGGGCCTCCCAGGGTTCATCTTGTTTGGAATTCTGTCTGATTCTAGGACTTGGAAGTCTATCTATCTATCTCCTTCCCTACATTAGGAAAGTTTTCAGTTATTTCTTTAAATAAGTTTTCTATATCTTTCTCTCTCTTCTCTCCTTTTGGGTCCATATAATGTGATTGTTTATTAAATTGATGTAAGATGTCTCCTAATCTATCCTCACTTAAAAAAAAATTGTCTTTTTGATGTTCAGCTTGAGTGCTTCCCATTACCCTTCTTGAGTGCTGATACAGTCTTCTGCATCCTCTAATCTACTGTTGATTCCCTCGTGTGTGTGTGTGTGTGTGATTTCAGTTATTGTATTCTTAAGCTCTGATTGGGTCTTTTAATATAGTCAATCTCTTTTTTCAAAGTCTCACTAAGATCTTTCACTCTTTTCTCCAGCCTAGTAAGTATCTTTACAATCACTACTTTATTTGGCAGGCATATTGATTGCTTACCTCTGTTTCACTTAGTTCTTTTTCTGAGGATTTTTCTTTTTCTTTCTTTTAGAGCATATTCCTCTGTCTCCCCATTTTGCTGACTTTGGATTAGACAAAATGGCTACTTCTAAGTTTGACAAAGTGGTCATGTTCATTGTGTACTCTATGAAGGCTGCATATGCGCGGTGGCTGTATATGCTGGCTGCTCTTTAAACCACAGGTTCTTACAGAAAGAAAAAAAAACAGTAAAAGAAAAAAGAAAAATAAGGAAAATGAGTAGAAAAAATCAGAAAAGAAAAAATAAAATTAAAAATGTCAAAATAGAAATAATTCAAACAAGCAAACAATAAATAGACCCATGGCTTATTTTTGGTGCCACAGCAACAGAGTCTGATGTGGGCTTGCCAACCCTCACTGATGTCGTAAGCTCACTGTGATTTGGACCCTGTTCTTATCTGGACTTTTAAGGTAAAGGTGGAGAGAGTGTCCCCTTGGTCCTGTTATTTGTTGTTTTATTTTTTTGTGTCCTAGTGTGAGGCTGATGTGGGCTTGGGTATTCTGGGATTGCTGAGGGTACAAGCTCCCTGTGAGGACCAGACTTGCCTGTTATGGCATCCAGACTCTTTTCCAGTCTGGGTTTAAAGGAACAGTGGGAAAGAGCATTGCCACTACTTCTTGGTTCTTCTAAGCCCCAGCTTTTTTTTCCTGTGTCCCACCCTGATGAGGGCTGGTCTGGGCTCGTGAACGTGAGGTTGCTGATGTTTCAAGCTCATAGTGACAACCAGATCTGCCTGTTTTAGTGTCTAAACCTTGCTCTGGTCTAGGATTTTAAAATGGAATGGGAACATAAACCATGTCTTTCTCCAGTTCCGCTGACCTGGAGTGTTCCAGCAGCTTCTTAGCCCCTTGACAGAGTTCCAGTATGGTCTCTATTCTGTGCTACCTGCTTTTTTTAAACCATAGTTGTTTTGTTGTTTTTTTTTTTCTTTTCCATGCCCACGGACAAATGCATTTTATTCCCAGTTCCTCAGTACTATCTGCCTACCACTGCTGTTCACAGTGTTGAGGGTAGGAGT
Organism: Nasua narica; assembly: GCA_028533885.1. Taxonomy (NCBI): domain Eukaryota; kingdom Metazoa; phylum Chordata; class Mammalia; order Carnivora; family Procyonidae; genus Nasua; species Nasua narica. Next base: position 89,664,173 of record CM052799.1, read on the forward strand.
CCCCCTCACTATGTCTTCATCTCTCTTGATATTCTTTTGCCATTCTGTCTTTGGTTGTTCAGTAGCTGTTCAGTCAGTCCTCAGTGTTTCTTCAGGAGGAATTGATGTATTAATAGGTGTAATTTGGTATACTTTGTGGAGGGGGTGAGTTCAGGGTCTTCCTAGGTTGCCATCTTGGACCAGAACTCTCTTATTTTTGTTTTATTATTGTTTAATTTAAATCTACATGAGCTTTATAGAGACTGTCTTTTTCTATCTTACTAAAGATACCTGTGATAGATAAGAAATGGCCATAAATTCTTTGCTATTTCTTCTGTTGAGAAATGTAGACTATTTCATTTTTCCTTAGATCTTTTTTTTTTTAAGATTTTATTTATTTATTTGACAGAGAGAGAGATCACAAGTAGGCAGAGAGGCAGAAGCAGGCTCCCTGCTTGAACAGAGAGCCCGATGAGGGGCTCAATCCCAGGACCCTGAGATCATGACCTGAGCCAAAGGCACAGGCTTTAATCCACTGAGCCATTTTTCCTTGGATCTAATTGATCTTGTGACTAGTTTTTACTAATAGATTACACCAGAAGAGACACTATGTAATTTCTGAGGCAGAATTTCAAGAGATTTGCATCTACTACCTTCACAACTTAGAATGTTTCCATTTAGAACCATTGTACTATGAAAAAAGCAAATAAGGTGAAGAAGAGATGATATGAAAGGAGGAAAGGCATGTTGTGCAGCCCCAGCTCAGCCCCCAGCCTACAGCCAGAAGCAACTCCTAGCCATGTCATTCTGCTATCTTTAATGTTTTACCCCAATCAAGTCTCCAGTTTACTATAGTCTCAGACAACACCATGGCAAACAGAAAATATATACAGCTGATCCAAGTCAACCTAAAAATCATAAATGATAATACTTGTTTTAAGCCATTAACCATTGAGCTAGTTTGCTATGTGGCAATACACAAAAAAGATACATATGTTTTTCTAAACTTTTCTTCTATTTCTTGCCATAGAATAGTTTCTTCTCTTGTATCTTTTAATTTTTAAGGGGCTACCTTTTTTGCTGATTCAATAGTACATTTTCCCACTGGTACCCATGTGTGAGTGTACATACAAATGTGTACCTGTCCAGACATCATAATGTAATCCTTAATAATTCATGTTTCATAAACTATACCTTTTAAGTTGCAGTATCTTACTACCAGTTTCCACTCCTCTGTTTCTACTTTTTAATACTATAAAGTTAAAATACATTTGTTTGGAAATTATCTTAGGGAACATGAATATGGTGAGTACAATGTTTTCTGAATACTTCTGAGTTTTCTGCAGATATAGATTAAGAGACTCTGAACAGAAGACTGAGAATGGATGACAGGCATATTATGTTCTTACATTCTTTGACTGTTCTGTTTCATTATAGCAAGCATGAGTATGTCCCTGTTTTTGTTGTTAGTGGAAACTCAGGTCAAAATTCCTTCCATATCCTGGCCAACACAACTTAATAGTAATTATATCTTTATGGATAGTTTGGTGTTAAAGCAGGGGCTGTCATTCAGAAAATATTTTTCAAAAGGTGGTAGAATTGTGTAATTTTACACACACACACACACACGTGGGTATGTGTGTTTCTTCCCAGTCTGCACAGAGAGCTCCTAAATCTCTTGGAATTTCCTGGGTGAGAGTAGTTGCTTTTTGTTTTTAATGAGGTGACTCTTGGTGGGTTCCTAGATAATTTCAAGACAGGGGCTTGTTACCAGGAAGTCCAAGTCATTATTAGAAGCTTGGAACTTTCAGCCCCACCGCCATTCTCTGAAAAGGGAAGGGGGCTGGAGATTGAGTTTAATGATTAATTATGCCTACATGATGAAGTTTCCCTCAAAATCCAAAAAGGATGGGGTTTGATGTTTCCAGGTTGGTGAAAACATCTGCAGGACAGGAGTGTGGCACCCCAACTCCATAGCAATATAAGTCCTTGCTCTTGGGACCTTTCCCTATGTATCTATCTCTTAAGCTGGATGTTCTTTTATATCTTATATAATAAATCTGTAAACATAAGTAAATATTTCCCTGAGTTCTGTGAACTATTCAATCAAATGATGGCATTTGAGGGGGGGGTCATGGAAACCTGGACTTGGAACTGATAGCTGAAGTAGGTTAGGAAGGCAGTCTTGAGAGCCCTTCATCTGTGGGGTCTGCACTAACTCTGATTGTTGTCAGAATTGAATTGATTTGTAGAACACAAGCTTGTATCACAGAAAATTGCTTCGTGTGGGGGAAAAATCCACACATTTGATATCAAAAGTGTTGTGAGTATAGAAGTGGTGATAGTAAAGGAAAAGTAGTGAATTTTCCCTCTAGACAGAAATTCTTAATAAACTTTCCTAAATCGAGCTATTGTCATATACAATTCCACTCAAATGAAAATCATTTAATTTTCAAACAAGTTCTATGTCTATATCTAAAGATGAATCATTTACATTTTTCAGTATTAACACTGATGTGAGTACATTTTAAGGAGAACTAATAACAATGCCAATATTTCTTATCGAAATGATATACAAACAGAAAAATTACTTACTAAAAAATCAAATGGAATTTGGGAATTTTTTTTATAGATACTGAGAAAAGCCCAACACTGACACTTTGGTCAAACTATAGTCATTATCTTGTTATGTTTGAATAAAGAGTAATAGATTTCATGATTAAAATATTATGATTTCCCAAAGTTGGGTATGGACTATATAAGCATTAAGTTAGACTTTGCATCTTTCTGTGTGTGTTCTTGTGCACTTAGGAATATGAATGAAATAAGCATACAACAGCATAAATATAACTGAAGGGAAATTGTCTTGTTTCATTATTCTTAGAAAAAATTTAGTTCTGAACTTGTATAATGATACAAAGTATATTCTATTTTCAAAATACACTTACATCTGTGATATATACTACAAAAGAAACTGCAGAAATGTACAGAGTATTTTCAGTCTAAGATGAGTTTGCCAGCAATATTATCCTCACTTGAAAGGGCAACTAGGCCTTTGCTTAAGAAGGCTTTGAACCTCCTCTGTCTTAAATCTTTTCTAATAATATTAAGTGAGCACTTAAACACTGAAATGCACCATATCATTAGTACCAGATAGAATTTTCCGGCAGACCCTTTACAATCACCAAACACAAGACCTCACATCTTCTCCAGGAATAATTCTAAGGCCACATAATAAGAGAGTTCTTGCCTCTTTGTAAGCCCAGGAACAGTTGTAATGTGACAATTTTTTTTATTGATGCAGTTGTGTATCTTACTAATGCACAACAGCAACCTTAGCTACTTCTCTCTTGCCACCTCCACATTCTTTCCTCATGTCTATCACCATGTTCAGGGGAGATATGGCACCCAGTTTATTATTTCCTTCATCACATTTTATTACAAGTTCATTATATGGGGATCATTGAGATGCTTTATTTATAGCAGTAGAGAGATGGAATTGTAGCAGCACTATTCTTGAGGCATACACGATCGGACCATTTTCTAGCAGCTTATTGTGTCGGATTCCAATGCTTATGAATTCTTTCATCCCTAGTTCAGATTCTACTTTTCTAGAACTTTCTAACTTACTTGAAATTCCCTGCATCTAAACTTCTCTTCCTATACAGATGGAGAGACATATTTAGGTACACATTACAGATTAATATCCATATAATAATTTGTTCTTACAAAATTACAGAAAGGTGCATTTACCATTTTTTAATGAAAAGGTGTGTATCCCTAAAAATATAATATTTATTTATGTCAACACTCAGGAAGTACATTCTCCTGAGTATTTTATCACATCATAGTGAAAGAAAAAATCAGTGAAACACAGTTTTAGTATCTCTCCCTATGATGACTTTAACAAATAATTAGATGTGAAATCACAGTGTTTGGTATTGGACTTTGTAGTCAATGGCATGAAAGAACAATGAAAGCCTGAAGTGTGTTATCTACTTAATTCATCTACTCTTCATTGTACATAATTTTTAACCTCAAAACATGCAATATTTTATACAATATTTACTTTCTAAATAATGTGTTATTTTGCTGCATTATTGTTTCCTGGGGACAGTTGGAAACAAAATTACCAAGTTTGATACCAGCAGAATATTTTGCAGAGAAGTTTCTAAAATAGAAATTTAATTGTAGAGTCTGGCATTGCCCCAAGGAGCTCTTTATAAGTTGATAAGCAGGCAGTGGGTGAGTGTCATAGAATACCAGCATGTTTGAAGATAAAAGAACATTCTTTGCAAGTCAAATGAAGGTAACCTATTTACAATTTCATTTTTACTTCACCACAGACGATTTGGAACTTTTATAAGTATAAAACAAGGGGGGAAAGCTTCTATTTAACCTTCAGTGTCAAACAATAAAAGGAGCATTATCTATAAGTAGGTTCTTCTGTGTCTCATATCAATTGAAATGTATTTAAAAAAATAATAGCATTGATGTTAGCAAGAGTAAAAGAAATAGCCTTTCCTTTCTAAATTCAGTTCACTATAAGCTTCAGATAGTTCGGCTTTTTGGAGTTATTTTATCTTATTGTCCTATGTGTGTGTGTACAGTGCCCTTTTCCCTTTATTTATGTATTTGGACAATGCAAACGATTTGAAATATTTTCTTATAGCATACTTATGTCCAAGAAGTAATCCTTTGTGTTTTATGGGTGGTGGTCTCCTGTAAGGAAACAATAACATATATGCCAAACATTTGATTTGTTACCCAAAGCACTGAAGGTGTTTGTATGTGTAATTGGGGAGGTCAAGCATTGTGATGCAGGTCAGTGACAAGTATAAGGATGCATAAAAAGGAATGACAGCAAAAAATAATCATAAAATTGTAATACTGAAGGTTTCTTTAAGGTATTTCCTTCAAATAGAAATCTCTTCAAAAGCTTATTCTTGAGCCTCTGCTTGAACATTCCACTTGTAGGAATCCCAATATTTTCTTGCCAGTATCTCCCTTATGAAGGTCACAATAATCATTGGAATTTCCCTTTTATTGAATGCACTCTTTAATATAAGGTAATATTAAGCTTCTCTCTATGGAGTATTAATATGTATGTTAATGTTAATCAAATACTATCCCATTTATTTTGCTGATTAATTTTTAAGATAGATATACCTGAACTCAGTCATTCTCCTATTATTACAATAAAGTTGAAGAACATTTTGGGGAAAATAAAATACTTCTACTACCCAAGATTATTTTATTCCTGTGTATTTTTTTTTTTTTTTGCCTCTAAGCTAGAAAAAAATGTTTGGTAACTTATCCCACTTCTAATCTTTTGTTCTATAGACACAAAGAATATGTATATTCTTTTTCCACATGTCAGTCTTCAGATATGTAACATAATTATATTATATTCCCTGATTGATAGCCCCAGGTGACAATTAGAGATTAGTCAAATGTGATTTCAGAATGCTTCATGTCCCTAGTTGATCTCCTTTGTCCATACTCTGGTTACTCAACTATAAAAATGTCAGTCAAAAGGGGAATAGTGTCTAGAGGTATTCCAGAGATCACATATAACTTGATGAGGGCATTACCTACATTTTTGTTAACACAACTTGCATCTGCATTTATTTTTGTGCCCATCAGATTTCTGAGTTTTTTGTAAGCTTTCAGATGGTATCCTTTTTTTTCTTTTTTTTAATATAAATAGGTCAATTTCTACCTCTGTTTGCTATAATAATCCTGTATTGTATGCATAATACTCAGAACTGTACATTTTGTTTTTTTACTTTATCTTTTAGCTACCATTTCAGTTTCCTTATTGATGTTAGGGAATCTCGATCTCCATTTTAGCTGCACTTTATAATTTTGTATCTCGGTTTTCATTCAAATAGTCAATAAAAAAGTTTTGTCTGTACAGGGCTGAAGAAAATGTCAAAAGAAATGACACTTGCTAATGGCACTGGTATACCAGAGGAGATAAACTCCATCAATCACTATTGTTTGGATGTCATCCATCTTACATGTTTGTGTCAGTTGATACCACAAACTGTGTTAGACACCAATGAATTAGCTTTTCTAGTAAAAGTTAGAAATGTAATAATTTAGAATGACCATTTTCTTGATGAAATCTAGGATAGGGTTAATAAGTAAGTACTATTTTATTTTTAATGACTGCTTTCTGAATATGTAGAATTTTATTGGGAAAATTGATAGAGAGTAGAGCTTGTTAAGTCATGAGTGTTCACAGAGGACTTTATTCGTACTCTTCCTCCCCCTCATCATTATTGAACCCTTATAGTATGGAGCTTCTGTTAATGCTTTGAGTGCATGTTCTTTTGCCCTTCCAGTAAAACTGTAAGAATCTCACTTATCGCAACAACAAGAAAATGAAAGATCATATTTATGGTTACCAGCCACTAAAAGACATTGGTCTGAAGTCATATTTGTTCTCTTCTGACAATGTTGTTTTGGAACCTTTCAAAAACAAAAGACAAATGTTTTCCCTTAGCGTTGCTCTAATGAGTTACTTGATTATTCTTCTTAAGACCCTATTATTTTCAATCTTGTAACACTGAAAAAATAAACATATTTGGGGAAAAAAAGATCCTATTGGTTTCCCAATTTACTAGGCAATAAACAGATCTTATACTCATGAATATCATTACTGTAATGATAAGGATTCTGCTTGATTCAACATATCCAAACAGCTTGCGGACACAAACTCCACGAGTATGGCTTGGGAAGAGCTATGAGGCCAGATGACATAATATCATCTTTGGTCTATTTGTTTTCCTTTTGGAATAAGTTAAAAAAAAGAACTGCAATACAATTTAATTAGTACTGTCCCTTCTACTCTCAGTTTGAAACATTCAAAGGCCTTGCATCCATGGTTGTATGTTTTTGGTTTTGTTACCTCATTCTTTCAGGGAGACATAAAAAGAGCTATCAGAAATATTTTATAAAGTATTAAAGTCATCTATCCCCTTCTCTTGTTGAGAGGGAGCACTATTTATGGGAATAATCTGTGCATTGAACTAATAGTGTCCTGCTATGAGTCTGAAAGACCCTCAGCATTAGACTATCATCTAATGTCTCCATAATGTACAACACTGCACATTTGTAATAAGGGCAAGGGAAAGATGATGTGAAAATGTTAAAAAAAATATTTTGTAGAACATAATCAGAGATAATGTTTACCTAAATACCATTATTCATATTTGTCTTCCTTCGGTCTTTGTGTATATACATAAAACTCGAATGTCATATTATTTACCTAATTTTGGTCATTGCAAAGGAGAAAATAGAGTAATTGTTAAAAAGTTATCAGAAGCATGATTTTAGTGACAGATATTATCTCAGATTCAAGTCTTGGTTTTTCTGCTTACTGACTCTTTGAGTTGTGAAAATTATATAGATTCTCATTTTATCCATTCATAAAATGATTGCTATCATGTCTAGCTTTGGCAATTTTATGTAGAATTAGATAAAATAATACATGCATTAGCACGGTGTCTGGCTCATAATAAATTCCTGACAAATGCTTGCTAATATTTGGATTATAGAACTTCTCGAAGAAACATATTTTCATTTCCTTCTTTTACATTTTCCTAAATATAAATACTCAAAATTAGAATATCAGTTCAAAAACTTTAATATATGTCAGCAATCAGTAAAAGACTTATAATTTCCAGAAAAATTATAGCAGTGTTTACTGCTACTAGAAATGTGCTCTAAATTTTCCTCTCTTGTGTATTATTTTTCTGAAATTATTTGATTTTTTTAAGATTTTATTTATTTGAGAGAGAACATGAGTGGGGGCAAGGGGAAAAGGAGAACCAGACTCCTCTGACACAGGGTCCAATCCCAGAACCCTAAGATCATGACCTCAGCCATAGGCAGACACTTAACCAACTGAGCCACCCAGGCGCCCCTATTTGCTTATTTAATAAGCTAGTAAGGTTGCCTCATTGCTGCTTTAATTCGAAACTTTGATCAAGTTTGAACTTTTTTTCCTTTGCATACCAAATACATGAAATTTTTCTTATATAAATCATAGTTTCATGCCCTATTCCTATTTGAGCAGAGGTAATAGAAATTACCACAGAATTTAAAGCTAAAGGACTAAATTAGGAAGATCGAATGAGCTTCGCAACCCATAAAAAGAATTTTCTTTACAGGAGGCAAAAAATCTCTATCTTACAAGGTGGTGAAAATGAATTTCTTAGGCCAGTTCCCAGGCTTCCCCTTGGAATACTAAAATCATTTTAGCTAGTGACTCAAGGTATTCTCATACTCTCTTAAAGATCTCAGAGATTCCTACGAAATCTTTTAAAAGTTTAAATTTGTTTTTTCTTTTTCAAATTTGCGTTTGGCAATGACAAACTTTTCCAATAAAGAATATCATTGATAATTGTTAGAATCTTTGTTAAACTATATACTAAAATCTGACTGGATGTCTTTGGGCAATTTACATGACCTCTCTGTACCTTGAAGGAGTCTCCTCAAGAATATCTTACTAAGAAAAAAAAAAAAAAAAGAATATCTTACTAAGTTTCTATGAAGACTAGTTAATGTACATAAATGGTTTTTCACTGTTTGGCATATGCTAAGCACTGGACAAATTTCACTTTAAATCGAAATATATAACAGATAGGCAGTTATAGTGACAGAATTTCATTTCAAGGCACTTGGCGAGAAAAAAATGCTCCTGCAAGCAACTGACGGGGATTAGAAAATCAATCTAAAGTGTTTAAGAAGAGGGGCGCCTGGGTGGCTCAGTGGGTTAAGCTGCTGCCTTGGGCTCAGGTCATGATCTCAGGGTCCACATCAGGCTCTCTGCTCAGCGGGGAGCCTGCTTCCCCCTCTCTCTCTGCCTACTTGTGATCTCTCTGTGTCAAATAAATAATTAAAAAAAAATAAAGTGATTAAGAATATATCTTTTGTTGTTTTGTTTCAGAACCAATCTCCTGAAGCTTCCACAATGAATACACCCTTAATGATACCCTGCTTCTAGACTTCTGATCTCCCCAACTGTAAGAAAACAAATTTGTGTTCATCTCTACGTTTGTGGTTACTATAGTGTAGAAGCAGGGAGGACCTCACACAGTACCCGGGTCAGCATCTTCACTGGGTCAGCTTGACAAATTGCTGAACCATCTGTGCTTATTAAGCAATTGCTGATCTTCTTCACAGGAAGTCCTCACAGTTTGCTGTCCCTGTACAAGTCCCTCCTGTCCTGTGGGGGTCACCTTTAATCACAGCTCATCCTCTAAGCTTTCCTTAGCTGCCTTAGTCGTGATCAGCCAGTATCACTACCCCACTATAACACTGACAGGGTGAATCCACTGGTGTTTAATAAAATATAGCCCTATTCTATTACATTGTATCTCTTTGATCACAGCCTCACTTTGACACTTTTACTTACATCAACCCTTTCACCAGAGAGCTGAGCATGCCTCATGCACACTGGTATATGCCTTCCTCTGGCCCCCTTGCCTCCCCTGCACAGGATGGAGGGTTTCCAATTCAGTAAGAGTTCCACGCTTAGGACTCTCAAAAACATAACCATAACAGTGGAAACATTCACTAGACAGTCCAAAATTACTAAGGCTATTGGAATAAATAAGATGATTATTTTAGAAAAAAATTCAGTTATAAGAGAGGAAAAATAATATCCTTCTTCTCTTTCTGGAAGAGAAAATTTCCTAATTAAAGGGTCCTCACAAAGCTACTTTATCCATGTTTACTAAAATGGAAAAAAAAAATCATCTGACCTCTTTATCTGTGACAGCATTTGATTTTGGATTCCTATGGGTCTTATTAAAATTTAATCAAATTGCTTACTATTAATAAGAGCTACAAACTTATTATGAATTTAAGATAAAAATTAAAATAGAATATTTTTACACCAATACAATTTTGGGGAGATATGTCCTTATGGGAAAAGAAATATAATACTCTAAATTATTTAAGTATTAGAAAATCCATTTATGTAAGTGAAATTAAATGCAACTAAAACATACAGTTTTATTAGCATACTTGATGCTCTCCATGTTCTCTATTTTCTTCATGAAGACCTTTAAATAACAGTCCTTTTTTTTTTTTTTTTTAAAGACGATATTCATTTATTTGTGTGTGGGGCGGTGGGGGGAGAAGCAGGCTCCCTGCTGGGCAAGGAGCCCAATGTGAGACTCCATCCTAGGACCCTGGGATCATGACCTGAGCTGAAGGCAGACGCTTAACTGACTGAGCCATCCTGGAGTCCCTAAATAACAGCATTTAAGACTGGAGTGATTTTGATCTCAAGAAATTTACTCAGGTGAAATAATATGTATTCTTTCTGATAAACAGATCAAAATACCTAAGGCTTTCTTTACTATCTATATATAAGCCCCAGCCATTACAATAATACCCAATTTCCAAGATTAAGCTATATAATTATATAAAATGTACTCATTGAATAAAAAGTTTGCATATAGGATTTACATAGTCACCCCCCTCAGTTCACTTAAAACATGGCTTGGTTGTTTACAGACGCATTATTTTCTACAATTTTCCAATTGTGTACAAGAAGATTAAAATAATAGAGTTTTAATACCCTGGAAATTGCTGTGCACTTGGCACACTAACTAAATATGCTTCATATTGATTTAAAATAATTTCACATGAAGCCGCCAATATTTTTTAAATGTTGTCATTAGAGATTAAAATGCAAATACTCATCCAATTTTTTAGGAATTCTATGGAAAATTGCTTTGTAAGAACTGAACATTGTGTATTTCTTTTCACTCTTACAAGTACCCACAATACTGCAGATTAACATTTTTAAAGTATCAACTATTATCTCCTCCCCAACAATCCTTATCTTTTCAGAATTACAGTGACAAAAGTAATTCAATTCTCTAAGAAAGGAGGGGATTTTGATAAAATATTACTGTATATGTGTTTATTGTTGAAAAGGAGACAGCAGGCACAAAATGGAGTGACTTGTGCTAAACCCACGTCACCAAACCAGGACTGTTTCAGTCTCTCTCAGGAGTGGAATCTTAAACCAGTCCATCTAAAATTACCTGGTCAGCACTAGTGAGGTCCTCTGCCTGATGGACCCCCTGCTGTCTCCCAAAGGAAGTTGACCCTGTCTGCTAGAGCACTCCCTTCTGCCTATAAAGGTCTTTCATTTTGTATAGCTCTTCCTGGTTCCTTTGTATTTGACAGATGGGATGCTGCCTGATTCATGAATCTCTGAGTAAAGCCAATAAGATCTTTAAAATTTACTGTTGATTTCATTTTCTAACATTATTGGAAAACAGTGTATGAGCAAATCTCTCTATATATCATATATTGAATATGAAGTTTTAAGAAATTGGCTTTATTCTGTCTTCTGGCGTGTGCGCGCGTGTGTGTGTGTATATATATATACATAAAATCTTTCACATGGGAAATTAAATTTATGTTCAGGAGCTTTCTGAGCCTCAAAGAAGTTTTGGTTAGACCCTCTACCATTATAAAATGGATTTATTTACAAATAATGTCCAGCTTGACAATGTAAGGACAGAAAAGTTTTCCTTTCTTCACTTCTATGTCCTTTGCTTGATCTAATAATTTAAGATAAATAGGACAAAAACAAACTAGAATTAGTATTCTTGTATTCTTTGGGTACTTACTTAGCAGTACAACTGCTGGATCGTAAGGTAGATATTTTCAATTTTGGGGGAACCTCCATACTGTTTTCCATAGGGGCTGCACCACTTTGCATTCCCACCAACATTGTAAAAGGGTTCCCCTTTCGCCACATCTTCCTAACACCTGTTTCTTATGTTGTTGATTTTACCCATATGAGAAGTTATCTGGTGATATTTCATTGTAGTTTTGATTTGTATTTCCCTGATGATCAGATGTTGAGCAACTTTTCATGTGTCTGTCTTCTTTAGAAAAATGTCTATTCATGCCTCCTGCCCTTTAATTATTCATTTTTTGGGTGTCGAGTTCTATAAGTTTGTTATAGATTTTAGATACTAACCCTTTATCAGAAATGTCATTTGCAAATACCTTCTTTCATTCTAAAAATTGCCTTTTAGTTTTGTTGATAGTTTCTTTCACTGTGCAGAAGCTTTTAATTTTGATGGATTCCTAATTAATAGTTTATTTTTGCTTTTGTTTCCCTTACCTCTGGAGACATTTCTAGAAAGAGGTTGCCACGGCCAATATCAAAGAGGTTACTATCTGGGCTCTCCTCAAGGATTTTTATGGTTTTAGGTCTTTAATCCATTTTGATTTTATTTTTATCTAACCTTACACTTAAAGGAGCTAGAGAAAGAACAACAAACAAAGCCTAAAGTGAGCAGAGGGACAGATCAATGAAATGAGCTGATTCTTTGAAAAATTTAATAAAATGGATAAATCTCCAGCCAGGCTTATCAAAAAGAAAAGAGGAAGTACCCAAATAAATAAAATCACATTTGGGAAAGGAGAAATAACACCAACACCACAAAAGTACAAAAATTATAAAAGAATATTATAAGTAGAAAACTCAATAACCAGCAATGAAATTGGATCAGTAATCAACAAACTCCAAAAAAAACAGCAGTCCAGGACCAGACAGCTTCACAGGGGGATTCTACCAAACATGTAAAGAAAAGTTAATATGTATTCTTTTCAAACTATTCCATAAAATAGAAAAGGAAGGAAATTTTCCAAATTCATTCTATGAAGCATTACCCTGATATTAAAACCAGATAAAGACTCTACTAAAAAGAGAACTGTAGGCCAATATCCCTGATGAAGATGGATGCAACAATTCTCAATAAAATACTAACAAACTGAATCCAATAATACATTTAAAAACCATTTACCCAGGGATGTCTAGATGATTCAGCCAGTCGGGCATCTGCCTTTGGGTCAGGTCATGATCCCAGGGTCCTGGCACTGAGTTCCACATTGGGCTCCTTGATCAGTGGGGTGCCTGCTGTTCCCCCTGTTTGTGTGCTCCTGCTCTCTCTCTGACAACTAAACGCTTTAAAAAAAATAAGCATGATCAAATGGGATTTATTCCTGGATTGCAAGGGTGGTTCAATATCCACAAATTAAAGTGATATGCCACATTAATAAAAGGAACGGTAAGAACTACATGATCATTTCAACAGATGCAGAGAAAGTATTTGATAAAGGAAAACATCCATTCATGATAAAAACCCTCAACAAGGTAGGTTTAGAAGGAGCACACCTTAACATCATAAAGGCCATCTGTGAAAGAACCACAGCTAATATCATCCTTAATGGGGAAAAAACTACGAGCTTTTCCTCTAGAATTAGGAATAAGACAGTGATGTCCACTCTTGCCACTGTTAATTTAATACAATACAGGAGGTCTTTGCTACATCAATCAGACAACAAAAAGAAATTAAAAGCATCCAAATCAGCAAGAAAGAAGTGAAATTTCCACTATTTGCAGATGACATATTTTATATAGAAAACCCAAAAGGCTCCACCAAAAAACTGCTGGAACTGATACATGAATTCAGTAAAGTCATAGGATACAGAAATCAACATAGAGAAATCTGTTCCATTTCTATACACGAGTAATGAAGAAGTCAAATTAAGGAATCAATCCCATTTGCACCAAAAACAGTAAGATACCTGCAAATAAACCTAACCAAAGAGGTAAAAGACCTGTACTATAAAAACTATAAAACACTGATGAAAGAAAATGCTGACAACACAAAGAAATGGAAAGACATTCGATGCTCATGGATTGGAAGAATAAATAAATATAGTTAAAACATCTATACTACCCAATGCAATCTCTATCAAAATACCAACAATGTTTTTCAGAGCTAGTACAAACAATTATAAAATTTCTATGGAGCCACAAAGGCCCTGACTAGTCAAACTTGAAAAAGAAAAGTAAAGCTGTAGGCATAACATTTCCAGGCTTCAAGTCATAGCACAAAGCTGTAGTGATCAAAACAGTATGCCACCACACAAATGTAAACACATAAATCAATGGAACAGAATAGAAAACCCAGACATGAATTAACAACTATATGATCAATTATTCTTCAACAAAGCAGGAAAAAAATGTCTAATCAGGAAACTAGAGTCTCTTCAACAAATAGTTTTTGGAAAACCGGACAGCAACATACAAAAGAATGAATTTTTTTTTTTTGAGTGAGTTTTTACTTCTGTTTTTCCTATCTTTTTCTCTTTCTTCCTTTTCTATTTCTTCTATTTCTGTTATTTATTTTTCTTCTATAAAAACCTATAGTCTAATAACTAGCATACATGACCATAGCTCCAGCCATTCAGCATAATTCACCATGCACATAAAGTCTACATAGGAACTACCATGATCAAGACCGTTCCTTCAATTTTAGGAGAAGTAGCTACTCTTCCTAATCCAAAGAAACACTCACAGAAAAATCAAGCAAAATGGGGAGACAGAGGAATATGCTCTAAGGAATGTAGAAAATAGTCAAAAAATAAGTGAAATGCAAAATGAGCAATATGACTCATAATTTAAAGTAATTATCATAAACATACACACCATACTGGAGAAGAGTGTAAAATCTCAATGAGACCATCAATAAAGAGAAAATATTAATCAGACCTGGAAAATACACTAACTGAAATAAAAACACACTGGAGGGAATCAGCAATAGATTAGGGGATACAGAAGAATGTGATCTGGAAGATAGAGTAACGGAAAGCACACAAGCTGAATAGTAAAAAGAAAAGTTTTTTTTTTTTTTAATGATAAGAGGTCTTTTGGACAACATCAAGTGAAAAAACACTCACATTATAGGTGTCCCAGAAGAAGAGTGAACAAGGTATAGAAAACTCTTTTTCTTCCAATAACAGAAAACTTCCATTATCTAGGGAGGTAAATAGACATCCAAGCTCCAGGAGCAGAAAGTTCTAAACAAGATGAACCCAAGAGGGCCACACCAGGACATATAATTAATAATTAATATATCAAAGTTAAAGAGAGACTCTCAAAAGCATCAAAAGAAAAACAAGTCACTTGCAAGGGAAAACCTGTAAGCCTATCAGCTAGTTTTCCAGAAGAACCTTCATAGGCCAGAAAAGGAGGACATGAAGTGCTGAAAGGGTGAAAAAAGTCCAACCAGGATTATTCTACCCAGAAGGTTATCATTCAGGTTTGAGGGTGAGATAGTTGTTTCCCAGACAAAAGATAGAGTTTTTCACCACTAAACCATCCTTACAAGAAATATTAAAGTGACTTCTTCAAGCGGAGAAGTGGCAAAAACTAGACATAAGAAAACTCTGAATAAAAAGATGCAAAATGTAACAATATATACATAAAATGTGACGGGAATAAAAAGGGGAAAAATAAAAAAGGGTTTTTCCTTTTTTTAATAAAGTGTTTGAACTTCAATGACTGTCAAATTAGTATAGACTAGTATTTTCTTAGGATTTGTATATGAGCCTCCTGGGAACCACAACCTCAAAACCTATATAGATACACAAAAGTAAAGAGAAAGAAGGCCAAACATAACAGTATAGAAACTTATCAATCACAAGGAGAACAAGAAAAAAAGGAGTAAAGAAGTACCAAAAAGACAAAAACAAACAAAAAACCAGAAAACTAAGAATTGGAAATAAGTACAAACCTATCAACGATGTAAATGGCCTAAATGCTCCAATCAAAAGACATAGGATGGAATGGTCCATAAGAAACAAGACCCATCTCTGTGCTGCTGAAAAGGGATTCACCTTAGATCTAAAGACACATACAGATTAAAAATTAAGGGATGGAGAGGTGCCTGAACGGCATAGTCAATTAAGGATCCGACTCAGTTTCGGCTCAGGTTGTGATCTCAGGGTCATGAAATCAAGCCCTATGTTGGGCTCTGCTTATGACACTCTCTCCATCTGCTCCATCTGCCCCTACCCCAAATATACATATATATATATATTAAAGAACTGAAAGGATAGAACATTCGCCATGCAAATGGAAGTGGGGGAGAAAAGCCACAGTGACAATAGTTCTATCAGACAAAATAGACTAAAACAAAGACTGTAACAAAGCGGGGTGCCTGGGTGGCTCAGTGGGTTAAACCCTCTGCCTTCAGCTCAGGTCATGATCTCAGGGCTTCCCCCCCCCTCTCTCTGTCAAATAAATAAAATATTTAAAAAAAAAAGAGAGATAAAAAAGGCATAACATGATAAAGGGATCAATCCAAAAACAGGATATAGTAATTGTAAATATCTGCACATCCAAAGCTGTAGCCCTTAGATACATGAAGCAAATATTAATGAACATAGATAAATTGATGGTAGGAAATATAAATTGATAGTAGAGGATATTTACACCCAACTGACATGGCTGGATAGATGATCCAGACAGAAAATCATTTAAGGAGATAACAGATACATGTAGAACTTTCCATCTAAAAATAACAGAATACACATTTTTTCAAGGGTACAGAGAACATCCTCCACAATAGATCACGCATTGGGCTGTAAAACAAGCCTAATTAAATTTAAAATTGGAATCATACCATGCATCTTTTCTGAGCACACCACCATGAAACTAGAAATAAATCACAGGAAAAAAATCTGGAAAATACAAAAACACTGAATGACACTATACTAAACAACCAATGGTTCAATGAAGTACTCGAAGAAGAAATTTTAAAAAAATACATAGAGAAAAATGAAAATGAAATCACAATGGTTAAAAATCTGTGGGACACAGCAAAAGCAGTTTTTAAAGGAAAATGTATAGCAATATAGGCCTACCTCAAGACAAAGCTCAAATAAACAATCTAACCTTGTACATAAAGGAACTAGAAGAAGAAGAAATAAAGCCCCAGGTGGATAGAAGAACGGAAATAATAAAGATCAGAGCCAAAATAAATGATGGATTCTATAAAGAAAAAAAAAATACAATAGAAAAAAATCAGTGAAACAGTGTTAATTCTTTGGAAAGATCAACAAAATTGACAAACTCTTAGCCAGACTAATCAAGGGAAAAAGAGGACATACATACACAAAATCAGAAATGACAAAGTAGTAACAACTGATACTACAGAAAAAAGGATTATAAGAGAATACTATGAAAAATTATACATTAAACTGGACAATATAGAGGAGATGGGTACATTTCTAAAAAATATGCAAAATTCTAACACTGAAGCTGGAAAAAATTGAAAAACTGAACAGAACAATTACAAGTAATGAAATTTATTTTTTGGTAGCTTGTTAATTACCAAATCAAGGTCTAGGACAAGGTGAATTCACAGGAGAATTCTAACGGACATTTAAAGGAGAGTTGATACCTCTTCTTTTTAAACTATTCCAAAAAAAAAAGAGAGAAGAGAAGGGCAAGCTTCCACATACATTCTGTGAGACCAGGATTAGTCTGATACCAAAACCAGACAAAGACACCACACACAAAAAGCCAATATCCCCAATGAACAAATGTAAAACCTCTCAACAAAATACTAGCAAACCAAGTCCAACAATAACATTAAAAAGATCATTTACCACAATCAAGTGGGACTTATTCCAAGGATGCAAGGATGATTCAATATATGCAAATCAATGTCATACACCACATAAACAAAAAGGATAAAAATCATATGAACATCTCAGTAGGTGCAGAAAACACATTTGACAAGATTCAATTCCATTCATGATAAAAACTCTCAACAAAGTGGGATTAAATGGAGCTTACCACAACATAATAAAGGTACTATATGAAACACCCACAACTAACTTCACACTCAAAGATGAAAAACATTTTTCCCTCTAAGGTCAGGAAGAAAGAGATGTCCACTCTTGCCATTTTTATTCACCATAGTACTGAAAATCCTAGCCACAACAATGAGAAAAGAAAAAGAAATGAGGCATGCATTTTGGTAAAGAAGAAGTTAAACTGTCACAATTTGCAAATGGCATGATATTATACATAGAAAATCCTAAAAACAAAAAAAAAACTACTAAAAGTTACAAGCAAATTGAGTAAAATGGCAGATTACAAAATTAATACTCAAAAATTAGTAATGTTTCTCTACACTAATATCAAAATAGACAAATTTAAAAAACAACACCATTTATAATTGCATCAAAAAAATAAAACACTGTGGAATAAACTTAATCAGGGATGTGAAAGACCAGTACTCTAAAAACTATAAAACATTGATGAAAGAAATTGAAGATGTTACAAACAAAAGATATTCCACATTCGTGGGTGGGAAGCATTAATATCATTAAAATTTACATATTACCTAAAGCAAACTACAGATGAATGCAATCCTTATCAAATGCCAACTGCATTTTTTACAAAACTAGTACAAATAATCCTAAAATCTGTGTGGAAGTGCAAAAGACCCAGAATAGCCAAACCAATCCTGAGAAAGTAGAACAAAGCTGGAAATAACACAGTATTTCAAAATATATTATCTGTAGAAATCAAAACAGTATGTTACTAGCATGAAAGCAGACACATAGATCAATAGAACAGGATAGACAGCCAAGACATAAATGCATGAATATATGGTCAAGTTAATTTCTGACAAAGTAGGTGAGAATATACAATCAGGAAAAGACAGTATTTTCAATTAAGGGTATTGGGGAAACTGGATCATCTTTTAACACCATATGCAAAAATAAGTCTTTAATCCATTTTCAGTTTTAATGTGATACCTGAAATCACAGAAATTCTAGAGGAGAACATAGGAGTATTTCTTTGAAATAAGCCATAGCAACATTTTTGTAGATATGTCTCCTTGGTCAAGGGAAACAAAAACAAATTATTGAGACTACATCAAAATAAAAAGCTTTTGCATGGCAAAGGAAATCTTAAAAAACTTAAAAATTAAAAATAAAAACATGAATGGGGGAACATATTTGAAAATTATATATCCAATAAGGGGTTAATATCCAAAATATATAAAGTATACCACAACACTAAAAAAAACAAATAATCTAAAAAAAAATGGGCAAAGGACCTGAATAGACATTTTTCCAAAAAGATATACAGATGGCCAACATATACATGATAAGATTCTCAATATCACTGTCTGGTAAATGCAAATGGAAACCAAATGAGGTATCACTTTTTACCATTTAGAATGTCTAATATCAAAAATGACAGGAAGTAACAAGTGCTGACTAGGATGTAGAAAAAAAGGAACTTTTGTGTACTCTTGGTGGGAATGTAAATTGTTACCGCCACTGTGAAAAACAGTATGGAGTTTCCTCAAAAAATTAAAAATAGAAATACTATAGGGTCCAGTAATTCCACTACTGGGTATTTACCCAAAGAAAGTGAAACATTAATTTGAAAAGTTATATGCTCTTGTATGTTTATAGCAACATTATTTACAATAGCCAAGATATGGAAGTAATCTGAGTATCCATCAATAGATGAACATAAAAAAATGTGCTGTAAATATAAACACAATGTACTATTACACAGCCACAAAAATGGATGAGATGATGCCATTTGAGATAACATGGATGGATCTAGAGGGTATTATGCTAATTGCAATGAGTCTGCCAGGGAAAAACAAATACTATATGATTCTATGCATAAGAGGAATCTAAAATAATAATACATAAACAAAAAGTAGATTGGGGAAGGTGGCAGAGTAGGAGGATCCTAAGTGCAACTTGTCCCATGGGATGCCTAGATAACACAAATAGGGCAAATAACCTAGAAAATGACACAAAGACTGGCAAAACTTACTCTCCATAGCTAAATGTAAAGAAGAGGAATATTGAACAGGCTAGGAAGGGCAGACAATGGTCAGGAACCAAGCTCACCCACAGGCCTGATCACAGGAGGGAGGGAAACCACAGGAATGGAGATAGGAAAGTAGCAGACCCCACACCAACCAGCCCCAGTATGTGGACCCTGCACTGGGAAGAAGAATCTCCATAACATTTGCCTCGAAAACCAGAGGGGCTTAACTTCACAAAATCTTATAGTCAGTGGGGCTTAACACCTGTAACTTCAAAAATTGGTAGGCTGTATGCTGGGAAAGCTTGAGGGCAACAAGAAACTAAATCTGCACTCTAAAAGTGACAGGATAACAGCCCCATAGAGATACAGCATAGAAGCAGCAGTATGAAAAGTGCCTGGGGTATACAGGAAGACTTGTCAGAATGTGTCATAGAGGGGCAGGGAATTTTAGGAGATATCTCCAAGAACAAAAGAACTGGTAGGATGATATTCCTCCTCTACATCCCAGACTACTGACAGGGACACATGATTGATCACTGTAGCATGAACAGTGTCCTAACTAACAATGCACCATGCCCCTATGTTCTCCTATAGACCCATGCCCTCCATCCTTCCCTGAGGAGAAGTCTATCCAAAGTTGTGCCACAAATGTGGCAGTGTACAAGCAGCTCTGACAGGGGCCAGCACCACTCCAAAGTGACACTCCAGGGAGAGGGGAAGATAACCACATACACAAGTTTGTGATCTGAGCAGTGGGCTTGGGGAAGACATCTGTCTGCCTGAGGCCCCAACCACCAGTGAAAGCTTCTCAGGGGAGAACACAGGGAAAGCGCCCTGCAGTTTGGTGCTACTCCATCTCTGGCAAATGCCTGGTCTGACTCAACTCAAGCCCAAGGTGGCCTAAGACTGGCCCACTAACACCACAAGGTCACAACCCTGTGACAACCAGCAAAGAGAGCCATTGCAGATAACTGGACTGAAATGTGGCTCTAGTAGTATGTATGCAACACATATAGGAGACACCTGGAAGTGCCAGATCCTGGTAAACAAAGGACACAGAACTACGGGGCACCACAGGACCTCTTCTTCATAAGGCTACTACTTTCAAGAATAGCTGACTTTCCTTTCACACACAGAGTTAGACAGAGGACTATGTCCCAAATGAAAAACAGGACAAAATCATAGCAGGAGAGCTAAACAAATTGGACAACCTAGAAGATATGGATAAATTCCTAGAAACATATAACTTCTCAAAACTGAATCAATCAGGATGTAACAGATAATTTGAATAGTTGATAACCATCAACAAGATTGAATCAGTTGTAAAACAGACAAGCAACTACCAACAAATCAAAGTCCAGAACCAAAGAGCTTCACAGTTGATTTTTACCAAAAATTTGAAGGAGAGCTAATACTTATTCTTCTCAAACTATTCTCAAAAAATAGAAGAGGAGGTGGATGGGAGGATGGATTAAATAGTTGATGGGGATTAAGGAGTATTTGTCATGATGAGCACCAGGTGATGTATGGAATTGTGGAATCACTATTATCTATACCTGAAACTAATATAACATTGAATGCTAACTGAAATTAAAAGAAAAATGAAAAAAGTGAAAAAAAAAGAGGGTGGAAAGCTTCCAAATTCATTCTACATGGCCAGCAATACCCTCATACCAAAACCAGATAAAAACATTACCAGAAAAAGAGAATTATAGGCCCATTTGCCTGACGAACATAGATGCAAAAATTCTCAACAAAATATTAGCAAACCTAATCCAACAATACATTTTAAAAGGTAAACATTCACCACGATCAAGTGGGATACATTTCTGGGATTGAAGGGTGGGTTCATATTCACAAATCAATGAATGATACATCCCATCAATAAGAGAAAGGATAAAAACCATATGATAATTTCAATAGATGAAGAAAAATCTTTTTGACAAAGTACAAATTCATTCATGATAAAAACCTCAACAAAGTAGGTTTAGAGGGAACATACTTCAACATAATAAAGACCATATATGAAATCCCACAGATAACACCATAGTCAATGGTGAAAATCCAAGAGCTCTTTCCTGAGATCAAGAACAAGAAAAGAATGTCTACTCTCACTTTTTTCAACATAGTACTTTAAGTCCTACACACAGCAATCAAAGAAGAAAAATAAAAGTATCCATATTGGTGAAGAAGTGGTATAATTTTCAGTACCTGCAAATGACATATATAGAAAACCTTAAAAACTCCACAAAAACTACTAGAATTGATAAATGAATTCAGTAAGGTCTCAAAATACTAAATCAATACACAGAAATCTGTTGCATTTTTCTATGCTAATAATGAAGTAGCAAAAAGAGAAATTAAGAAAACAACCTCATTTATAACACATCACAAAGAATAAAATACCCAGGAATAAACTTAATCAAGGAGGTGAAAAACCTGTACTCTGAAAACTATAAAACACTGATGGAAGAAAGTGAAGAAGATGTAACAAAGGGAAAGATATTCCATGCTTATGGACTGGAAGAAGAAATATTGTTAAAATGTCCATACCACCAAAAAATCTACAGATTTAATGCAATATGTGTCAAAATACCAATAGCACTTTTCACAGAGCTAGAATAAACAATCCTAAAATTTGTATGGAACCACAAAAGACCCTAAATAATCAAAACAATCTTAATAAAGACAAAAGCTGGATGTATCACAATCCCAGATTTCCAGAAATACTACAAAGCTATAGTAATCACAACAGTATGGTACTGGCACAAAAACAAACATCTAGATTGATATAATGGGGTAAAAACCCCAGGAGTAAACCCATGATTATATGGTCAATTAACTTTAGACAAAGGAGGCAAGAATATATAATGGGGAAAAAGTCTCTCCAACAAATGGTATTGGGAAAACTGGACCACTTTCTTACACCATACACAACAATAAACTCAAAATGGATTAAGGACCTGAATGTGAGACCTAAAATCATAAAAATCCTAGAAGATAGCACAGGTAGTAATTCTTCTGACATTGGCCATAACATTTTTCTAGATGTCTGCTAAGGCAAAGGAAACAAAAGCAAATAAACCATTGGAAATACAACAAAATTTTTGATACAGAAAGTGAAACCATCAACAAAACAAAAACACAGTCTATTGAATGGGAGAAGATAGTTGCAAATGACCTATCCAGTGTGTTCATATCCAAAATAAAGGACATATATAGCTCAACACCAAAAAGCTCAAATAATCCAATTTAAAAATGTGCAGAAGATATGAATAGACATAACTTCAAAGAAAACAGCCAACCGACACATGAAAAGATGTTCAACATCATTATCAGGTAAATGCAAATCAAAACCACAATGAAACATCACCTCACACTGTCACTCAGTACTGACTCAGTACTGAGTACTGAGTCACGATGGCTAAAATCAAAAGCACAAGAAACGAGTGTCAACCAAGAATGTGGGAAAAAAAAAAAAGAAACGTTCTTGAACTGTTGGTGGGAATGCAAACTGGTACAGCCACTATGGAATACATAATAGAGTTTCCTCAAAAAATTAAAAGTATAACTACCCTTTGATCCAGTAATTCCAGTACCACATATTTACCCAAAGAGTATGAAAACATCAATTCAAAAAGATACATGCACCCCAGGGATGCCTGGGTGGCTCACTCAGTTAAGTGACTGACTTGATTTCAGCTCAAGCAATGATCTCAGGGTTGTGAAATCAAGCCCCGTGTTGGGCTCCACACTGTGGGGAGCCTGCTTAAGATTCTCTCTTATCGTTCCTTCTGTCCCTCACACCTTTTCCCTAAAAAAACAAACAAAAAAGAGATATATACACCCCCATGTTTATCAAAGCATTATTTATAATAGCCACATTATGGATGTCCATTGATAAATGAGTGGATAAAGATGATGTGATATATATATATGTATATATATCTCACAGACACCCAGACACACACAGACACAAACACACACACGAGAATATTATTTAGCCATAATGAGAATGAAATCTTGCCATTTGGAACAACATGGACAGATCCAGACGGTGTAATGCCAAGTGAATTAAGTCTGTCAGAGAACAAAAGTACCATATGATTTCATTCCTGTGGAATTTAAGAAACCAAACAATGAAAAAAAAGGCAAACAGAAAAATAGACTCAAATATAGAAAACAGATTGGTGGTTACCAGAGGGGAGGTGGATGGGGGATGGGTGTAACAGATGAAGAGAGATTAAGAGTACACTTATAGTGATGAGTACTGAGTAGTGTATAGAACTGTTGAATCACTGTAGTACACAGAAACTAATATAACACATGTTAATTATATTGGAACTTGTAAAAAATGCAGAATGAGACCTATAAATACAGAAACTGATTTCTGCCAGAAAGGAGGACAGTGGGGGTTGAGCAAAATTGGTGAAGAGGAGAGGGAGATACAGGTTTCCAGTTATGGAGCAAGTAAGTCATGGGAATAAAAGGCACAGAATAAGGAATATAGTCAATGGTATTTAGTGGTAGCTTCACTTGCGGTAACACAGCATAATGTATAAACTTGTCAAATCACTAAGTTGTATACCTGAAACCAATGTAACATTGAACATCATCTATACTCAAATATAAAAAAAAAAAATTGGGGGCGCCTGGGTGGCTCAGGTCATGATCCTGGAGTTCCAGGATCGAGTCCCATGTCCGGCTCTCTGCTCAGCAGTGAGTCTCTTCTCCCTCTGCCCCTCATGCCTCTTGTTCTCTCTCTCTCAAATAAATAAATAAACAAAATCTTTATAAAAAAATTCAAACTACAGGGACACCTGGGTGGCTCAGTTGGTTAAGATGCTGCCTTTGGCTCAGGTCATGATCCCAGGGTCCTGGGATCGAGTCCCACATCAGGCTCCTTGCTCAGCAGGGAGCCTGCTTCTCCCTCTGCCTCTGCCTGCCACTCTGCCTGCTTGTGCTCTCTCTCTGACAAATAAATAAATAAAATCTTTAAAAAAAATTCAAACTACAAACTTCCAGTCATGATATAAATATATCAGAGATGAAACATACTATATAGGGAATATAGTGAATAATACTGTAATAATGTGTAGTGACAGTGATTATACGTATTGCAGTGAGCACTGAATAATATATGGAATTGTTGAATTGATATGTTGTACACCTGAAACTAATATAATATCTTAACTATATTTCAATATAAAAAATCCCATTTCAAAAAACATCCACCGAAAATAATCCTTATACCCAAGGGACATATTTTGGGATAGCAAAAATCTACTTCCCTAGAACAGCGAGTAATTGGTCTTCAAGGGAAGAATACATATTTAACCAACGAATGTTCTCACTATTCATTAAAAATAAAGGGGCCAAATAAAGCATATATGTGCAGTCAACTAAATTAAGTGAGGACTTTCTGCCAACAGAAGGGCAAAATACTAAAATTGACTATTAAAGTACAGTGGATCTCTCTCTCTGGAGGGTTTTGTTTTGTTTTACTTAATATATCTTATCATATCATACATTGATGATATACTTAATTCATTCTCTAATACTTGGTTCGGTATCCCGGCCACTGTTGGATGTCCAATTTTCCAGGATATAGTGTTTGTAGTCTCTTCACTTAATAGGTGTCTGTGCCTATTTTTAATAGGAAAAATTATCCAGAAGTTGAAGCCTTTTAGATGTCACCTTTTCAGCTACTTGCTATAGGTCATTGCCATAGCTTTTCCCCTTACCAGATTGAGTCATCCACTGGCAATAAACTGATTGCGTTCAACATGGTGCCTGCAGAAACATCTTTGTTTTCTGAACTGCTCTATTGTGTTCATATTTTTTAGATTGCAACCTGTTTCATTAAGGAACTTTGCTACACGGTTTTATTCAGACTACAAGTGGGGGAAGAAATAAAAAGCAAAATACCAAACTTGTCTTGAGACTTCAATAACATCAGTTTAAATTTGTTACATCTCCAAGTACATTTCAAAAAGACCAGTTAAAAGAAAAGTTGACAGGAAGTTGTTTTTCCCATAAGATACAACTTTCTTGGCATGCACAAATCACTGAGCCTTTCTGAATTGTATTTTCACCTAACAAATAGGAATCAAAAATATGTAAGGGAAAGATATATATATAAGCTGTAAAGTGTTCTTCAGATAGAACACACGTATCTGTAGGCCTCTACAGCATGGAACAGCAATGAATTTATATTAGCTTTTAAATCCTAATCTTACAGTTTCCCCATCTATAAAGGTACAAGCGATGGGTGGTTAGAAGTCCCCACTGAATCCTATTCTTTCTCAAACCCTTTCCCTTCCAGTTACTCTAAGAAAAGTCTTTTTTCTCTTTCCTCTTCTCTGTGGCTACCCTTAAGTATTCCCTCTAGTTGTTTTTGTGCTGCTAAAACTATATTTTGGCAGAAATCAGAACCCAGGGTCCCAAACAACTCTGCCCTATATTCAGTACCTGAACTCTAATACTGTCCATACTCCTCACAAGAGCCCCTTTTGTAACAAGGGCCCCTTTATCCTCTCTAGAGACATGAAAAATTTTGTGGTGGCTCTGGAGCAGCTCATACTGATTCTCCAGAACCAATTACTCAATTTCAGGATTTTGGGGAGCCAACTGTTAAACATGGACATTAATAGAAATTAAACTATATGAACTACACTATAGTAAGTTACATTGAAAACATGGGCACTGAATACCCAAAATTATTACTTCCTAATAATTTTACTACATTTACTGTTTTGGGGGGGCTTTTTTTAAGATTTTATTTATTTATTTGACAGAGAGAGAGAGAGCACAAGCAGAGGGAACGGGAGAGGAGAAGCAATCTTCCGGCTGAGCAGGGAGCCTGACAGGAGGCTCAATCCCAGGACCCGGGGATCATGACCTGAGCTGAAGGCAGAGGCATAACCAACTGGGCCCACCCAGGCGCCCCTACGTTTACTATTATCCATTCTGTTGTTATTTGTAGCTATTGCATCTGTATGTTAGAAATACTATATAAAATACTATATAAGGACATGCTATGTGCATAGCTTCTTGGCCCTACATTCAATGATACAAGGTTGGTGACTTCAAATCATCCATGGTGAGAGTGGTGTGCTGGTAAATGACTAACAACAAGTTCTTCAGAAGAAAAAGACTGAATTTGTAGTTTGTCAGTTGCTGTGGTGTAAATGTTCCCACAATAGTTAACCGGCTAATAAATCTCCTGAAAATTTGGCGATTTCCTCGGTAAACTTGTTGGAGTTGGCTCCAATATAGTACTGAATTTTTGGTGCCAATGTTGGCAAACACTGACAACTAGGTTTTTATTGTTTTGTTTTTGTGGTTTTTATCATTATTACTGATTACTATTATTATTATACTATTGTTTTTGACGTCAATTATTAAACATCTCCCAGGAGAGCATAATGTCAGATTGAGTTTCTGAGGCCCAGGCTTCTCCTTTTCTGCTTTGACTCGGGTGGTTTTCAAGACCAGAGACTATCCTTAAATCTGAAGTAAGCAAACCATGCCTCCATCTGACCTGCAGCCTATTTTTGCATTGCCCTGGACCTGAGATTGTTTTTGTTTTGTTTTGACATTTTAAAAGGGTTTTAAAATAAAACAGACTGTGTCAGGGAACTTATATAGTACATATAGGGAAGCAAAATTTGCCACGCCAAAATGTGTGTCTTTGACATGTGGACAATTTTAGGCTGATTATTTTTAAAAAACAAAAGACTCAGAAAGTTTTTCTTTTTTCCTCCCTCCTAACTGCCTAAAAGAACTCGAGGACCTGTTCCAGAAGGAAGCTATCACCATAGATAACAATAGTATAATGGGAATTAGATATGGTAGGGAGGAACCTAGCAAGGACTGTTTGATCAAAATCTTCTCTCTGTCCCTTTGTTTCTGGATGGCCCAACAAAATTTTTTTTACCATTTACTCTGTTCTTCCTGTGAATTGCCTTCCTTCCCTTGGAAGCCCCAGACCAGCCAGACCAGTTTGAGTTTAACTGCCTACTCACATCTCCACAGAATGGACCATGGGGTGACCAATGGAATAACCAACAGTTAGTTACCTTTACGTCATTATAATACTGGAATCTCTACCCAAGACGGACAAGCCTCATTTATGTAACATACAAGGTATGCACAGGACTGTTTCCTTAAGGTGCATGGGGGACCTTATGCTACCTCCACATATGATGACAAAATCCTCCTTCCTGAATATGTGTCCTAACCCTAAATAAAAGGAACTGATTCACCCTTGCTCTGGGAGTCATTGCTTTAGAAGTCAATTCTTGCGGTATCTTTAGTTGCTACAAATAAAATTTCCTTTGTGTGACAAACCTACCTGTTATAGTTTCTACTTGTAACTCAACAAGGAGTGAAGTTAATTCCATTACCATTTGCCTCATTATTTTCCAGTGTCCTCACTCATTTACTTATTAGAAAGCACAATTCCGACACTGGAATATGGTGCTGAGTAAAACAGAGACAAACCCACTCACAGGAACCCCCAACTCCTGGCTCTAGATGTTCTGCATCAGTATTAACTGCAATTTTACTCTGGTCTGTGAGAAAGCAGACTATCTTTCTAAACACCTTCTCTCTGCGACCCAACCTGTTGTGAAATAAATTATCATTCCATGCCAGTTTATTTATACCATTATAATTATATAAAACATGATAATATAATTAGTTAGAATTATATATTAATATTTACATATTTTATTTAAAAGAATATATATTCTAGAATGTGCTGTATTTTATGTATATATGTAATATATATACTTATACATGTAAAATTTATATATTGCATATTATGTATAATTTATATAAGTATATGTACATTTTTATTATATGTAATTTGCGTTATTACATGTAATTTTAAGTATAAGTGTATATTTTATTATACATATAATTTATTATTTCAACTATGTATGATAGATGTTCTGTTGTTGAGTTTCTTAATCTAAAATAATTTTCTCTCTCTCCTCTCAAATAAATAAATAAATAAAATCTTTAAAAAAAAAAAGGGGCGCCTGGGTGGCTCAGTTGTTGGGCGGCTGCCTTCGGCTCAGGTCATGATCCTGGAGTCCCTGGATCGAGTCCCACATCAGGCTCCCTCCTCAGCGGGGAGTCTGCTTCTGCATCTTACCTCTTTCCTCTCTCTCATTCTCTCTCTCTCTCAAATAAATAAATAAATAAATAAAATCTTTAAAAATAAAATAAAATAATTTTACTCCTTTTATACCTTGAAACACAAACAATTTATCTTTGGGAATGCTAGTCAAGAAATGTTTCAGCTCTATAAAGGCAACTAAAGACTCTTACTAATAACTTAAAATTCTGAATCACTAAAAATGGGTTATATTCATCATAACAATATGAAAATAAAGCTTACATTCCTTATTTTTTTCTAAAAGTATTTATATTTTTTAAATATATACAAACTGCCTACGAAGTTCTATGATGCCATTATCCTGTGATTTTATTTCACTTTTATGTGCAGTTTTTAATGCACAGATAGTTTTCATTTATAAGGTTTTTTCCACTCTCTGTAGGATTTTCCAATATAAGTTAAATAAGTCTTATCCAAATTCACCCAAGATTATGGGGAAAAAGAATACTTTGATAGGGATGCAAAGAGGAGTGGGAAAGATGGGCAGTGACTGATGGCCAAAGAGCATTTCCTGTTTCCATTTCATTAACTTTAAACTGTATTGAATTGCACTTACAATGCAGTTAACTCTTCCATGGTATCTTCCAGATGACTGCTTAGGAGCTCAACTACTGAAAGGCTTTACCAGTGACATGTCATTTTGTACCTTGACATTCAGTAGAATTTGATTTTCAATCAACTTAGTGCAGAAGACTTGTCTTAAAATTGCTGACAATTCTGATGTATTTTCATGGGTTAACAATTGCCTATTTCTTTGCTTCCTGCTGTGCAGCATCCTTCTTCAATTTATTTAATCTAGGAGTATGCTTTTCTGGCTCCTTCATTTCTTTCTTATCAGTCTGAGTTCTTCTCTAAAGTCCTGTCCTTCTATAATAGTCCTGTCCTGAAACAATAAGCCCCTTTGTTCACACTGCTTTCCCATCTCAGAACTCTTAAACCATTATTTAAAACATTTAGCACATGTTGCTTACAGATTCTAGAAAAAAATTTTCCATGCATTTTTATCTTCACAAATGGATTTCAATTCTTTAAACACCATGAATCATGATTTATACTAATTGTGGTCTCCTTCTATATCTCATAAGCTCATGTGGACATTAACAACACTTCTGAGTTCTTAGCTGAGACTACCATAATAAAAGATTAACAGAAAAAAAACAGAAGTTTATTAACATGTATATTTCATATGTACATGAGAGATATCCAGGGAAAAATGACTAACTCAAAGAGGTGGCTTAGAATTCAAACTTAAATATAATTTTAACTAGGGAAAGGAAGAGAGTTCCTCATTAGAAAATAAATGACTTTAGGAAGGATGACTAGGCCCTTAGAAGAACACATGGGAGGTATGATGGTTTGTGACACAACTTGTCTGGTTGGTTGTTGATTTCTAGCCTCCTTTTTTGTGTTGAGTCAGTCTTGCCTGGTTGATGAAACTCCCTGGGAAGGAACCTATGACAATTGAGTTCCTTTTTTAAGATCTGTCTTTAGGCAGATAAGAGGAGTTCAAATAAAGGCTCTCCCTGCATTTGCTGCTTTTTAAGTGCATATAGTTCAGAATAATCAATACGCCAACGTGGCATATTTTAGGGTGGCATATTCTGCTACTCTTCACATACTTCATGAATGAATAACAGGACTATCTTTGAAATGCAGCCTCCAAATATTCCATTTAAGAAATTCCATTTAGTCATTTGAATATTCCAATTAGCCTGCAAAAATTGTTCTGGTACTCATTTCATATACATGAGAGTCTTAGAGTGCACACAGCAAAAAGGAAAAGCCATGATTATAACCAGAGTTATAACAGGATGGCAGAGGTAGAACTGTTTGATGCATTATATTCTTAATACCATTACATGTATTTCTTTTAGTTATAACATAATTTTAAAGTTATTTAGTAAATAAATGTACAGGGAACTTAGAAATCATATTCTTTAGTAAATACATTTAAATACTTCATGGAGCAAAATTTCAAAGTATATATAAACACAAATGCAAAAAGAGAGATGTCTATTTTTAAAACTTCCTGACTGGCCATAATCCTAAATGTATTTTTGAGAAAAATTTAATGAGGCAACCAAAAGGAATGATTTTTTTTTTAAGAATAATGGTTAAATAATGACATTCTACTCTCAGCATAAACAAACCAACACACACACAAATCATATATTTGGACATGGAAAAATATCTAGTAGGAGCAATATCAAGTAAACTGGTCATTTTACAAATAAAAAAAAATCAATGAACGGGTTTTTTCTAATGATATTCAGATATAGGGCTAAAACTAGAAACTATATGTCCTTATTCAGAGTTTCCTATTACTCCTTATCTCTGTCCTTCTCTTTTCCTTCTCCGTTTTTACCTAAATGAATAAAAGTGAACACTACGTGTGTCATTATCTGAAGTATAGAATTCATAAAATACAAAGTACTACTACATGTAAAATATACAATAGAAACCTACAGATATTATTAAAGTCAAGCTGACCCAATGACTAAGACGAGAGAATGAAAAATTTTATCTAACATCAGCCAATGATTTGATTTTTTAATGCTCCTGAGAAACAAGTTTCACCTATTGAACACACACATGAATAGTCAACTCAATTTTTCAACTTTTGTTAAGAAGTAAAAATAAAGGCAGTGCCACCACCGAAGTTATTTAACTAATTTTAACCTGGCATAAAATTTCCTGAAATGTATTTAATTATTTCTAAATTGAATGAAAGGAAATTATCCAAGGGGCAAATTCATTTGTGAGCCTCTCTGAACAGAAATGTTTTCTGCACTTAGGAAATAAGCTTGACAGTACGGCAAGTATTTTTTTTTTTAACGTGGACATCTGTCTCTCTATTCTGGAGAGCATAAATACAGCCCACATGATATGTTCCAGATGGTGAGCTTTTTCAGTTACCATGGCCCAAATACACTGCTGAGGTGAAACCCCATCCTCTTCCTGCTGAATACTATAGGAAGTGAGGAGCTGAAACTTTCACAATTCTGTGTGAATGACAAAGAGATGTACTGTTTACATTTTTTAAATGTTTGGGATGTTTTCTTCTTATATAATATGTTGTATTTAAATGTATATAATCTGCCCATATTTAAAATGCTACTATTAGTTGCTATGGATGGCACATTTTCTTGCATAATATCCCTCATTCCCTTGATGTTTTCTAGCTAAATAAGAGATCATTTTCAAGCATATGGATTCTAATCTTACAGCAATGTTTGGCATTTTGGAAAGCCATATCATAATTTGTTAAATGAAAATGAATCACCAAATTTATACAGTAATTGAAGTAAAGTATTACAATCTGCATCATCTGAAAATGCCTCCCTTAAGAAATACCTAATTTCTTACAGAAAACTAGTCAAGGACATCTATAACTGAATGAGGAAGGACATTTTTGGGAAAAACGTTTTGCAAAGCATTTCGTTCGTGGTGCTGACATTGATGGGTTCTATTTAGGGATCTACTCCCTTTCAAATTTCTAGGTTCTGAGTTCAAGCATCATTGATCCAAGAGAAGGCTCAAATAAATAATGCACCAGCAATTTCCTGCTACACTCACCTCATATAGGTGAGTGAACGCCGAGGATATGGGCATTCTAAACACAAGTGAGGCAAGTAGGTCTTTTGCAAGAAAGAATTGTGAAGCAGATACACAGTGAACTGTTCTCACTGATTACAGTACATGGTTTCTGTCTATTTAAAATTCCCCATCTATCATCTAAAGAAAAAAAGTACATTACCACACTGAGGCTACTGACAAAAGAAGCTTGCTTGGAAATAAAATTGTGGTCAGGGACTTGGATGTTCAAGAAAGGTAGTTTTCTTCAGATTATCGATATTCGAAATGAGAAAAAACTATATGTAAAAGTGTATGCCTATATGCATTCAGATTTGATGCCATAAATATATTCACCCTGGGCCGTAAGTTTGTAAAATATTCTGTGGGTTAATATTGTTTTTAAATAAATTAGAGATCTATAAAAAAGTCCAAAATATTTATCTCTATATATACTGTTACTAACCTAGCTAGTTAACATGCAATTATTTAGACTTTAGGCTAATAATTTTTATGATATCTTCTGGATTAAATCTTTAAAAAAAAGTATTATCCAGATTTTATTCGAGATTTTATTTATTTAGTTGACAGAGAGGAGAGAGATCACAAGTAGGCAGAGAGGCAGGCAGAGAGAGAAGGGTGGAAGCAGGCTCCCCGCTGAGCAGAGAGCCTGATGCTGGCCAATCCCAGCACCCTGGGATCATGGCCTGAGCCTAAGACAGAGGCTTTAACCCACTGAGCCACCCAGGTGCCCCTGGATAATACTTTTGAAGAATTCTAAAACTCCTTGATGTAAAATTTGTATTCACTTTAGAACTGCTTAGCTTGAGGATTCTTGCATTGCAAGGCTCAATATTTGTACAAAATGTGCTTCAATTTAAACCCATATTGCAAACCTAATAGACTTCTAATGATATGCCACCCTATAGATTCCCAGGTAATCTAAAAAAACAAAGAAACCAACTTCTAGAACTAATAAGTGAATTCAACAAGGTCACAAAATGTCAGGTAAGCATTCAAAAAATCAATTGTATTTCTGTATCTTAGCAATGACAAAATGGGCACCCAAATTAAAAATACACTACTATTTACAATTGTTCAAAAAAAAGTACATAGGTATAAATCTAACAAAACATGTAGGGTACTTATGCTGAAAACTACAAAACACTGATGAAAGAAATAAAAAAAAAGTCCAAATAAATGGACAGAAATAGTCTTTCATGGATTAGAAGACTCAACATAGTAAAGATGCCAGTTTTTCCCAAATTGATGCATTGGTTTAAAGCGATTCTTATCAAATGCCCAACAAGATTTTTTTTTATATATAGACGAACTTTTACTAAAATTTATATGTAAAGTCAAAAGCACTATAATAGCTAAAATAATTTTGAAAAATAAGAAAATGAGGGAAAACCTTTACCCAATTTCAAGTCCTATTATGAAACTATGGTAATCAAGACTTTGAGAATGGTGAATGGATAGACACACACATCAGTAGAGCGATGTACAGGTATCCCTTTCTCTTCAAAAGTCTCCATTTTGCCATTTCACTTTTACAAAAGACCCACATTACTATCCGTTTTCATGAACCAAAAGAAATCTGAAGAAGATATTCACTTTTATAAGACAGAAAAGCAATAACAGTTGTTTTTCAGCATTTGTTTTGCAGTAAACTGGTGTAAGGGTACCAGGTACCCTAGGCAGGGAGAGGGGCCCTGCCCAGCTCCTTTTCTGGGACCTACACTCAGCATCTCAGCATCAAGCCACTATAGCTTTGTCCTGTGTGAGCATCTGTGCTTTATCTCCATTTAGTTTGTGCATCCGTTAGCAAGATGTTTCCTAAGTTATCAGAAAAGCTTAAGAGGAGTTATTTTTGGGTCAGGGAGCACTCAAGACTTTTTTTCTTATTAATGATATTTGCTTCTTGGCTTTATGTCATTCCAGCTTATGAAAAATTTCATAGGAATGCTCTACTTTTGGATAGCAGGGGAAACCTGTAGAGAATGTAGTTAGAAACTAACATAAACCTGCCAAACTGATCTTGATATGGATGAAAAGCAATCCAATGCAGGAATGAGAGCTTTTGAACAAATGGTGTTTGATGAATTGTATAACCATAAACAGAAGAGAAAGAGAGAGAGGGAGGAGGGTAGTGATGGAAAGAGAGGAAGGAAGGAAAGAAAGAACAGAGGAAGGTGGGTAGATGGCAGTTATATAGGCAGGAAGATACCTGATATCTTGGAATGATAAATGGGAGGGAAACCAGATTGATAGCAGAATTAATATAAATACATATAGATGCATATATACATAGATGCATATATACAAGGTGAATATTTTTATATTTACCTGTATTTTACTTATGAAGAATACATAGAATTGGGCTAGTAGAATCAGGAGAGAGAAGTGGAGGACAGTGCTTTCAAACCATGCAGGTATGATTACTAGAATGAGAACTGTGGCATTTTTAAAGAGGCAATCCACTATAGCCAGCTGTCCATATAAATTTAATAAGATTGAATGAGAGCTTCCTCTAAGTCTAATAATGCTTTGCTGTTTTAACAGTCCCTGCCAACATTTGATCTCAAATTAACCTTGAGATCCTACCTACATTTGCTTCCTAAAACTATTAAAGTTGACTTTTTAAGTAGCTAGTGACAGAAAGGCTACTCAAATTAGCTTAAGTAAAAAAGAGAACCTCAATGGCTCCATAATGGAAGATAAATTTTGTTCCAAGAATCATGAGTCCTCTTTCTCTCCACTTTTGTTTGATCTGGGTTATGATCACTCTCTCCTAACAGAGATGGTTCTCCTTCAAATGGCAAAAGGAATTAGTGCCACAGAAGAGAGAACTCTCCTCTTGCCACCTCCTTAGACTTACATTTCAAGGAGGGTTTCTGGTCCAACATGGAAACAATGCTTATGCTTTTTTATTTTTTTTTTAAGATTTTATTGTTAAGTAAACCCAATAGGGGACTCAGACTTACAACCCCAAGATCAAGAGTCAGGTGTTCTTCCAACTGAGCCAGTTAGGTGCCCCACAACGCGTATGCATTTTGACAAAAGATTTGACTAATGGCAATGAGATATCATTAGTCCAGATCCTAGGGCAGAAGGAGCTAGCCAAAGAAATGAAGAAGAAAGGACTGCTGTGTTGTTCTTGCCCGTTGGTTGGACATCTTTGCCTCTCCATTCTGGTGTCTAGTTTGGCACATTGTTTTCTTCAGCTTAGGACTCATCATGACACTAATCATTACGAGCTATGATAACAAGTAACTGAATAAAGTATGTACTTGTTGAATTGAATTGGAATTTATGACTGTAGCTCACATTTGGTCCATCTCCATGGGAAGCATATCACTATGAGATGGCACCAAAATTTTATATATTATATATTTTACATATTACCTCCACATTTAACATATCATTTTCCCCCAACAGGTGTTAAAAAAAAACCATGACAAATAACTAATAAATTGTTTGCTTATTCATTTGCTATTAAAACTTGACACTTCAGTCTTTGTTGTTTATGCAAAATGTAAGAAACAGAATTCACTCATGTTCTACATATGAACTTTTTATGGCCTTGAAATTAAACAACTCTTTTTTTGATTGATATTATTACTCTTTATAATTTTCAGAATCTGTTCAATTCAGTGTCTGACATGTATCAGAGGCATCCTGAGCTGTAGAAAAAGAAGATCATATATACACTGATCAAAATTTAGTAGCATAACTAAGAAGCATATATGGTTAAAATGGTTGAAAGATGGTTGGAAACCCCTGTTGTGTAAAATACAGGGCTCTGTCAACAGATACCCTTGGGGTGTGGCATTTTAGACCACCTGAAACTAAATATACCTTAACTTGAAATGGATTTTTAAATAGAAACCTTCTTACAATAGGTCTTTGTGTATTCACCTCTCTTCCTTAATTCCTACACTTCCCTTATGACTATGATAAGAATAGAATATCTGACATTCCAGTGAATCACATGACTTACTACTGCAAAAGAATAGGTATAAAGATACTTCATTGGATATTTTTTCCTGCTTTGTCGAAAATTAGTTGACCATAGAGTTAAGGGTCCATATCTGGGCTCTCTATTCTGTTCCATTGATCTATGTGTCTGTTTTTGCAGTAACATGCTGTCTTGGTGATTACAGCTTGTAAGATAGTTTGAAATCAGGCAAACAGCTTTGTTTATCTTTTTTAACATTTCCTTGGCAATTCGCGGTCTTTTCTGGTTCCAAACAAATTTTAGGATTGTTTGTTCCAGCACCTTGAAAAATGCCACTGGTATTTTGATCGGGATGGTGCTGAAAGAATAGATTGCTCTGGGCAGCATAAACATTTTAACAATGTTTATTCTTCTGATCCATGAGCAAGGAATGTTTTTCCATCTTTTTGTGTCTTCAATTTCTTTCTAAAGTGTTCTGTAGTTCCTTCACCTCTTTGGTTCAGTTTATTCCAAGCTATCTTATGGTTTTTGGTGCTATTGTAAATGGAACTGATTCCCTAATTTCTCTTTCTATAGTTATATTGTTAGTGTATAGGAAAGCAACTGATTTCAGTGCATTGATTTTGTATCCCGCCACATTACTGAACTGCTGTATGAGTTCAATGGGAAAAAAAGACAGTCTCTTCAATAAATGGTGCTGGGAAAATTGGACAGCTATATACAGAAGAATAAAACTCGAACATTTTCTTACATCATACACAAAGATAAACTCTAAATGGATGAAAGACCTCAGTGTGAGACAGAATTCATCAAAATCCTAGAGGAGAACATAAACAGTAACCTCTTCGACATCAGCCACAGAAATTCTTTCGAGACACGTCTCCACAGGTAAGGGAAACAAAAGCGAAAATGAACTTTTAGGACTTCATCAAGATAAAAAGCATCTGCATGGCAAAGGAAACAGTCGACAAAACAAAGAGGCAGCCCACAGAACCTGAGAAGATATTTGCAAATGACACTACAAAGGTCTGATATCCAAGATCTATAAAGAACTCAAACTCAACTCACCCCCAAAAATAATCAAGTTAAAAAGTGGGCAGAAGACATGAACACACACTTCTCCAAAAAAGACATACAAATGGCTAACAGACACACGAAAAAATGTTCATCATCATTAGCCACCTGGGAAATCCAAGTCAAAACCACATTGAGATACCACCTTACACCAGTTAGAATGGCAAAAATTGACAAGGCAAGAAACAATAAATGTTGGAGAGATTGTGGAGAAAGGGGAGCCCTCTTACACTGTTGGTGGGAATGGAAGTTGATACAACCACTTTGGAAATCTGTGGAGGTTCCTCAAAAGGTTAAAAATAGAGCTACCCTATGACCCAGCAACTGCACTACTGGGCATCTACCCCAAAGATACAGATGAGTGAAAAGAAGGGCCACATGCACTCCAGTGTTCATAGCAGCAATCTCCACAATAGCCAACCTGTGGAAAGAGTTGAGTGAGATGCCCTTCAACAGATGAATGGATAAAGAAGATGTGGTCCCTATTTACAATGGAATATTACTCAGACATCAGAAAGGATGAATACCCAACTTTTGCATCAACATGGATGGGACTAGAGATTATACTAAGTGAAATAAGTCAAGCAGAGAAAGTCAATTATCATTTGGTTTTGCTATTTATGGAACATAAGGAATAGCATGGAGGACATTAGGAGAAGGAAGGGGAAAATGAAGCGGGGCAGGGGGGCGGGAATCACACAGAGAAGTGAGCCATAAGAGACTATGGACACCAGGAAACAAACTGAAGGTTTTAGAGGGGAGGAGGGTTGGGAGGATGGGTTAGCACAGTGATGGGTATTAAGGAGGGCATATATTGCATGGAGCACTGGGTGTTATACACAAACAATGAATCATGGAACACTATATCAAAAAATAGTGCACTGTATGGTGGCTAACATACATAATAAAAGCACAATTTTTTTAAATAAAAAAGTAAAAAAAATAATTTAAAAATTAAAAAAAAAAAGGGCGCCTGGGTGGCTCAGTTGGTTGAGCGACTGCCTTCAGCTCAGGTCATGATCCTGGAGTTCCGGGATCGAGTCCTGCATCTGGCTCCCAGCTCCATGGGGAGTCTGTTTCTCCCTCTGATCTTCTTCCCTCTCCAGTTCTTTCTCATCTCTCTCTCGCTCAAATAGATAAATAAAATCTTTAAAAAAAAAATTAAAAAAAAAGATACCCACTTTTACTTAGCAGGAATCAGGCATAAAATGTAAATATCTAAAAATGCATACTGTCAACATAACTATTTTGTAAGCCCTTTATATTATCTGGAAAAAATATATTATTGTTATTATATTTTAAAATAGGGACAAGTGTAATTTAAAATTTAATATATTTGTTTAATGATTTTTAAAATTGCACTATTGTCTTTCTGCCTCCCTCTATTTCTTCCTTTTCCTCCAGAATCTGTTTTCTTTCTTCTCATTTCAGTGTTGGATCACTCATTTTGTATGGGGAAGGTTTTAAATATTAACCTGAGTCAAATTGTTATATGTGACTGAGGATTTGTTAGAAAATTAATTCTTTACAGATTTGTCCCCTCACAAATTTTTTATGATAATTAACAGTCTCAAATGTCAAATACTGTCAAACAATAAATCATGGCATCAAGAATTTGAAAATTATCCAATATAAAAATCATTATTTCATATTTATATTACTTTCCTGTGATACATTTCCTGAGTAATGGATTCCGATGGCTTGTTAATGTATATAAAATATGACTAACACTTTTACGATAGATAATAGACAGCTAGAATGTGAACTTAAGCAATTCAAAAACCTTATGTGAAAGTTTTTGGTTAATATTTGAATTGGTTACTCATAATTTTGAATAAAATATGAATATTGTTTAAGTTAACATAACCACTATTTAAATTTATCAAAAATGCCAACATCATATCTAACTATAATCATAGTAGTGATAAATTTGGGACATCAGAGCCAAGTGGATATAACAAAAAAAATAAGGTCATATTAATGATTTATTACACACTAAATGCTAGTATAGAATAATTTATGTATTATTTTTAGATGATCCAAGTCGTTATTTAAAATCAATTAATACAACCTTGTGGCTTTTGCTGTTTTCTAGTTAATCAATTGATTTACTAATTATATGTTTTGAATTATACATGCTTATACAATGCACATATATCCACATTGAGAAATGCCTTTTTTCACATTTTTTTAATCATCAGCTTTTAACTTCTTGTTTATTGTATGCATGTGATTATTAGAATATTTTACATGAGAATTTGTTGAGGGAGCTTATCTTTTTAACTGATAAATTTTGACTCCTTAAATCTCCATTAGAAGAAAGTAACAAACTTCAGTTATGTTCCTCAAAAGTCAATACATTTCGACATTTTGATAATTCCAAGTTTAAAGTTAATTGCAAAAGCTA
Source organism: Nasua narica (assembly GCA_028533885.1). Lineage (NCBI taxonomy): Eukaryota > Metazoa > Chordata > Mammalia > Carnivora > Procyonidae > Nasua > Nasua narica. Next base: position 89,704,068 of record CM052799.1, read on the forward strand.
CATGGGAATTATTTCTACATCTGTTCATACTTACAGTAAAGTAAAATAAATGATTTCAAATCATTTTTTTCTATCTTTAGTTCATGTGTATTTCCAAATCTCTAATCCAAACATTTTATTTCTCTTTGTCACAAGTTTGCACTGCTCATTTTAAATGCCTAAGACAACTGTTTGGCAATTTAATGACAAACATATTCATTTTTCTCAAATAATTTATTATAAATATAAATCATGACCTAAGCCTTAAAACTAGTATTAAAGCAGATAAACAATAAACTTGTTTACTAAGTCTTATTATTTGTCTAGAATTTAACATTTAAAATTAATAACAAACTATTTTCATCTTTATAACTTTATTTTATAAAAATAATTTTAATACATTTTATGATTAAGTCAATATTTATTAAAATTTTGTCAGACACATGCTAGGAACTGAGAACACAGAAATAGCCAAATATAACCCTAACCTAGAAGAATCTAGAAGAACTGCTTCAATGCAGTAGTAAAACAAAAAGGACAAGAATTATTACAGTTTCACTGAATGGGAGATAAAACAAGAAATGCATAAAGTATTAGGAAAGCACATACATTTCTGTTTAAACATGTGGGAAGTATCTTATGAGCAGTCTTTAAAAAGGACAAAGTCCTTGTGGAAACTGTGCTAGGACATTCACAACAGAGAATTAAGTTTAGTCAGTGTTCATATATGCTAATCCTTCCATTAGGACCATTGGCTTTCCTTATATAGACTATATAAGTGTGACCTGGATGAGAGTTCATGAAATTATTCATTGTATCTGTCATGCCTATCTGTAAGCTATCAGGATACTAGAACTTTTGTTGTTACATGTGTGCAGATATATACACACCACACACACACACATTCACGCAAGCGTGAAGACTCACATTTTTAGGTCCTGAGATTTTGTTTACCGTATTAAACAAAATAGAATGAATGAAAACAAACCACACTGAGTTTTGCTTCTAAACATATAAGCACCCATTATAATTAACTTAAATGGGGATAGAGACAGATTTTCCTTTCGGTACATATGTAAATCAAGCAAAAATTAGTTATGATAATAAAATCTATTCCTTAACATTCATATGTAAATTTTAAAATCAAGGATTTAATTAGAAATCATTTTAATATAAAGTAAATATTACTAGCATTGAGAACTTTCTAGAGAATTAATGTTTAGAAATAGCCTGAAAGCAAGTACCAAGCTGCTTTTTAATTAAATGGAGGAGTTAAAGAAAGGAATTTGAAAGCATCATGTTCATAAATGACTTCATAAGATAAATTATTGGTAATCTTGGATGATAAGTTAAAGGAGGAAAAGCCAACTAATATAACAGCAATATACAAAAACATCCAAGTTTCTTTCTTTTTTTTTTAAGATTTTATTTATTTATTTGACAGAGAGATCACAAGTAGGCAGAGAGGCAGGCAGAGAGGCAGGGGGAAGCAGGCTCCCTGCTGAGCAGAGCCTGATGCAGGGCTCGATCCCAGGGGCCGAAGGCAGAGGCCCTAACCCACTGAGCCATCCAGGCGCCCCTCTTTCTTACTTTCTTCACTACTATCTGCAGATATACAATCCAAGAAAAAATAACAACTTTGTTGCAGTAGAATAATACTGAGAAGAGCTTATTATTTTGATCGACTGCTGTAAAAGTAATGGAAAAATTAAAGTTTCATTGTAAGATCAGATGAATGAGTTTCATGAAGATTATAAAAATGATATTGGCTATAATAATACTATGTGTTTGGACATTATATTTGGAAAATATATAAATGTATCTGGACACTACAAGAAATAATTCAAACAATTTCAATAAAATTTCATAAATTTAATAAAGCTAGATTGTTGTCTGATATTGTAAAACATGTAGAAGCATCAGTGGTATATCTAAGTCATGGTCATAGAGGGTCATAGAATCTGAACATCAGTGCAGGAGTTGTCTAATTTGCATAACTGTAAAAACCTTGACTGATATGTGACAGCAGAAGAATCATTATATGTGTCTTAAGCATATTTAGAAACATATTTGCAGCCAATCAGAGTAAAGGTGTGAAAAGCAATACCCTTTGGAGGATGAACCATTAAAAAGGCACCGGCCACTATAGAATTTAAGACTCACAGCTTGCATGGTTCCATGTCACGTGCTGTCAGTGCAGATGTGTACAAGGGGGCTCCTGCTCTCTCAACTGGAAGGCTGAGTCTCAGCCTGAGGCAAAGCAACAGCCTTTGGTGGCACGCTCTCCACACTGGTGGCATGCAGTGTTCAAAGTGAGTAAAAGATCATCTATATTTTTAAGCTAACTAATAGACTAGAAATCCACCTAGGAATGAGTGTATAAGAGAAGGATCAATCTATGTAACTGAAAAATTGTCATATTGTATATATTTGTCATGTGGATTATTTCTATAATAAATATAAAGTGGAAGGATTCCTGTGGCCATTTTCCACTTACTACATTTAAGTCAATGGGGTGAATGTTCATGGTTCATTATAGGCACTGACCTTCCTTCCCAAAGCTTTGAAATCGATACCTTACTTCTAAGAACTTACTTTTCATATTTGTTCAAAAAGAAATTAAAAATAAAATATTCCTAAAGGAAGAATTCCAAAATATTTCTGACACTGAGTAAATAAAAACTGATAACCTTCAGGACTTTCCAATGTTTTCTGTCCATGAGAAAAAGGAAAAAAAAGTGTACAGATAGGAAAGGAAAAAGTAAAACCCTTCTTATGAAAAGTAACAAATTGTCTACTAAAATAATTGAGTCTAGCAAGACTACATAAGGTCACTATAAAAATTAATCAGACTTTATGTTCTGGTAACAGAGTTGGAACTTTAACAAAATATGATTTAAAATATCATCAAAAGCATGAATTTAAGGTTACTTTTTTTAAAAAAACATATGCAGGAACTACGCCTCAAAAACTACCTATTACTGAAAGAAAAGACCTAAATAAATAGAGATATGCCACATTCACAGTTTGGAAACCTCAATATTGTTAAGAGGTCAATCCTCCCAAATTGATGTGCAGATTTATTACAGAATCAAAATTCCAACATCCTCTTTTTAAATAGAAAATTTCAAGTATATTTTAAAATTTACATGTAACTTGCCAGGACTTAAAATAAACAAAACAAATTTTAAGAAGATTAACGAAGCTGGAACTTTCACATTATCTATTTTAAGAATTACTATAAAAGTACAACCAAGACAGTGTTATTGGCAAATTGTTAGGTAGATCAATAGACCAGCATAGAGTACAGAATTAATTCCAAACATATCTAGTCAATTGATACTTGACATAGTGCTAAAGTAATCTAATAGGGAAAGGGGGCTTTTTTTTTTTTTCCCCAACAAATAGTACCGGGAAATTAGATAGCTTTATGTAAAAGAATGAACCTTGATCCTTTACCCATAGTATAATAAAAAAATTTAACTCAAAATATATCCTAGACCTAAATGTAAGAGTTAAGTCTATAATACTTCTGGAGGAATAGATAGCAGGAAATATTTGTAACCATTATTTAGGCAAAGATTTCTTAGGACAGAAAATTATAGGATGTTACAGAAATAAAGGACAAAACTAGCAGTATGAAAACTAAAAGCTTCTGTTCTTAAAAAGATACTATTGGGGCTCCTGGGTGGCTCAGTGGGTTAAAGCTTCTGTCTTTGGCTCAGGTCACAATTTCAGGGTCCTGGGATCGAGCCCCGCATCAGGCTCTCAGCTCAGTGGGGAGCCTGCTTCCCCCTCTCTCTCTGCCTGCCACTCTGCCTACTTGTGCTCTCTCTCTCTGTGTCAAATAAATAAATAAAATCTTTAAAAAAAAGATACTATTAAGGTTTTGAAAAAAGAAGCAACAGACTGGGAAAAAAGTTTTAAAACTCATTTCTGTAAAAAGCTTGTATTTATAATATTTAAAGGAATCTGAAAATTAAGTAACACAAAGAAAACAACCCAAGGGGCAAAAGGTTTGAACAGTACATCACCAAAGAAGATATATGAATGGCCAATCAGTACAAAAAAGATTGTCAAAATCTGTGGTCATCAGTGAAAGGGAAAAAAAAAAAGGTAATATATGACTATACATTTATTAGAAAGATTAAAACATAAAAAATATAAAAAATATAAAAATAACACCCTGACCATTCCAAGTGCCAGCAATGATGTAAATAAACTAGAAATCTCATACATGACTGGCAGGAACTTGGTATAGCCACTTGGGAAAAAAAAAAGTTTAGTAGTTTTTTTTTTTACAAAGAGTATATGGTGCTATACTACTACTCCTACATATATACCTAAGGGAAATGAAAATTATGTTCACACAAAAGCCTGTATGGCTATAGTCACATGAACTGTATTCATCATTGCCTAGAGCTAGACAAAGTATTGTGTGATTTCATTTATATAGCATTTGGGAAAATTAAATTTACTGCATAGAACAGGAGTTGGGGGGCAAGAATTAACCACAAAGGTATCACATAGGAAATTTTTAGTGTGATGCTGTTGTTTGGGATAATGGTGGTTGATAATAACTCTAGCCCTAGGTCTGACTGTATATTTATCAAAAATCATGGAATTGCGTGCCACAAACAATAAACTTTGCTTCATAAAAATTAAAACCAAATCATTTAGGGGTATAACAAGAAGAACTGAATGTGACAAACAAATCTAATTATATTATGAATATATGATAAACTCCATCATATGGTAGGAATTAAGTAGCTGACCTAAGTAACTCCAAAAAACAGGGTTTTAACTGGACACTATGACATGAAAGACAAAAAAAAAGTTTACATAAATACTATATTCTAGGGTTGTTGTTTTTTTTTCCTCAAAGCAATACTACTTAGCGATTAAGAAACAATCAAACACATGAAAAAATGTTCATCATCTTTAGCCATCAGAGAGATTCAAATCAAAACCACACTGAGATACCACTTTACACCAGTTAGAATGGCCAAAAGCAACAAGACAGTAAACAACAAATGCTGGAGAGGATGTGGAGAAAGGGGAACCCTCCTCCACTGTTGGTGGGAATGCAAGTTGGTGCAGCCACTTTGGACAACAGTATGGAGATTCCTCAAGAAATTAAAAATAGAGCTACCCTATGACCCTGCAATTGCACTACTGGGTATTTACCCCAAAGAAGTAGATGAAGTACAAAGAATGGCCACACGTACCCCAATGTTCATAGCCGCAATGGCCACAATTGCCAAACTGTGGAAAGAACCAAAATGCCCTTCAACTGATGAGTGGATAAGGAAGATGTGGTACATCTATACAATGGAATATTATGCCTCCATCAGAAAGGATGAATATCCAACTTTTGTATCAACATGGATGGGACTGGAAGAGATTATGCGGAGTGAAGTAAGTCAAGTGGAGAGAGTCAATTATCTTATGGTCTCACTTATGTGTGGAGCATAAGGAAAATCATGGAGGGCATTGTGAGAAGGAAAGGAAGGGTGAATGGGGGGAAATTGGAGGGGGAGATAAACCATGAGACTGTGGACTCTGAGCAACGAACTGAGGGTTTTGGAGGGGAGGGGGTGGGGGACTGGGCGAGCCTGGTGGTGGGTATTGAGGAGGGCACGTATTGCATGGAGCACTGGGTGTGGTGCTTGAACAATGAATCTTGGAACACTGAAAAAACAAAAGTATTTGGGGAAAAAATAAAAAGTAAAATAAAAACAAGGAAAAAAAAAGAAACAATCTGACTTATACACTGGGGTTGAAGACATGAATACAAAAAGGTGTAAATATTATGAGCCAAGTATTTCACTGTCTGAGAAAGAAGTTAGAAAGCTTACAGGAAGGAAGGTTAAAATAAACCCTGTGGTACTGGCTCAGAATAGAAGATATCAGTATCAACTCATGTTTAATTAAAATCTCTGGAAATGTAGAGACAGAATTAAATGCAGTGTTTTGTATGCAAGACTGCCCACAGGGGGTACTTCCTCCAGAGACTTCCTGTCTCTGGAGGCGGAGCAGAAACAGTCACACCCCAGGACCAACAGGAACACCCACTGTCCAGATCTTAGCTTCCAAATGCCACGTGCAACCAGAGGGACCCAAAGCTCTAAAGACAAATGTCTACTATTAAGGCTGGAGCCAGAGAAATACAGGATAATCCTGGAGCTCCTTATAGTGCCAAAAAGTCAGAAAGTACTTAAAAGTAAAACTGGGGCAATGTCAAATGACATGGAAACTAACTTGAAAGAGCTCCTAATGGACCTAACATCACAGTCTAATGTGGGGGGGGGGGTTCTGCCCCCACTCACAATACACATACTAAGAATCCTCAGTTTTAAAAATCTACCAGAAACATCTAAAAAGAATTAGGTATGGGGTGCCTGGGTGGCTCAGTTGTTAAGCAACTGCTTTCGGCTTAGGTCATGATCCCGGAGTCCCGAGATCGAGTCCCGCATCGGGCTCCCAGCTCCATGGGGAGTCCGCTTCTCACTCTGACCTTCTCCCTTCTCATGCTCTCTCTCACTCTCTCTCTTTCCTAATAAACAAATAAATAAAATCTTTAAAAAAAAAAAAAGAATTAGGTATGAATTGAAAATATAAAAGTTGAAAGTCTATGAAGTATATATGCATTATAAAAGGTTAGTTCCATGGCTATCAATTGCTTAGCCCTACTGGGTAAGGCATGGACCTATAGTGAACTCCTTGATACCAGATAAAGTTCCCTGCTTTCTCCCACAAAATCCCTTATGGTATCTTTAAAAAAAGGAAAAAAATGACACTTATTTTTGCATTTTGTATAGAAAATCTAGATTACAAACTTATTTGCCTGCTCAGTGAAGAATAGTCATATAAGCATTAGAGGAAATTTTAGAAGTTAAGTTTAATCATATATATAATGCATAAGTATACTTTATTATATAGTGCATTACTCAGGCTTTTCTTGAACATCTATCTCATGATAATCTTTTTCTAATTATTAATAGATATTAATGTATGTTTTATTTCTCTCATATCATATATATTTTAATTAATTTGAGTTTTATTTAAGGAAAGTGCAGATACTTGTTCAAATTCTTAGTTTGATACCATATAAATATAATAATTATAACAAAATATTTTATAAAGTGTTCTCATACATTTGACTTCATCTAATCTTTATTTTTATTATGGAACAAAGCTTTAAATATAATATATACTATATATTATGTTATATATATAGCATATATATATATATAAATGCCATAAAGTATAAATAATCATTTTTATTTTTTTAATATTTTATTTATTTATTTGAGAGAGACAGAGATTGTGACAGAGAGCACAAGTGGGGAGGAGAGGGAGAAGCAGGCTCCCCTCTGAGCAGGGAATCCAATGCGGGGCTTGATCCCAGGAACCTGTGATCATGACCTGAACCAATGGCATATGCTTAACCAACTGAGTCACCCAGGTGCCCAAAATAATCATTTTTAAAGACCTTCTATTGATAAAGGTTTTATTACTATTGTCTCTCCTTCTCTCCCCTCCCACCCTACAGCACAGACCTACTCTGGTTTCTGTGTATTATTACAGTGCTCCTCGTCAACACAAATTAACTCGGGAGGTGAACTGCTTTTCATTGTGACTTCTTCGGGCAATAAATAAAAACTCAGAATAAATAAAATCTGAAATACTTATGCTGGCAGGTCTATTGCCATGATTTATGATCAATGTAGATCTTCCTCTTACAGGAAAGTCTTATACCAGAAATATTTTGTCAATAACAATATTACACAAAACACAATCATAGTGATATTACTGGAAAAATGTATTAGTGTATAGAAGCAGACTGTGGTTCATCAAGGAATATTATTATAAAATAGTGTTGGTAAAGAACGTTTAGCTTCATGTTTGTCAAAGGGAAGAGAAGCTTCATGTTTGTCAAAGAGACTCTTCGAGGCTCAACATTTTCCCGTTAGCACACGTGTATTTTATGCTCTTTGTTATGCTGGCTTTCCATTAAATTTATTTATGCTCTATTACTCTTAGGAGAAAATAATACAATATTCATACAGAGTTTTAGTTGCTTTTACCCTAACAAATAGCATTCTGTTTTTTCTTCTTTAGTGATTTTCCCATGCTACTGCTTTCCTCATAGACAAAGAAACTTTGTAAAACCACCAAATTAGATTTTGACTTCTTATATTCCTTATCAATAGTATTTTAACAGTGTTATTGAGGTACAATTGATGTACAATGAATGGCAATATTTAGTGTGCACAATTTTGTTTTAATGTGCACTTATGGAACCATCACAATAATCAAGAGAATGGACATATCTGTCACTTCCAAAGTTTCCTTGTATCCTTTTTTAATCCTCTCTTTGGTCCCTCTTTTCTTCAGGAAAACACTAATCTACTTTCTGTGGCTATACATTAGTTTCCATTTCCTATATTTTTTAAAGTGGATCCATATTATATATACTCATCTTAGCTTGGCTTCTTTCATTCAACATTATTTGGCAATCAAGATATATTATGATGTCTTGCATCAATAGTTTCTTTTTGTTGCTGAGTAGTATTCCATTATATATCCACATATAATTTGTTTCTTTATTCACATGCTAATGGACATCCAGGTTGATTCCAGTTTTTTGCCATATGAACTAAAAGCTTTGTATGGACATTTATTATTATTTCTCTTGCTAGGCCAATACCCATGAATGGAATAGTGGGATTACATCATAGGTAACAGGTTTAATTTTTAACAAACTGCCAGGGTATTCATGGAGACTGTAAAGAAATTTGAGGAGAAATTAATACATGGCTATAATACCTGTTGAAACTTTATATCTTTTTATGTAACAGAAAGGTGACAAATTCATCAGTTAAGAGAACAGCTATATCTCATTAGGAGTAAATATAACATTGTTTGGTTGTGGTATGGAAGTTCCAATGGTGATAAAAAAAAAGATGTATATGGAAAGTGAGAAGCCAAAGTAGCAATCTATTACATCTCAGCTCCTAATTCAGTCTGATTTGCCCCCTCTATGATAATGAAGATACAGTTTATGAAAACTTGTACTTTATCACCTGGTACAATGTTAACCCTGATCAACAGAAGACAAACATAAAGAAAGGAAGGTTGTTTTCTTCCTGGTTCCTATGTATTTTGGTCGCTCACTAGGCTCCTATAAAGTCCTCTGTCTTGCTCACCAGGCTCCTGGGGAGCATCCTTTCTCCAGTTGCCATCTCCAATGCTCATGTGATTTATCTTGCACTAGATTTCTACAGATTAGATTTTTCCTGTGCTTGATTCCTGAGTGCATGCTCCTATCTTTATGTCCTACCTTATATCTGGCAGAATTTAATCAAGGATCTGGCTCATTTGACCTTCAAAATACACATCTGTATTTAATAAATAAATGAACAATTCAACATTAGAAAACTTTCAGGGATTTTTATCACTAGAAGATGGCCCAGTTGGCAAAAAGGAATAGTATCGTGTTTACATTTTTAAACTCCATAAATGTTATTTCTTATAAATATTGTAAAAATGGTATATGTTGCAACTAAGTATACAATTAATGTTAATATCTATGACCAGCAATTAGCAACAAGTCAGACTCTTGGTTATTAGTATTAAAAGAACATGGTCACCTTACTGGTTTAAATGAGAATCTATGCTTTTATTTTCATTATAGTGATAGTAACTTCTGTGAGATGCATCAATTTTAGAAAAGTAAGAAAAGGAACAAGACGACATGTTAGAAGGCTACTGCAGATGTCTGGTTACAAGCTTAGTCTAGGTTGTACATATCATGAATAAAAATTGGTGAAATACATATTTTAAAAGTAGAGGCATGCATACTGAATGTTGGATAGGCTATAAAAAATGAGGGAAATAAGACGGATAGAGCTAACTCAGATCTGTGGCTCAAGTAAATATGCGATTGACTAGAATGGCGAACACAGGAAGAGGGGTATGTTTGACTGGGACAAGAGTTCAAGATTTCCATTTTAACTTTGTTAAGTTTAAGATGGCTAAAACACATCCATGTGAAAATATCACAATGCAGTTGGAATACCAGAGCAGTTCTCAGAGTTGAGCTCCATGGTTAGAGATATGACTTGCAAGAATACTCATGTAGCTGAGACATTTACTACTCACAAAAAATCCATGTGCTCTCCTGATTTGCCAGCCCTCTTGGATTTAGGCAGGGCCAAGGTGATTAGTTATACTGAAGGGCTGTGACTGAAAATCACGTACGTCATTTTCAGATCAAATCACTGAAGAGCCAATGTGTGACCATTATCTCCTCCTTTGCCCCACTGACTTTGATGGCTAAGTTTTCATATGTTGCATTAAAATATGACAGACTGTTCACCAGTCTATTTTCTCAAATGACTACTAGGTTTTATAATGTCTATGAGAATCAAACTGAAAACATCAAGAGAATATCTGAATATATTTCTAGAGTTCAGAATAGAGGTCCAAAGATACACATTTGGGAATCATAACCATATAAATGTTTTTGTTTTGTTTTTTAAAGATCTTATTTATTTATTTGACACAGAGAGAGAGATCACGAGCAGGCAGAGAGGCAGGTAGAGAGGCAGACAGAGAGAGAGGGGGAGGCAGGCTCCCCGCTGAACAGAGAGCCCCATGTGGGGCTCGATCCCAGGACCCTGAAACCATAACCTGAACTGAAGGCAGAGGCTTTTAACCACTGAGCCATCCAGGCGCCCCAACCATATAAATGTTTTTAAGTGCTGATAAAGATTCTTTGATCAAACTTGAGTCAACCTCCTAAATTTTCTGGGCCTATCTGTGTATTTCTTTGTAAATCTAGTTTTAGCAAAAGTCCTGCTAATTCAGTTTAACCAGAAGCCCTCACTCTCTATATCTTATCACCCTGTGTATCGGCCTTGGTTCCTCATCCTTCACCAAACCCCAGATTACATCTAACCACCCTGGTCTGTCTTCAGTAAGAATCTTGAATCCTTTTAGGTTAGCCAGAAACTGCCCCCCCATCCCTGGTGTTTCCTCTTAGTAATTTTCTATCCACCGACCTCCACCCTGCTCCTAGGCTATAAATTTCCACCTGCCCATGCTTTATTCAGAATTGAGCCCAATCTCTCTCCCCCAAAGTAAAATCTCATTGCAGTGGTCCCTGTATCTATTATAATGGTCCTGAATAAAATGTGTCTTACCAACTTTAACAAGTAACGTTGAACTTTTTTTTTCTGTAACAGTATTCAGAATGAATCTGATCAGCAAGTAAATAAAGTAGAGAAAATATATGCTATAAGAACTTAGCCCAGAAACACTGGAAAGAGCCAAGACAAAAGGGATGTACAATTAAGGAGCCTGAGAAAGAATAGGGTTTGATGTAAAAGAAAAACCAAGAGGGTAGTGTTCTGAAAGCTACACATAGAAAATATTTTAAGGAGGAGAAATCAACCTACCACTCTGTATTGTTTATCTACCAACTAAAATTTAGATCTGTATTGACTATTGCATCTAGGAACATGGAGGAAATTTGTGACTTTGAGATAAAAGTTTGGAAGAGCAATTAATATATAAAAACTAATTGTAGGGGAGTTCAAAAACAATGGGAGAATAGAAATTGTGTTCAAAGATTGAAGACAATAACTTTAGAAGATTTTTTTTCCCCCAGAAAACAGAACAGACAAATGGATCATTATGAAAGGGGAATGGAGTTAATAGACATTCTTTTTTGGAGACAGAGAAAGAATGTGTGTGAGTGGACAGGTGAACAGAGGGAGAGGGAGAGAGAGAATCTTAAGTAGGCTCCATGCCCAGCATGGAGCTGAAGTGGGGCTTGATCTCACGACCCTGAAATCATGACCTGAGCCGAAATCAAGAGTCAGATGCTTAACTGAATGACCACCTAGGCATCCACCCGCAAAGATTCTTTTTAAGATGGAAGAAATAAGTGCCTATTTTTATGCTCATGAAAAAAAGTAGATGATGCAAGAAACTTGAAGTGATTTCTTTTCTCTCTTTTTTTTTTTTTTGAGAAATTCTGAAGTGATGTTGCTGAGTAGAGAACATGTGATGTGATCCAGTACATACCAGAAAAATAGAAATTCCTCTCTAAGAGGACTATGGAGAGTTCATGTATAGTAACACGAGAGAAGGCAAATGAGAATGCCACAAATGCAGTTTGGCACAGAGGTATTAGGATTACATTATCTTTTGACAACTTCTATTTTCTCAGCAACAGAGAAAGTAAGGCCATCAGCTGAAAAAGAATAAACAGAAGGAGATACCTGAGAGAGAGGGAAGAGGAGAAGCTAGGTACTAGCTATTTTAAGAAGCTGAGGGAATGAGTATTCTAAGGGAATGCAATAGAGTAACTTAGAATCATTGTCAAAAAAAAAAAAAGAGAGAAAGAAAAGAAACATTGTCCAAAAAAGACCGTAGAGTAAACTATCATTTACTTTGCCATCACAAGAAAGAAGGAAAGGAGGCATTATCACCATCACAGCTAGAGATCATCATACCATCTCAATCAGGAAAGAACAGTGTTGTAAATACAAAGTATCCCCTATATTTTAATTATAACAATAGTTTATATCTAATTAGCCCAATAAAAAACATGTGATAAAGGGTTTTATTACATGGATTCCTCCTTAGATTAAGTTGACAGACGCTTTACAATAGAACACATATATCCTTATGCTATTCATCAAAGAAAGAAACAGACTATAAAAATGACATGCTAGTTCTTAAATGTTTTAGCCTGGATGTGACATATGCCACTTCACTCATAATCCATAGGCTAGAACTAGTAACATGTTTCTGACTAACTGCAAGGGAAAAATATAGAAGAGCCCAAAGATAATCAACGAATAATAAATGTCTATGATCCAACATTTCAGTTATTTAACATAACAAAATTATGACCTTCTTGTGTACAGAAGTACGACTTAAAGACCACTCAGAGAAATTGCATGAATATTTAGTGCACATGCCAGTAACTGGAAAAGGAACATCACATTCCCAACAAAATATAGATCCTCATTGATTAATAGACATTTTGAAGCCATTCAAAAATATGTTATTACCACTCTTACCTAAGTGTGCAAGTCTTTTCTGAGTTTAAAGCCCTCAAAATATTAGAAATAGGGATTTGAGCTACCTAAGATAATTTCAATAAGGATAGATGATGTATAGTATTGTCTGATGGCATGAATTTCAAATACAGGGACAGAGAATGAATAGTCAGAAGGTAACAATGAGGTACAAAGAGGACACCCATTCCCTCCCATAAACCAGTGGTAGAAAATCAGTGAAAAGAATGAAGCACTCTTGAGAGGGTTATTGGAAGAATACAACTTGCTGAAAATCTTTCACGTAAAGCAGTTGATAAAAGGATCACTCAGAAAAAAAAATGAAAAAGAAAAAAAAAAGGGATCACTCAGAAATAAGTTGGAGAACATTGAGAATGTTCATAATGACTAAGAGTTACTAAAGGCACAGCAGAGGCTCACAGGGATCAGAAGAGGAGGCACACAGAATCAATGAGGCTTACAGTGAGAAGGAGCATAGAAGACCCGGGAGTCCTGGGGATATTTGGTGGTGACTTAATTTAACAAGGATGAAGAATCTAATGCAAGTACTTTGGGTAAGGCTGTGAGGGTTGGTAGAGCAGAAGAAGTGGGGATTCTTGCCTGAAACATTGTGTCTACCTTCCAATTTGGTCGATTATTGAGTGAAGTTATGGTTTAATTAGAATGGTTAGCATTCAGTGGTTATTCTAGACTATTATAAATGGAGGTTAAAGGTGTGTGAGTGACTTTATCCCCCCCCCACCCCGAGAAAGTACAACATTTTTAAGGAGATAGGGCACTTGAGGATACAGCTTTTGAAAAGAGCCAAAGAAGCCAACCATGAAAACCAAAACAAAGGATATAGTCAAGTGAAGCGGATGTCACACAAAGGAATCAGATACCAACAATGTTTAAAGCAAAGAGTGTCAGGTGCTGGGTGGAGCTGTTGGTTTAATGTTGGAACTCTTGATTGGCTCAGACCATGATCTCAGGGTCAGGAAACCAAGCCCCAAGTGGGCTCCAGGCTCAGCATGGAGTCCGAGATTCTCCCTCTTCCTCTGCCCCTCTGCCCATGCTCTCTCTCTCTTCAAGTAAATAAATAAAAGCTTTAAAAAAATAAAATGTGGCAAACTGCTAAAACGATGCCGAGAGAACCTGTGTGTTTGTGTTCATATACACGTTCATTTGTGGGGGCTTTTTTTGTGTTTTTTTGGCTGTGTTAGATTCTAAAGTGACTATTGTCCTTATTGGAGAAAGACAGATACTATTTTTTAAAAATTCATTTATTTAGTGATACTTTGAAATATACATATGAGAGGAAGAGAGAGAACAAGAGTGAGCACACATACTATGAGTTAAGTACTATTAAGGCTCCAAAATAAGAAAACAGTACAAAATTCCCTGTCTGCATTAATTACCTTCTGATGGTTTTTTGTTCACCATGTTTAACACTAATTAACAAAGATCTGTCTTCCTAAAAATTGTTCTTGGCTAAAATATAGAGAGACAGAAGAAACTCAAAATCAACAACTAATTTGGTTGTTGATACTTATAATCAAGGTAAGAAATCTCATGAAAAATAATTCATAATGAAATGTGTGGATTAAGTAGGGTTCTAATTAATGACTTTTAATGCATCTTTTTTACAATGGATATTATCTAGTACTTGGTCTTTATTTGGAACATTTTTGTAAAAATTTGTTTTGAAACACATAGTGAATGGCAATGCATTTGAAAGACATGGGATATTCTTTCAAATTAGGTTTAATTGCTATAATAAGATAAAACATACTTTTAAATATTTATATTAATGGGATTCCAAATGAAATTGGTAAGATTTACATAGATGCTGTATAAAATGGCTTTGCTGTCTTCTGTAACAAATCATGAACAATGAAAAGGATAGGTTTGATACTAGGTTTCATAGCATTATAACTGTGCTAAACTATATCTGGCTCTATTTATGATAAACAGGAACAACTCTTACAGAAATCGCTAAAATAATCCTAATTCTTTTTTCTCTTGGAATGTTTGGCATAATAAAAAAAAACTTTGATATTTTAGGGAGGACTTACAAATATATTCATTTGTTTAGAAAATGTCTTTTCCTTATATCTAATACATCTAAACTCAGACTCACATTAAATTTTATGGAAATATACGTAGAATCTGTTTTAGGTAACATAATTGACAATTTTTTCTGAGGTCCACAACTGAAGTAAGAGAATAGTATATAATGTGATGCTTATGAAAAAAACTATTATAATAGAGATGAGACTTTCACAATTTTGAGAGGCAAATATAAATTGGACTTAAGTCTGTTTGAAGAAGCACTATGTGTTGAGGTTATCCTAAACTTTAGGTTCTTTAGGTATCAATAACAATAAATAAAAATAACATGTGCATATTTACACACAAGAGAACAATGATAAAGTACTGTTGATGTGATGTTTATTGAAGCTCTACAAGTCATCTCCTGCACCTGCTTCATAAAGGAAGAAGTGAGCCTTCAAAGATTAAATAAATAGCCCAAGACCAGAACTGGATTAAAACCTGGTTTCCTGAATATCAACTCTTTCCTCATTTTGCTGTATGACACTGTGCTGTTTCTTTGGATGTGCTATTGTTAGGAAGATATAATATCAAGTTGATACCAATTTGACTTGAACCTGGAACTTTCATTCTTAATTATTATAGATTCCCTGTCTCCTAAATCTAAGATTAGAGCTTAGGCTACATCCGGGACTATATGTAATATGAAAATGGTGACTTTAGTAACTCCACTATTACTGACTTTCTCTATAGAAGAACTGGCTCTGGCTGGAGAGGGTGGCAAGTTTTATTTTGAGGACAAGTATCCATAAGACTAACTGAAGACATTGAGCCAGTCTGTCTGAGCTTAGATGAGCCTGGGAATGGATTTTTCTCTGGGTATGATGCCATGTAAAGACAGGGATGATGAGGAAAATCACTGTAGACTAAAAAATATGTCACAATTTATCCTACTCTTGTGTTCAAGAGGATTCCCAACTTCTTGTCCTCTGACATTATTCTGATTCTCAAGATTCTCCCTGCTACACTGACTTTCACTTAAGTATATAACCAAAGCCAAAAAAAAAAAAAAATGTTTCAATGCAATGGTACAAAAGGAACAATTTGTACTATGTACTATGTTCTTGTCTTAAATTGTACTACACTTTCAAAAAAGGGTCACATGCCTCTATTTTTAGTAAATTGTAAGACATTGAGTCAGATTTTATATATCAGTGTTGGACTTCAAAAAAAAAATCCATTTAGAGAATGTCTTGGAGACCAGTTTCTGAAAGTGCTTTTTATACAGTCTGCTCAGAGATTACAAGAGAAGCATGATGTATTCTAAGGAGAACACACATACACACACACACACACACACACACACACACACACACAATGTTTGTTTTGTTTTGTTTTGTTTTGTCTCCTGGTTTGAGGGATAATAAAGAGGCAAAAATCAAGCAATCAAATAAAACCCAAAACACATCAACACTTTCTACAATTTAAATATGATAGCTGTTGCTATGGTGTCACAAATTATACATGAAGAGTGCTTTTAAATAATTAACTCTTAGCCATCTAAGAAATTTGGGAGTGATTTTCGGAATGTTTCACTAAGTTAAAACAATATTTATTAAAAGCAAATTTGTTAGGATAAGTAAGTAGTTTATAGCAGTTAATGTTATGATCTAAACTCTCTAAATTGAAGAGTTTCAAGAAAGGGTTACATTGTATTTGTTGTGTTCTCATCTTTAAATTTTACTAATATGAAAGATTTTTTTTTGATAAAAATAAATCCTCAGAGAACTATCCAATATAGATGTAATTGTGTTTCCTTTACAATTGACAGATGTCTTGCCTTTCTCCCCTGTATATAAGAAATATATAGAAATTTGTATTCTAGTGCTAAAAAAAAGAATAAAACTAGAGAAAACAGCAAGGAATCTGGGTTCTAGACCTGAAACTTAGGTGCTTTGTGACTTTTGTCATTCAATTTAACCTTTTGGGGCTGTAATTTCATTTGTATGTTCTGAAGCACAGTATACTAAAAGGGTATTAGCTTTCAGGAGTCAAAACATCTGGAATCCTGGTTCTGTGATCTATGTAAGTTTAAGCAAATTTCTAAATCTTCCTAAGTCCTATTTTTCTCATCTATTACCTGCAACAGATGTAAGACATAATAATGTATCTTCTAGGGCAGTTTTAAGGATCGAAGATGATGATATACATAAACATACATGGTAATATAAAAGTATTATAGTTAAAACACTATTTCAATACAAATGAATAAAATTGGTCAACAAATCTAGGTTCAGAAACTCAAAAAAGTTATTTATGGAAAAATGGGGAAGTGAGTATAAAAAGTATTTTACCCTTTGACAAAGTAATTCTAATTTTATAACTTAATTTAAGAAATAACTCTAAATACTGGTCGGAATGGGGCAAGAGAGGCTGAAAGCATGTTATGTGTATCACACTATTATTTGAAAGAAGAGTAAACAATTTAATTGTTCAAGAAAAAGTATATAGTTTAGTAATTTCTGGAACATTCAGTAAAATTCAATATACTTATAATACATTTACAGCAAAATAAGCAGATTGCAAAATGACCATTTATCCAAGGCATAGAAAAAAAGTCATTCTTTTTTCTTTGTATTAATAGAACATAAAATAAATTTATCAACTTATACTTTGGATGATCTTGTTTTGGCTTAAAACTCCAAGTCATTGTGCTCCATGCTGCTGTTTTTCTTTCTCTTTCGTCATACAGAGGGGATTAGATTATCTAAGAAAAGGCATGTAAATTACGTCAAATTTCATCCTGTTAGGTTGAACTTAAGTTTCCAGATATTCTGCAGTCCTGAGCAAGGATTCACTCTAAATTTAAAGGGCATGCCCTCTAGCAGGTTGGACTTTCTAAGCTTCTGTGTGTGTTTTTTCAAAGATCTTATTCATTCATTCATTCATTCAGAGAGAGAGAGAGAGAGAGGGCACCCAAGATCACAACCTCAGGCAAAATCAAGAGTCCAGGGCTTAAACAACTAAGCCAACCAGGGACCCCAGAAGATTGCATTTTCTAAATATGGCTCCAACTTTTCCCAACCTATCAGCTCTTTTATCAAAAACCACAATCTGTTACTGCTTTCCTTGAATATTGGGGTGCCTTTGTGGCTGCCTCAACTAGCAGAATAATGTGGGGGAAATAAGGCTATATGGCTCCAAGAAAACCATGCCCCAACCACTTTCTGCCTGCAAAAACATGAGACTCAAAGCAAGAACACTGAATAACCCCAGCTGCCAGAAATCGTGATCGAAACCCAAGTTTGCTATAGCTTTAAGTCAGTTTTGGGGTGGTTTGTTATATAGCAATAGATACCTGGAGCAACCTTTGTAATTTTATCCCAACTGTAAACAAACACCCAGAATTTATAAAAGTAGTTGCATCTCAAAATGTCCTGGTGTGCAAGTTCAAAAATACAGATTTCTGGGCATTTATTTTTACTCACTTTTCAGATATGGCCAGAGAACTGTATTTAACATTTTTTATTGTGGTAAAATATACACAACATAAAATTTATCATTTTAACCATTTTGAAGCATACAGAGGCATTAAAGACATTGACAGTGTTGTATAACCACCACCACTATCTAGTTGAGTAATTCATTAGCCCACAGGGAAAGCCCAAACCCAGTAAGCAGTCATTCCCCATCCTACTCACTCCTAGGCCCTGGCAACCACCATCTACTTTCTGTCTCTATGGATTTGTAAATTCCAGATATTTCATATGAATAAAATTAAATCTTTAAGTAGCTTACCAAGTGATTTTAATAAAGACCGGAACTTGTTAGCTGATGGTTTTAGGAACAGTGTACTACTATTTACAATGATAAAATGCCTTCCAGGTTAACATATATCTAGTCTAGTGTTCTGTTCCCAAAGCAATAGTTTTGGTTTCTATCCCAAGTTTAAGTGCTTGTTTTTCCTTCTAATGGGTACCATAAAATTATGAGTTTATTTTTAGGTTCTATAATCTTGCTCAGAATGAACATAAAATTCTTCAGTTCATAGTTTGCACAATCTAACTTCTTTCTCATTTAGACCATCACAACAGACCATAAAAGTGAATTAGGGTTTAATTCCAGACCCACCACTGATTTCCACGCTTCATCAGAATCCAACTGTGGTTCAAAGATTCACAAATTACTTGGCTACATTTTGTCAGGCCAGATACCTGGGCTCTAGGAACCCCATGAGTCTCATTGCCTCCAAAATATTTGTCTCTTCTATGTTCTATTTTACACACACACACACACACACACACACACACTTTGATGATTAACTTTTTTAAAAAAATTTTTTATCACACTTGAATGTATGACATATAACTTTCTTTTTGATCTTCCCTTTTTTATGTTATTTTCAAGTTCCAACACATGAGACTTTTTCCTCATGCTTTTCTATGTACTCCATGCTTTTATTCCCAATAACAAGATGACTGTCTTTTAATTTTTTTTGTTTTGTTTAAATAGAAATTTCTAAAAAAACAAAAACAAAAACCCTAAATATGTCATAAATACTTTGTTAACATTATGCGTATGATGCTTCTGTTATACATATATAATTTTAAGTTCCTAAAACTCAGGGGTTTAGTTTGGATAAAAAGTTTCTTGTAGTCCAACTTTCCTTAAATGTTTGTGTTTTAAATTTAGTTTTTGTTTGTTTTTTTTAATTGACTTTTAAGGAAAACCTTACTCAACCCCACCCTGAACTTAATCTTTTAAATAAGTAAATGTAGTAGTCTGCAGCATGGCTCCCCCAAATGTCCTAATCTCTGGAACCTGTGACCAGGTTATTTTAAGTGGCAAAGGGGACTTTCAAGATATAATTAAGTTAAGGGCCATGAAATAGAGAAAATATCCTGGATTATTTGGATGGATCCCATAATGTAATCACATAAGCCCTAATGAGAAGGAGCAAGAGGGTTAGAGTAAGAAAGAAATTGGAAAATGCTATGCTTCTGACTTTCAAGATGGAGGATGAGTCTATCAGCTAAGGAATGTAGGCATCCTCCAAAAGTGAGAAAAGGCAAGGAAATGGTATTTCCCTCTGGAGCCTCCAGAAGGGTCACACCTTTACTAACCCCTTGATTGTAGCCCAGTGATACTGAATTAAGAGTTCTGAATCTCAGAAGTGTAAGATGATAAACCTATATTGTTTTAACCTACTAAGTGTGTGGTAATTTGTTACAGCAGTAATAGGAAACTAATACATTAAAAGAAACTTAGTGATATTCTCTGATCATTCTTGGTAATTCTCCCAAAAATATGTGCCATCATTGACAGAAACAATAATTTTATCACTTTGATATTTTAAAAAAATTATTCTTCAGAATGGATATTTTGGAGATATCTTTAATCAGATTTGCTAGGAATTGGCTCTCTTCCACAAATAACTGTTGGCAAATCAAAGAAATCATTATCTAAGTTACTGATTGAGATTTTTCACCTGAAGTCCAACTCCTAAGCAGATATCTGTCATTCAAATATACAGAATCATTCTCACTTCTTACAGATTAAAAGCTCATTTTTAGAGAACTATAGGTAATTAGGATAATAAAATATTGTTATTAATATTCAAAATGGGAACAAACAATCCTAATTTTTTTAATAATATGGCTAGAGTTGCATCTTCTATGGCTAATAATTGTAACATATGGATCACTGAGGTAATTTGTCCAGATGAATGAATAAGAGAGAATAGATATACAATAGAGGAATATTCCATGATACTACATAAATACTGTCTATAAGATTATTTCACATATTAATTTCTATGGGATCTTACAGCAAGTAAGTTTACAGGATTTCTATGGTCTGTTAGTGTTCTCCCAAAATTCATGTTGAGTCCTAAACCCCAGTGTGACAGTGTTTGGAGGTGAGGCCTTGGGAAGATGATTAGGTCATGAGGGTGGAGCCATCATGAATAGGATTAATGCCCCTATAAAGGAGCCTGAGAGAACTTTGTCCCTTCAGCCACCTGAGGTTGCAATGAAAGACAGCCCTGGGAAGCAGATTCTCACCAGACATCTAACCAGCCAAGGTCTAGATCTTGAACTGCAACTGTAAGAAATAAATTAAACTAAAATTACACCATTGGGACTACACCAAAATAAAAAGCTTCTGTACAGTGAAGGAAACCATCAATAAAATCAAAAGACAACTTACTGAATGGGAGGATATTTGCAAATGACATATCTGATAAAGGGTAATATCCAAAATATTCAAAGAACTTAAACAATTCAGCACCAACCCTCCCCCCAATAACCCAATTAAAAGGGCAGAGGAACTGAATAGACATTTTCCCAAAGAAGATATACAGATGGCCAAAAGGCACATAAAAAGATGTTCAACATCACTAATCATCAGGGAAATGCAAATTTTAAAAACCGTAATGAGCTATCACCTTAAACCTGTCAGAATCACTAAGACTAAAAACACAAGAAACAACAGGTGTTGACAAGGATATAGAGAAAAAGGAAACCTCATTCATTGTTGGTGGGAATGCACACTGATATAGCCACTGTGGAAAACAGTATGGAAATTCCTCAAAAAGTTAAAAATAGAATTATTCTATGATACACTAACTCAATTACTGGGTATTTACCCAAAGAAAATGAAAACCAATTCAAAAAGATATATGCACCTCTATGTTTATTGCAGCATTATTTATGATAGCCAAAATATGGTAGCAACCCAGAGTCCATCGATAGATAAAGGGAGAGAAAAGATGTGACACACACATACACACACGCGCTATTACTCAACCATTAAAAAAAGAAAATTTACCATGTGCAACAACATGGACAGACCTAAAGGGCATAATGCTAAGTGAAATAAGTCAGCTAGAGAAAGACAAATACCATATTATTTTACTTGAGTGCAATTTAAGGAACAAGGCAATGGAAAAGAAGGAAAGAAAAAGAAAGGGAAAGGAGAAAGAGAAAGAGAGAGGGAGGGAGGGAGGGAGGGAGGGAGGGAGGGAAGAAGGAAGGAAGGAAGGAAGGGAGGGAGGAAAAGATTCTTAAATATAGAGAACAAATCAGCGGCTGCCAGATGGGAGGTCCGTGGGGGTATGCGGAAATATATACAGGGACTTAAGAGTACACTTGGTCTTGATGAGCACTGAGAAATGTACAGATTTGTTGACTCTATCAAAAACAATCAATTTCTTGTTGCTTATAAACTATTCAGTTTATGGTTTTTCTGTTATAGCAGCCAAATGGACTATGACAAGGATATGATACTCTTATTTTACAAACAAACAGGATCAAAACTGAAAGGAGAAAGGAATTAATATTTTGCACTTACATAGTGGAACATGGGGCAAAGAATTAAGAATTAGGATTCCTAGAGTCATAAAATACGTAGTTCTACCTCTTTTCTTCCATGCCTGCATTAAATGGTATTTTTCAAAGATGAAAAAGACACAATCACTATTTTTAGAGAACATACAGTTTAGTTTGGAAAATCTGTTTTTAATTTTATCAGAACCAAATCACTTCTACTTTATTTGGAATGATAGTGAATTAAAATCCAAAGTGGAAGTTTTACAACTTTTGAATACTAACTCCTACATATTAACACTTTTTAGTTACTTATTACAAGATAATAAAGAAGTATAACCAATATGGAGACACCATTAATCATTAATAGCAAATGTGCTCCTTAGTTTTACTCTGAAATTATGATTGCATGGGTTTTCTCAACCATCATACAGGAAGACATAATGAAGAAGATCAAATATTATTTTCACTTATGATGGTGATATCAAGGCTTCAAATAGCAAAGAAGTTGAGGAGTAAAAATATTTATTGATGACACACATAGTAAAGAAGACCATAGTCCTGGAAATCCAACTGGTTTGGTATCTTAGTTTCTACACTGGCTAAGTAATTTTGAGCAAGTTGCTTGATCTCAGCCTCAATTTCCTCATTAAGAAACAGTTCTAAAAATAAAACTTCTACCATATTTGATTGTGAGGTTAAATGCACAGGTTCAAGTACATATTATCTGCTCAATAAAAGTTACAAGAATGTGACCCATGCCTGAGTCTGGCAATATACCTGCATTATCTTAACAGATCCTCAAAGCAACTATATTAAATGTATAACTATTTCTAATTTGAGGTGAAAAAATTTTGCAACCCTCTATGGTTAACCCCAGCATATCCTCTAGGATAATATAATATAATATAATATTGCTAAGAGTTAGCAATAGGTATAGAAGTCCTGTTCAGATCGAACTGGGAAGAAATATAAACATGGAGCACAAGATGGCAGTTCTCAATACAAGGCCAGTACTTATCCTTTCGCTCTTGAGAAAACATGGGAAGGAGGCCTCCCGCATGTTGGAAACATTCTAGAGAAGGTGAATACATCATGGGTTTTAATAAAATTCAGACCCAGTTTTGTAGCCATCATAAAATTGTCATTTTAGGGTCTCTTTTGTGGCAAAGCCACCCTCATTTTTCTTCCTGAAATACGGCCTCTTTTATGGCAGAAAAATGGGAATTTGTTTCCTCATTTCTAAGATCAGAGTGCAGAATAAACAAGATAATCTCTGACATCTCTACCTATTTTTAAATTCTTTAACTTCTTGTCAAGTTCTCAAGTCAGTGATTTCTTTCATCCTTTAAATAGATTTTATTCTTAGTAGCAATGTGTTGTACTTTTATTTTCTTTTTGAATTAAGCTGACAAAGTAGGATTCCCAAAATTTTGTTACTCTAACCTTAAAGATAATAGACTTTATTTTTTAGTATAATTTTATATTTACCAAAAAACTGGGTAGTACAGAGTTCCTTATATGTTTCCCATCCTGATCCTACCTGAGCACACAGTTTCTATTATTACCATCTTTCATTAGTATAAGTCACTTGTCACAATTAATGAATCAATGTTGATACATTAACTGAAGTCTCTAGTTTACATTAATGCTCACTTTTGTGCTGTATAGTTCTGTTTTGACAGATGCAATATTACATTACCATTCAGAATAGTTCCACTATTGTAAAGATCCTCAATTCTTTACCAATCCAGGCTTTCCCCTCTCCCGAATCCATAACAATCATTGATCTCTCTATATATTGACCTCTATATATATCATTTATATAATTTTACCTTTTCCAAAACATTTTATGATTGGAACCACACAATATGTAGCCTTTTCAGACTGGCTTCTTTCAATTAACAATATGTCAGCATCAACAAAATAACTTTCTGGGCCTTTGATCAGGACTGAGTTGAATTACAGATCAAACTGTGAAGAAGAGACATCTTTTTTTTTTTTCTTAATTTTTTTATTAACATATAATGTATTATTTACCCCAGGGTACAGGTCTGTGAATCATCAGGCTTACACATTTCACAGCATTTGCCATAGCACATACCCTCCCCAATGTCCATATCCCTATCCCTCCCCCC
>CM052799.1:89729137-89759476 GCA_028533885.1 Nasua narica
CCACCTCTTCTTGATCCATTCATCTGTTGATGGACATCTAGGTTCTTTCCATAGCTTGGCTATTGTGGACATTGCTGCTATAAACATTCGGGTGCATGTGACCCTTCGGATCACTACATTTGTATCTTGAGGGTAAATACCCAGTAGTGAGATTGCTGGGTCGTAGGGTAGCTCTATTTTCAACATTTTGAGGAACCTCCATACAGTTTTCCAGAGTGGCTGTACCAGCTTGCATTCCCACCAACAGTGTAGGAGGGTTCCCCTTTCTCCGCATCCTCGCCAACATCTGTCATTGCCTGCTTGCTGATTTTAGCCATTCTGACTGGTGTGAGGTGGCATCTCACTGTGGTTTTGATTTGTATTTCTCTGATGCCGAGTGATGTTGAGCATTTTAAGAAGAGACATCTTAACAATATTGAGTCTCTTAGTCTCATTCCATTTTCACACCTATTTAATTTTTTCATTGGTGTGTTGTAGTTTTCTGTATATATATAGTACATATTTTGTGACATTTATGCCTAAGTATTTCACTCTTTATGGTGTTTTTAATTTCAAGTTCTAATTGTTGCTAGTATATAAGAAGGAAATTGACTTTATATTAACATTATATACTGTAATTTTATTACAATTATTTAAGGATCTTTTTGTTGTTGTTTGTTGATTCTTTGAGAGTTTTTACATAGACAATCATTTCATTTACAAACAAAAACCACTTTTCTCAAACTGAATACTTTTTTTTTTAAGATTTCATTTATTTATTTGACATAGAGGTAGGGAAAGAGAGCGCAAGCAGGGGGAGTGGCTGGCAGAGGGAGAGGGTGAGGGTGAGGGAGAAGCTGGCTCTCCCACTGAGCAGGGAGCTGGACATGGGGCTTGATCCCAGGACCCTGGGACCTTGACCTGAGCCAAAGGCAGACGCTTAACCAACCGAGCCACCCAGGTGCACCCTGATTATCTTTTCTTTCCTCTTACATTAGCTAGGATTTCCACGACAATGTTGAATTGAGTAGTATGACTAGGTATTTTGCCTTATTTCTGATGTTGAAGGGGAAAGTATATAGTTTCAACACATTACCTATAAAATTAATTATAGATTATTTGTAGATGTTCTTTATGAAGTTAAGGAAGTCACCCTTTATTTCTAATTTACTGAGAGTTTTATAATGAATGAATGTTGGGGTTTTGTCAATGTCACTTTCCTTAAATTTATTAAGGTAATAATATGATGTTTCTTCTTTAACCTGTTCAAGTTGTAAAATACATTAACTGAATTTTCAGTGTTAAATCACCCTTGCATACATGGAATAAATCCCAGTGGGTTGTGGTGTTTAACACTTTTTAAACATTTTTGGGTTTGATTTCCTAATACTTTATTAAGGATTTTTACATTATATTTATAAGATAAATCAGTCTGTAGTTTTTCTCCCCTATAATGCTTTTATTTTATTTTGCCATTTGTGTAATTCTGGCCACACAGAATGAGTTAAGAAGTATTTTCTGGGCTTCTATTTACTGGAAGAGATTGTAGAGGATGGGAATAATTTTGTCCTCAAATATTCGGTAGAATTTACCAGTGAAACCATCTGGGAATGAGGCTTTATTTTTTGGAAGGTTTCATTGTTAGTTTTGTTAATTTCAACCAATTTCAGAACTGCTAGGGAAGATGGCAGAGTAGGCGGAGCCTATGTTCATCTCGCCCTGTGGATACACCTACATAACACCCACATTAGTGTGAATGAGCCAGAAAATGACCCAAAGCCTGGCAGAACAGATTCTCCACAGCTAAATGTAGAGAAGAGACCACACCAAAAAGGGTAAGTAGGGCAGAAACATGGTTAGGAGCAAAACTGACCAGTGGGACTGTCCACAGGAGGGAGGGCAGAGGATCAGACTCCACACTGGGTGCCCCAGGCACGGGGCACTCACACTGGAAAGACTAATTCCCCATACCATCTTGCTTTGAATATCAGATGGGGGTTACTTTGGCAAGTTCTTACAATCAGTCAGGCTTAACACCAGGAACTTTAAAAAATCAGCAGGCACTGGGGCGCCTGGGTGGCTCAGTCGTTGGGCGTCTGCCTTCGGCTCAGGTCATGATCTCAGGGTCCTGGGATCGAGCCCCGCATCGGGCTCCCTGCTCAGTAGGAAGCCTGCTTCTCCCTCTCCTACTCTCCCTGCTTGTATGCTCACTCTCTCTGTCAAATAAATAAATAAAATCTTTAAAAAAAAAAAAAAAATCAGCAGGCACTAATCTGGGAGAGCCAGAGGGCAATAGGCAACTGAGTCCCTACCCTTGAAGAGTCAGCATAACCATCCAGATACAGTATAGAAGCAGCGGTTTGAAAAAATGCCAGAAGTATACTGGAGGAGGATTTGTTTACTAGTCTCAGGCTTATGCTGGAGGGGCAGGGAGCTTTGGGAGGCTTCTCCAGGAAAAAAAGAACTGACAGGTACTATTTCCCACCCTACCAACCAGCCTAAATATACAGACACGTGTGGGAACCCCTGTAGCTCAAACACTGTCCATCTAACTTGGTAACAGTGAAACTCCTCCCACCCCCAATTCTTATGTGGATCCAGCCGGCCTGGGCAGCAGTCCATCCAAAGCAGTGCTGCAAGTGTGGTAGTAAGCAAGAAGCCCTGACAGGGTCCAGCACCACCCCAACGTGATTCCTGCCCCAGGGAGATGGGAAAATAACCATACACACCAGTCCAACCATGGTCCTAGCAGTAAACGGGGGGCGGACTTCAGGTCTAACTACAAGTCCAATCCACCAATGAAAGCTTCTCAGGGGCCAACACATGGAGTGCACTCTGCAGTTCAGTGTTACCACAGCTCTGGCAAACATCTGGCCTAACCCAACTCAAGTCATGACTGCCCCAGACCAGCCCACTAACAAGGCAGGGACCAAACTCTGCCCATAAATAGCAAAGAGAGCCATTTCAGACAACTGGACTGCAGGCAAAGATGGCTCAACCACAATAATAGGGCACACACAACACACCTCCAAAACACTCCTGAAGCACCAGTTTCTGGTGAACAGGGGACATTTCACTACAGGGCACTACAGAACCTCTTTTTCTTATAGCCACTACTTCCAAGAATAGGAGATATAGCTGACACATAGAAACAGACACAGAAAGTAAGACGAAATGAGAAAGACTGTCCCAAATCAAAGAGCAGGATAACATCACAGCAAGAGAGCTAAACAAAGCAGAGATAAGTAATTGGCCTGATACAGAATTTAAAGTAATGTTCATAAAGATCCTGAACTTGAGAAAAGAGTGGAAGACTCAATGAGACCCTCAACAAAGGGATAGAAAACATATAAAGAAGCAATAAGAAATGAAAAACTCAATGACTATAACTAAAAATACAATAAAGGGAATAAATAAAATTAGAGGAAGCAGAACAAGAGATCAGCAACCAAGAGGACAGAGTAATGGAAAGCAATCAAGATGAACAGGAAAAAGCAAAAAAAATAAAAAAACAAGAATAGGTTAAGAGAACTCAGCGACACCATCAAGCATCATACCATCCATGTTCTAGGGATCCCAGAAAGAGAAATCAGAAAAGGTAGAAAATTTATTTGAATAAATAATAGCTGAAAACTTCCTCAAACTGGAGAAGGAACCAGAAATCCAGATCCAGGAGGCACAGAAAGTCCCCAACAAATTCAACCCAAAGAGGTCCACACCAAGACACATATTAATTAAAATGACAAAAAGTACTGATAAACAATTAGAAAAGCAGGACAAGAAAAGAAACCAGTTTCATTAAGGGAAACCCCAAAAAGCTATCAGCTGATTTTTCAGCAGAAACTTTTCAGGCCAAAAGAGAGTGGCATGATATATTCCAAGTGCTGAAAGGAAAAAAAAAATACTGCAAACAAGAATATTGTATTCAGCAAGGCTATCATTCAGAAGAAAGGGAGAGAGAGAGTTTCCCAGACAAACAAAAGTTAAAGGAATAAACTTCCTAGAAGAAAGCACAGGTAGCAACTTTTCTGACATGGGCAATAGCAATATTTTTCTAGATCTGTCTCCTGAGGCAAGGAAACAAAAGCAAAAATAAACTATTGGGACTACATCCAAAAAACAAAGCAAAACAAAACAAAACCCTTCTACACAGCAAAGGAAACAAATGACAAAAGACAACCTACTAAATGGGAGAATAAATTTGCAAATGACATATCCAAAATATATAAAGAACTTATACAACACTGTAAAACCAAGTATTCCAATTAAAAATGGGCATAAACACGGGGTGCCTGGGTGGCTCAGTGGGTTAAAGCCTCTGCCTTCCACTCAGGTCATGATCTCAGGGTCCTGGGATAGAGCCCCGCATCGGGCTCTCTGCTCAGGAGGGAGTCTGCTTCCCCCTCTCTCTCTCCCTGCCTCTCTGCCTACTTGTGATCTTGTTCTCTGTCAAATAAATAAATAAAATCTTTTTAAAAAATAAATAAATAAAATGGACATAAACAGACATAGCTCCAAAGTAGATATACAGATGACTAGTAGAAACACGCAAAGATGCTCACATCATTGGTCATCAGGGAAATGCAAATTAAAACCACAATGAAGTACCACCTTACACCTGTCTAATGGCTAAAATAAAAAACAAGAAACAACAAGTGTTGATGAGAATATGTAGGAAAATGAACCATCCCCCCCCACACACACACCCATGCACCTATGGTGGGAATGCAATCTGGTGCAGCCACTGTGAAAAAAGGTACGGAGTTTCCTCAAAATAATTAAAAATAGAATACCCGCATACTCTAGTAATTCCACCAGTGCATATTTACCCAAACAATACAAAAACACTAATTTGAAAAGATATATGCACCATTATGTTTATTGCAGCATTATTTACAACATCCAAAATATGGAAGCAACCCAAGTATCCATCAATAGATGAATAAAAATGTGGTGTGTGTATATGTATATAATTGAATATTGGTCATAAAAAAGCATAAAATCTTGTCATTTGCAGCAACAAGGGTGGATCTAGAAGTTACAGTGCTAAGTGACATAAGCCCATCAGAGACAACTGCCATATGATTTCAAACATATGTGGAATTTAAGAAATAAAACAGATGAATACACACACAAAAGAGACAAACAATAAAACAGACTATTAAATATAAAGAACAGCCTGGCACTTTCCAGAAAGGAGGTGGGCAGGGAGAGGTATGAAAAAGGTGAAGGGGATTGACAGTACACTTACTGTGATGAGCACTGAATAATGTATAAAAGTGCATAATCACTATAATTTATACTTGAACCTAATATAACATAGTATGGTAATTATACTGAAAACTTCAAAAATTCTATGAATTTCACTAATAGACATATGCCTATTTTTATATCTCCTTACATATGGTAATTTATATCTTCAAAGGAATCTATTATCTAGGTTATTAAATTTGTGGACAGAGTCTCACTAATTTTTCCAAAGAACCACCTTTTTGTGTCATTGATTTCCTCTTCTGATTTCTTATTTTCAATTTCATTGACTCCTACTCCAATTATTATTTATTTTCCTCTTCTTGTGTTAAAATTATATTGCTCTTCCTTCTCTAATTCCCTCAGATGGAACCTTAGATTATTTTTAGATGTTTCTTCTTTTTTAATAAATGCATGGAATGCTATAAATTTCCTCCTGTCTCACAGGAAACTTATTTTTGTTTTCATTTAGTTCAAAATATATTTAAATTTTGTCTTGAGATGATTTCTTCAACACATGTCATATTTAGATGTGTGCTGCTTAGTCTCCAAGTACTTTGGAATTTTCCAAATATATCTGTTATTGATTTTTAGCTTAAAGAGTTTAAATTTTAATTTTAAGAATTTAGTTTTATTGCAGTCTGAGTGTATACCCTGAATTATTTCTCTTCTTATAAATTTTTATATGTGTGTTTTATGGTCCAGAACATATTCTATCTTGGTGAATCTTCCATGTGAACTTGGGGAAAATGTAGTTCTGCTATTGTTAGATGATATATTCTATAAATATCAATTATCTCCAATTGATTTATTGGGCTGTTCTATTCAGCTATGTCCTTAAAACTTTTCTGCCTACAGGATCTGTTCATGTTGGATATATCTCCAAATATAACCACAGATTTATCTATTTCTTCTTGCAGTTCTATCAGTTTTCACCTCATGTATGTTGATTCTCTGCTATTGGGCATATACACATTACTGTATTTGTTGAATTGAACCCTTTTGTCATTATGTAATGCTCCCCCCATTCCTGATAATTTTCTGTGCTTTAAAGTATGCTTTATTGTAAATTAGTATGGTTACTCCAGCTTTCTTTACTAGTGTTACCATTTTTCTCTATTTTTCTCTATTCATTTACTTTTATTTTTCTCTATTCATTTACTTTTTCTCTATTCATTTTTCTTTATTCATTTACTTTTAATTTATCAGCATCTTTATATATGTGGGTTTCTCCTAGACAGCATATAGTTGGGTCTTTTTTAAAACTTACTCTGACAGTCTCTGTATTTTCTATATTTAGTCCATTTTCATTGAGTCATTATTGATATAGTTGAACTAATAGTTACCATGTTTGCAACTGTTTTCTATTTGTTGCACTTGTTCTTTCTTTTTTAAAACTTCCCTTCTTTTTTTCTGCCTTCTGATTTCAAATGAGCATTCATTCAATTTTATTTTCTCTTTTCTCCTAGCATCTAAATTGTCCTTTATTATTTTTTAAAATATTTTATTTATTTGACAGAGAGAGATCACAAGTAGGCAGAGAGGCAGACAGAGAGAGAAAAGGAAGCAGGCTTCCTGCTGAGCAGAGAGCCTGATGCGGGGCTCAATCCCAGGACCTTGAGATCATGACCTGAGCCAAAGGCAGAGGCTTAACCCACTGAGCCACCCAGGCGCCCCATAAATTGTCCTTTAAAAAATATTAGTGGTTATTTCAGTTTGCAATATACATTTACAACTAAACTAAGTCTACTTTCACGTAACACTGTATTATTTCATGGCTAGTGTATTTAACTCATAAAAGAATATTCCTAATTCTTTCATCTCATTCCATACATTTCCACAATTCATTTCACTTATCCATATGCAGTAATTACCTAATACATGCTCCTATGATGCTTTGAACAAACTATCAGATTATGTAAGAATATGAAAAATAATTTTTTTCATTATGCTCTACTGTGCTTCCTTTATGTTGATATGAGTTCTGACACATTTGAATTGTTTTCTGTCCTCTAAATTGTAGGAGGGGGTTAAAAGAGATAGTCTCTTACCACTCTACTGGCTCTTAAAATTTTTGATCACTGGTTAAGTGCTCATGTCAGTGATTCTTTCATTATTTAAACACATTTTACTCTTTTAATAGCAGTGCTTTGTTTTTATTTTCCTTTTAAAAGAAGCCTACAAAATATGATCCAAAATTTTGTTTCCTCTACTTTTCTCAAATCCATTGCCAATTTCTCTTTAACTTTTCATGATTATATATGACAACACAATAAAACTTCTAAAATAAATATTCTAAAATGTGCATGGTGCTTTTCTTTCATTGATCAGATTACTGTTTAGAATAATTGCTTTTAAAAAATCCATGCATTTCTTTTATAATTAGAAATCTAAATATCAAAATACTATAAACATAAATGGTTGTTTGATTATTTTTTAAACACTAAGTCAGGTCATGCTACATTAAGAAATCAATTTAAGAAAAATCTGGTTGATTATGGACCTCTTTAATCTCCCACTATTAAAGCTGTCCCTTTTTCCTCTACTTAAGCTGACTCTTTTCCAATGATTAATTGTCAACCTGGGATTTTTCAGGGTGTTTGTGCACCGATGCGGCTCAGCAGGAATGCCTAAACAGAACATTAACATGAGCAGTGGTGTGGGAAAATTGAAGATTAAAAGTTGCATTTCATTTTCTAATCACTGGGAGGGCAATTTGCCCCTGGGATGCTTCCCCTAGCAGGTTGCAAACCCAAAAACTGTATATGATAGGAATGCTTTGATTCGACTTAGGACTGAACTTTTACCTTAGGATGGAAATTTTTAATATGCACAGGTGTGCTGAACTATTATATTGATTTGTCTTGGTTTTATGTCTTGAAGTGGCAGGGTATTATAGAAACAAATGAGGTAACTATTAAAAATTCTTAGAAAAACTAGAGAGGAAATACTTTTTCTCCTTTATTGCCTGTTTTGATCATTAGCATCACACAAGCCATCTCTACCATCATCTTTTCTGTGAAATATTCTTTAACTCCTACTGTGGGTTAATTAACGATTGTATTTTCACAGTTTCTATTCCATTTGGGCACACCTCCTTATATCATATATATCATTATACTTTAATAAGCATGTTGGGTCTACCCACTTCAGTACATCCCTAGCAAATTACCTGCTCTGGGAAAAATGACAGCTGGAATAATTAACATTTCTTTTGGTACTTTTATTTGACCTGGGCTTCGGATGTATCATGCTTATCCTCATAACAGCCTTTTAGAAGTTTAGAGAGGCGGTCACACTAAACATCATTGCAGCAATTACTCAATAATAATGCAAGTTGGGATTTAAATCCAACTAGATCTGTCTTATTTCAAATGCTGATTCTTCCCCAACATAGCATATGGCCATACTCCTAAATGACAATGTAAGCGTTACTAATTTTTAAGATTATTTGTTTGTTTGTTTGTTTTTTGAGAGAGAGAAAGAGAACACAAGCAGGTGGAGGGGTAGAGGGAGAAGCAGAGGGAGCCCAATGCAGGACTCCATCCAGGACCCTGGGATCATGACCTGAGCCGAAGGCAGACACTTAACAGACTGAGCCACCCAGGCATCCCAGAGTCACTAATTTTTAAACACACAGCAGGCAATAAATAGTAGTCTTGGAATTTTAGTTTAATGCTATGCAGTTCTGAAGCCCTACCACGAAAAATATTTTTATAATGAGACAAACAAGCAAAACAGTGTGTTTATGAGCATAATTCTGACTGCTGTCACAACCACCAAACTCAGTAACTATCAACAAGTGGTTTCATTGCTAACTCATATAAATAATCCACGGACTTCCCAAACTGTTGTTTTTCAAGAGGTGCAGGCAGAAGATTATGCTCTGTAGAGTCATTTGGGGTCTCAGGCTAAAGGAGTCTGTGCCACCTGCAACATGGCACAACTTCCTAGCTCTTTTTAGGTCACCAGCTATCCAGCTAGCAGAAAGGGAAGAAGTTGGGGTATCACACATGGAATCTTTTATAGGCAAGATCCAGTGTGGTACACACCACTTCTGTTTTTTTCCACTGGCAAAAACTCCCTAGAATGACCGTGACTATCTGTGTAGGAGGCTGGAAATTACAGTCTACATGCCAGAAATATGAATACCTAGCCAGGTCCACAGCAGACCGATCTCCTATCACCAGTATCTATTTCCCCACCAGGAAAATTCTCGTCTCTGCAGAAGAGCAACCACTGGTTCTACTCAATCACTGTGTTTGACTCCGTTTTTGCATTTGATCTCTTAAGGAACACGGTTTTCCATTTGTAACCTCAAATCAGTGAAACACCAGCAACCAAAATCATTATCGCCAAACTAGTAGTCCTAAGTCCTTAAATTTGATATATGTAATGTCCTATCCACTGAGTGTTAAGTGGTAGTCTTTGCCCACATTTGTTTCAGAGAGATTTCTGGTACACTTCATTGTAATAGTTTCTGATCTGTCTCTAATTGAGAATCAAAATTTTCATTGGTTGCTGGAACTTGGAGGAAACCAAGTAATAAAAAAGCAATTTTGGGAAAATAACAGAATCTACAAGATAGAGAATGCAGATTTTAGCATTCAAAATTTAGTTATGTATCTGTCCCATGCCCAGGGTGTAGATGAAAAGCAGAGACATTATCCCAATTTAACACATGGATGTTGTAGAGATCTATAATATATAAATACAAAATATGAAGAAAATGCATATTGTTTGAATATTAAAGGTCCTTTACAAAGATGGCATAATTTACTTCCCTATTCAGCAAAACATGTAAGAAATGCCATCATAATTCTAGTTTCCAAGCACAAGATTTGCTGAGCGTGTTTCTTTTGTGTTTTTGAAGCATTTGTACCAGATGCATAAAATTGCAAACCACCTGAAATTTTATGAGCATTATTTGTTATGTCACACCACAGTTTAAGTGTAACATATTCTAAGGCCAGCAGAATACTTCAAAAACACAAGGAAAGATGTGTCTGGAAGACAATTTTCAACTGACATGAGGGTAATAGTGAGTGAGAGAGCCGGCATTAAGAATGTTTCCAGAGATATTGAGCAACAAGATAAATGTCTATTACAGAGCATGTTTCACATAAGGTCAGAAAAGGACTGAGTCCAATTATCTCTCTGTGAGGGAGATTCTTAACAATTAAGATTAGTTATTTCAACTTGTTTGTCTAGACAGCTTCAGAAAATACATTTATCTCATGTTTTTAATATCCATTGATAGATATTTATAACCACTGAGGAATAAATCAACCTTAAAATGGAGACGAGAATATGTTAATATTAACTACTGTTTATCAAGTCCTGTACTAGAATCATTCATACATACTCCATTTAAGCCTCAGAGTATATACAGTTATTATTATATTATTATTAAATATAATAATTATATTAGAGACCTGAAAATCCAGGTTTTATGGGACCTAAAGTTTATACAATCCGTGTGGCTATGCATTTTGTAATTTTTTTTCATCTTGTATACAGGGACGATCTCATGTAAATGACAAGCATTGAAGCTTAAACTTCTATAGCTTTGTGGTGAAACTACTTCTGCCCATAGTAGAGATGAAAAAACTAAGTCTTGGAAAAATCAAGTAACTTTTATAATAATAAGTGGTAAAGCTGACATTCAAACCCATGTACTTCTGAGTCTATAGACCATGCTCTTTTAATTCAAAGTGTGAATGATTAGAAAATTGACCTAAAAGATGGGGCGTATGTACCAGCCATTGTAGATCAAAGGAGACACTGCCTCATGCCATTCCTTTAGTCACTGGACCCAAATACCCTACTAGGTTTGTGCACAAATTCATAGAAATGGTCTCTCTCCCCCCCCTTTTTTTTCTCTCTTCTTCCCTATCTCCCTCCTCCACTTTCTCTGACTCTCTTCCCTTAGAGCAGTCAATCTGTATTTTACTGGGAAAATGATGGCATTATGTAATCATTACCTCTGTACCTTTCTTTCTCCTCCCCTCAACTAACAGTCCATCAAAAAAAGTTATTATACCTAATTGATTTTTCTATCTCCAGTGCTTTGGACAGTGCTTGAAAATGTAGCAGGTTCTCAATGACTATCTGCAATGTATTTGAATATAAAATAGAAACCCTTTCATACTCAATAGATGACAATTTTTATGAATACAGATCTATAAATACAGTTCATACTTCAGATCTAAAACAACTGTTGATTCATATAAGTGTAAATTAACATTACCACTTCTCTCTTAAGCTTCTCAAAATTAGAGAATGGCAGAATATTCACTATATATTTTGTCAGAAATATCTGAGCTCGGAGGATGGTCTATCTCAAGACATCAAAACTACTGACCTCAGTGCTAGGAGGATAACTTACACTATATCTTACAATACAGACTGCTTGGAGGAGTTGTCTTTTAACTTTTGAATATTTGGCTCCTCCCATCGAAAAGTACAGCCAACAAACATCTTTATAGTGTGCTGGAAACCATAAAAATAAGCTAATAGTGTCAGAAAACACTGCAAGGGAAAGAATTCACAAGCAAAGAAGTAGCCTTGCTTGGCATGTAGATATGACTGTTTCAGTCACTATTTGTACTCATTCTTTAACAAATGCCAGAATCTCACATTAAAATAATTTAAACCAGAAGAGAATTATTGGCTGTAAGAAAGAGAGCTAGTAAGAGTGGTTTTCCAAATGAAAAAATTGAGAAGTTAAGCCACATCAGTTCTTTCCTCTTCGAATCCATCTCAGGTTCTCTGATCTTTTGTATTTTTTTTCCCTGCACTACAGAAGTGCTTTCTTCACTTTGAAGGGCACACAGTGGGCTGTACTTTTCAGGGGTAAATCTAGAATGCTGGCAAATATAAGAAAGGGGCCATCCCCTGCCTTCCTCAGTCAGAATTCTCCAGTTTTTGGCACCTGCCCACTTCCACAGACTTGGTCGTGGGTCCATACCAGCAATCAATAACTAGAGTTGAAAAAAGTAATTTCCCAAAAGAATGGGTGCAATTTTAACCAGGAAAAAAAAACAAAAAACTCTATATCATAGAAGTGGCTCTTTCATACTAAAATGAAGCATGTATACATTCAGTAGTTTGTCGAGTACATACCATAATTTCTATAAATGTGTTACATATTTTTCAAGTTTTTTAATTGCTCACATAATCTGTCTCAAATATATATATCAATACCTTCAAATTTTCCAAATTCATTACCTTTAATATTGAAATTAATCAATACTGTCTTATATCCATCCTATTTATGTACATGTTTTAGTTCATTTTAATTTGAGTAGACTTTGTTCATCTAACTTATTGAACATGTTATTAAATATGCAGGGTACATTTTTTTAAATCCCATTCATTCATTTCAATTTCACTGCTGCTTATTGTCATCTCATATGAAAGCAAGCTAAAATGAAGAACTAGCAATTAAAACATCCATGCAATTTTTGCCTTTCTGAGTTTTGTCCCACAACTTTCACAATTAGTTTTACAGCAGCCAGTAACATGACTAAATATATTTATTGAGGTTTTGTTTTTATAATTTTATAGTTATAAACTTTGTCTCAACAAGTTTTATTATGTTTATCAGTGTATACTAGTTTTCCATTTAGGGGCTTTTGAGTGATATATGTAATTCTTTAAGAACTTAGATTTTAAAATTTAAGAGTTATCCCCTTACTCTCCTTCTCATTGTCATATCTCCCATGCATTTATTGTTTGTTAAATAATCTCCTGAGATCTCAGGCCTAGAGGTTGGGATTATGTCCATTAAAAATCAAGCAAAAAATTATGTTTTCTCTGTAATACATATCATCCATATAGAAATCTATAACAGCTTTAAAAAGACTCTTATTATTTCTGTGGAAATGAATTGGCATTTCTTCACATTACAGTCTATTTCACTCTTAACACCCACAAACTTTGCCTTATTAATACTGTAAAATATGTTGAATTCTCTCTCTTCTCTACTAATCTTCAAAGTCACTGAACTAATGTTTTACTTTTGTTTTAGTTTTGGTGAAAGATCTTCATATAGATTATATTTTAACATATAAACTCATTCACTTATAAAACTCCTAGTTTCTGACATACTTTTTAATATAATAGGAAGGACCTCAGAAAAAGGCAAATTAATGATAATTGACACTCGAGAAATAGATATTACCAAAATTATTTTCATTGTTTACTCCAACTAACTACTCTTAGACCCAGGAGGGATAGAATTAAAATTAATTTACATTGATTATTTTAATTTTAGAAAACAGAACAAATGTGGTGTATTATACACATCTACAAATACACGACATTCTTCTTTGAAAATGATCAGCCTAAAATATCAGAAGTTTGCTACTAATATTCCAAGTGAATATTACATAATTACAAAACACGTGTGTTATTAACATTTTACTAGACCATGGCAAGTTTTAAAATTTGACATGATAGGTTACTTGTTATGGACTGAAAGGATTGTCTCCAAAAATTTGGAAACACAAAGTAGACAAGAATAAGAAAACTACTAAAGACTGAAATGTCCTCTGAGACAGTCTATGAAATACACAATGGTATCAAATTCTGCTGAATGGGTAAAGGAGGGAAACATTTTTAAATTATTGCTTTCTGCAAGAATATAATGACCTAAAAAACAGTACATCAAACAGCAGTCAAACTGAGTTGAGCTATCATAAAATCTTTCTTTTACAGAACAACCATACTGCCAGTTACCAATTCTAAAAACAATATACACACTTGGGCAACTTCTGCCCGATATTTACAATCTATCTTATATATTATTTGCTTCATGCCCTTTTATTAATGAATCATATATTATTTCTTATAATACCTTCTTATTAAAATAAATTATGTTGAGGGGCACTTGGCTGGCTCAGTCAGGTAAGCGCCTGCCTTTGGCTCAGGTCATGATCCCAGGGTTCTGGAATCTAGCCCCTTGCTGGCTCTCTGCTCAGCAGAGAGCCTGCTTCTCCCTCTCCCTCTGCCTGCCTCTCTCCCCAGGCATGTGCCCCCTCTCTTTCTCTGTCGAATAAATAAAATCCTTAAAAATAAAATAAACTATGTCAAGGTAGAGCGGGAATATCTAAAATATCTATAGAAACATTAAAAAGTCATAAAGAAACAAATTTACTCCAGCAAGATTATTACTTTAAAAATGTTCAATCAGACAATATGGAAAAGAAGGGTGAATATACTAAGTTATATTAATTATACATATGTCTTCTTAAGCACATCTAAAATTACCTAAGTCTTTTGGTCTAAATATTAAAAAGGTATAACTTTGAATACTAGAAGAAGTATAAAAACCTATTCATTCCATGATGTCATTAAGAAGCATTATTATTTTCAGGGACAAGTCTCTTTCAAGAATCCTGACATATCCCCACTGCCCTTGGTCTTTAATGAAGGGTAACTTCATTAGGGAGTGATACAACAGCTAAATCCTTATGGATATAACATTTCTCACATCTCTATTTCATTTTAGTCTCTGTTCAAAGTTAATTTGCTTAAGATATCTCCTATGATGACTATATCAGAAATGGACCTATTGTCGCTCTCTATACACTCAACCAGCTTTAGTTTTATTCATAGTATTCACCATACATCCCCATATTTTCATACATATAATGGTATAAATTTGAAATATTTCTTTGTTTACTAATTTATCAACCCCTCCATTATAATGGAAACTCAAAGAGTCAGAGGTTGTTTATTATTTTATCTCAATGTCTTCAGTGTCTGGTTCATGGAAGATACTCAAGAAATATTTGTTATAGGAATATTTGACAGCCAAAGAAATAAAACTCCTAAATAAAGCATGCAAATTAAAAAGAAGATAGTCATCAGTCAGAGGCCTAATAAGTGAAAGTCTGAGAAAAGACACATATATTGATAAATTTGCATTCAAGTCTCTTACCAAGGAGAACCTTAGATTGGAATATTTAGGTTATTAAGAGAGCTCAAGAGTGAGAAATATGGCAGAGATCAGTGGCATCACTGAAAGTCCATATATTGAACAGTTAATATTCTCTCCCTTTTCTACCATTCCCTTTAAGAAAAATGGTTTACATAGATATTTATGACCAGGACAAAAGAGAAAATAAATGACAAGTTCTGCCCCTCAAAACTGATCACCCAATGTGAGTTCAATCAGGACAAATGATGGGGCTTAGTGTCTCAGAGTAAAACCATTTGCATTTAGATATTTTGCAGCCCTTGGGCTGATGGTTGGCTCTCTGGCCATCTGCTCTAGAGGAAATGCCCCAGGCATATATGCAAAGTTCTTATAACACTTTCATAGATACAAATAAACAACCACTTGTTAATAGATAAATGATAAAGAAGTTCCAAGATAATGATGAGAGGAACTCCTGAAAAGTTATCAGTATTTACCTTGAATGTAAAGGCACTGAATACACCAGCTAAAGAGAGCATTAAGAGACTGGATTTATATAACTAACAAATATACTCTAAATAAGAACAGGTATAGATTGAAAGTAAATGTATAGAAAAGGTTGCCGTACAATGCTAGCCTTCCAAAAGGCTGTGCCACCATATCAGTATCTGGAAAATAGAACTTTGAGCAAATATTGAGAGAAAAAAAGGACATTTTTGATAAAAAGTTAATTAAACATGGATAGTCATAATAATGTGAGAATTAGGAAGAAGGAAATCTCATAATCTATAGAGAATACGATTGTGTAATTAGCAAAAGAAAATAACCTTTTTAAAAAACTTTAAAATAATAATGAGCTGGGGCACCTGGGTGGCTCAGTTGGTTAAGTCTCTGCCTTCTGCTCAGGTCATGATCTCAGGGTCCTGGGATCCATCCCCACTTCCAGATGTCTGCTCAGCAGCGAGCCTACTTTCCCCGCTCTCTGCCTGCCTCTCTGCCTACTTGTAATCTCTCTGTGTCAAATAAATAAATAAAATATTTAAATAATAATAATAATAATAAATGAGCTTAGCAAGATTCTGGGTAGTAAATCAATATGCATTTTTTTTAAAGATTTTATTTATTTATTTATTAGGAAAGAGAGAGAATGAGAGAGAGCATGAGAAGGGAGAAGGTCAGAGTGAGAAGCGGACTCCCCATGGAGCTGGGAGCCCGATGTGGGACTCGATCCCGGGACTCTGAGATCATGACCTGAGCTGAAGGCAGTCGCTCAACCAACTGCGCCACCCAGGGGCCCTCAATATACATTTTTAAATGTTTCTTTATACACTGGAAACAAATATTCAGGGTATAAATTTTGAAAAGAGCCTTTATGGTAGCATCAAGTAATATAGTCATAATTATCCTAAAATATGTGCAAGATTATCTCAGTTAAAACAGGAAATACCAGTGAGGGAAAGTAAACATTAATGAAGAAATATACTGTATTGAAAATCGTTAAGATTCATTCTTGCCAGTGAATCCATTTCCTCAAAAATGAAATACAGCTTTAGTGCTATCCTAATCAAAAGCCTAACAGACCTGTTTTCTGAAAGTTGGAAATCAGATTTTTAAATTTGTATAGATATGTGATCATCTAGAATAGCTAAGCAATCTTAAGAAATGAATCATGTAATCTTATACGAAATATGGAGAACTCAACTAAAAAATTCAGTAATGAACATAGTATTGTTACTAGTGCAAATACAGAGATATATACAAGGAGTACAAACAGATATAAATAGGAGTGTTGTGAAACGAGCTCATACATATATTCAATAATTTAATTTACAACAAAGACACCACTGGAAAATTGAATAGATAATCACAGAAAAATATGAACCAGGATTACTTATATATTGCAAACACGTATACAAATGAAAATGTAAAATAGATCTTACAATGGAAAATAAAAAAAGAATGCTTCTAGAAGAAATATAAAGCAGTATATTCATGAATTCAAGGTCAGTAAAATGTTTTCTAATAAGTATTAACCACAAAAAATTGATGTTTTGGACCTAATTAAAAGTTAAAACTTCTGTTCATTGATAAATATTAAGAAAATAAAGTTAGGGCTGCCTGGGTGGCTCAGGTGGTTAAGCCTCCAATTCTAGATTTCAGCTCAGGCCTCAATTTCAGAGTCCTGAGATTGAGCCCCACCTCAGAGTCAGCTCTGGGCATGGAGTCTGCTTAAGATTCTCTCTCCCTCTTCCCACTTGAACACACGCACACTCTCTGGCTTTTTCTCTCTCCCCCTCTCAAAAGAAAAAAAAAGTATGTTAAGTCAGGACTAGGAGAAAATATTAATGATTACATTTTTCTTATTAAAAAATCATACTTAGAATATCCCATAAATCGATGAGAAAAAAATTTAAATTCTTTAAATTAAAAATTAAAATAGAATAAATTAATTAAATTTAAATTAAATTTAAATTCTTTAACATAGACTTCCAGTACTATGTTAAATAACAGTGGTGAGAATAGACATCCCTGTCTCATCCCTGTCTCGTTCCTGACTGTGGAGTAAAACTTTTTTTTTTTCAGTAAAACTGAAAAATAGTTTTTCCCCAATGAGGATGATATTAGCTGTGGGTTTTTAATATATGGCCATTATTATGTTGAGGTATTTTTTTTTTGCATCTACTGAAATCATATAGTTCTCATCCTCTCTTTTATTAATGTGGTATATCACACTGACTGATATGTAAATACTGAACTACTGTTGCAACCCAGGAATAAATCGTACTTAGTTGTGAATGATTTTTTTCATGTATTATTGGATTTGGTTTGCTAGTACTTTACTGAGAATTTTTGCATCCATGTTCATCAGAAATATTGGCCTGTAGTTCTCTTTTTCAATGGAGTCTTTATCTGGTTTTGGTATCAGGGTAATGCTGGTCTCATAGAATGAATTTCAAAGTTTTCCTTCCTTTTCCTATTTTTTGAAATGGTTTGAAAGGAATAGCTATTAACACTTCTTTAAATGTTTGGTTGTTTATTCACAATCAAATGGGACTTTTTCCTTCTTTGCAAGGGTGGTTC
Organism: Nasua narica; assembly: GCA_028533885.1. Lineage (NCBI taxonomy): Eukaryota > Metazoa > Chordata > Mammalia > Carnivora > Procyonidae > Nasua > Nasua narica. The sequence goes on from CM052799.1 coordinate 89,747,373, forward strand.
AATATTCACAGATTAATCAATATGATACACCACATTAAAAAAAGAAAGGATAAGAACCATATGATAATTTCAACAGATGCAGAAAAAATATGTTTGTACTTCTGTATATTTGTACTTTGACAAACTACAACATCCATTCATGATAACAACCCTCAACAAAGTAGGTATAGAAGGAACACACCTCAACATAAGTCCATACATGAAAAACCCATAGCTAATATCATTGTCGATGCGGTAGAAATAGCTTTTTCTCTATAGTCTGGAACAAGCCAGGGCTGTCCACTCTCACGAATTATTTGACATAGTACTGAAAGTCACCACAGCAATCAGACAACAAAAAGAAATAAAAGGCATTCAAATTGGCAAAGAAGAAGTGAAACTTGCACTCTGCAGATGACACGCTATGCTATGTAGAAAACCCAAAAGACTGCACCAAAAATCTGTTAGAACTGATAAATGAATTCAGTGAAGTCACAGGATACAATATCAGCATACAGAAATATGTTGCATTTCTAGACACCAACAATGAAGAAGCAGAAAGACAAATTAGGGAATCAATCCCATTTACAATTGCACCAAAAACAGTAAGATACCTAGGACTACACCTAAGCAAAGAGGTGAAAGACCTGTACTCTGAAAACTATAAACACTGCTGAAAAAAATGGAAGACAATACAAATAAATGGACAACATTCCATGCTTATGAATTGGAAGAAAAAAAATAATTGTTAACATGTTTATACTACCCAAAGCCATCTGCACATTTAATGCCATCTATCAAAATACCGACAGCATTTTTTCACAGAGCTAGAACAAACAATCCTAAAGTTTTTATGGAACCACAAAGACCCCAAATAGCCAAAGCAACCTTGAAAAAGAAAAACAAAGGTGGACACATCACAATCTTGGGCTTCAAGTTATATTCCAAAGCTGTAGCGATCAGAACAGTACGGTTTTGGCACAAAAATAGACACATAGATCAATAGAACAGAAAACTCAGAAATAAACCTACAACTATATAATCTATTAATCTTCAACAAAGCAGGAAAGAATATCCTATGGGGGGGAAACAGTTTCCTCAATAAACGGTGTTGCGAAAACTGGACAGCAACATGCAAAAAAGTGAAACTGAACCACGTTCTTATACCATACACAAATAAACTCAAAATGGACTAAAGACCTAAAGATGAGATTGAATCCATAAAAATCTAGAGGAGAACGGTGGCAGCAACCTCTTTGGCATTTGCCATAGCAACTTCTTTCTAGATAGGTCTCTGGAGGCAATGGAAACAAAAGCAAAAATAAACTTTTGCAATTTCATCAAGATAAAAAGCTTTTGCATAGTGAAGGAACAATCAACATAACTAAAAGGCGACCTATGGAATGGGAGAAGATCTTTGCAAATGACCTATTTGATAAAGGGTTAGTATCGAAAGTCTATAAAGAACTTATAAAACTCAACACCAAGAAAATGAATACTCCAATTAAAAAAGGAACAAAAGACATTAAGAGATATTTTTCCAAAGATCTATGGATGGCCGGCAGATACATGAAAAGTTGCTAAACATCACTGAACATCAGGGAAATCCAAAGCAAAACTGTAAGGAAATCCCACCTACACTATCAGAATGGCTAAAATCAACAACATAAGAAACAATAGGTGCTAAAACAATGCAGAAAAGGGGAAATCCCTTGCACTGTTGGTGGGACCACAAAGTGCTGCAAGCCACTCTGGAAAAGAGCATGGAAGTTCCTCAAAAACTCTAAGGTAGAACAACCCTAACATCTAGCACTACTAGGTATTTACCAAAGAATACATAAGCACTAATTCAAAGGGATACATGCACCCCGATGTTTATAGCAGCATTATCTACACTAGACAAATTATGGAAACAGCCCAAGTGTCTGTAGACTGATGAATGGATACAGCAAAAGTGGTATATATATATACAATGGAATATTACTCAACCATAAAAAAGAATGAAATCTTGCATTTGCATTGGCGTGGATAGAGCTTGAAAGTATTATGCTAAGCAAAATCAGTCCGAGAAAGACAAATGCCATATGATTTCACTCATGTGGAATTTAAGAAACAAAACAAAAAAGCCAAAGGTAAAAAAAGATAGAGAGGCTAACCAAGAAGCAGACTCTTAACTACAGAAAACGACTAATGGTTCCCAGAAGGAGGCGGGGGAAGGCGGATTGGTAAAACAGGTGACGGGATAAAGGAGGGCACTTGCTTTGTGCGGAAGTGCTGAATCACTATATTAAACACCTGAAACTAATCTGACACTATGACACGATGTTTAAGTGGAATTTAAAAACTTAAAAAATAAATTTTTAAAAAATCGTTGCTCATTAGAGAAACACAAATTATAAAACTATTGACATAGCAATACATATCCATTAGAACAATAATATCAAATAAGTATTAAGAACTGGCAAGAATGCATAAAAACCTGAAACTTTCATAAACTGATATTTGATTTATAAATTGGTACAAACTTCTTGAAAGTTGTTTGATATTACCCACAAACATAAATACACATCTACCTTGTGACCAACCAATTTTTATTTCTAGGTACATAAGAAAAAGAATTATTACATATGACCACAAGAAGATAAAGATTATTCTCAGATTTAATATAAGTAGGCCAAATTAGATATAATCCAAATATCTATCAGTCATAGGATGGATAAATTAATTGTGATATATTCATTTAATATAGTATGTAAACAGTGACTTTAAAAAAAAAGATGAATCGCAGATGAAAACTGATTACTGAAAGAATCCAAATGCAAAACACTACAAATTGTGTGATGCCATTTATATTATGTTCAAAAAAGACAAAACTGGGATCCCTAGGTGGCTCAGTCTATTAAGCAGCTGCTTCGGCTCATATCATGATCCCAGAGTCCTGGGACGAGTCCCACATCAGGCTCCTTGCTCAGCAGGGAGCCTGCTTCTCCCTCTGCCAGCTGTTCCTCTTGCTTGTGCTCTCACATGCACATGCTCTCTCTCTCTCTCTCTCTCTCTCTCTCTCTCTGACAAATATTTTTTAAAAAAAAGACAAAACTGATCTACGACAATTATATTCAGACTATAGCTCTCCTTATACGAGAGTCATGTATACTGGCGGGAGTAAAATGGGAGACCACGAGGGTCATGAAAATGTTGTATATATATTGATTTGGGATAATTATACATTTTCTGAGGCTGAGTGTACAGTATGTAGGATATAGCCCAATTTAAAAAATATTAATAATCTGCCATATCTGTATATACAGGTATGGTCTCCTGAAACACACTTTGACAGCAAGAGATAATTTGCCCAACGTATATACGCATTACAATACAATTCACATAAAAACAAATACTTTCACCAATTGGAACTCCACAGTTGGTAGGGACACAGAGAAAAATGTGTGAAAAGAAACTACAAACACCAGCTAGGACTGATGGTCGGGGTTAAAGTAGTGGACTAATGTTGGAAGCAATTGTCCAAAGAATCTTTAGCCTTATCCTTCATGCTTTAATATTTTAAAGAAGACCATATATGTATGTTACTATTTTAAGTTTAAAAATATTAAACATTTTAGGAAAGGACTGTCATAAATTATGATTTTTGAAATAAAACAAGACTGAGCAATAAAAGTGCTAAAATGGGAAGACAAAGTAATCTTCCAAAATGCTGTGCAAATGACAAAAGGATGGGGAATATGAGTAAAAATGTAGAAGTCAGCATCAGTCCATAATCGCATTTAACTGTCTGTTGGGTTTTGTTGTTGCCTATAAACTCATTCTATCTCCTTTTGGCAATAGCATCCTGATTTTCCTCTTTGGTGTTACCTGTGTTTTGTTACTGGATACAATCTGGAGGGGTTGTTAAAAAACTTCTGCCTTTGTCTAAACTTTTCGTGGCCAAGTGCTTCACCCAAAGTTAATTTAAATGGTTCTCTTTATAATGAGAATCTTGTGTGAAGCAACAAAAACTAACATGGATTAGGGTTTGTTTTTCCGTTTTGCTTTTTGTTTTTTGTTTATTAATCACTCCAATGCTAGCAACTAAACAAAATCAGAAAGCACAATGGTTCCCATCATTTCTGAGGCTGTCCTTCAATCTTGCAACATTCTCAATAATATACTCATTATTATTTTCATTAAATTCAGTTTACTTAAAATAGCCAATTTATTTCCTATAGATAAAACCAAATAATTTTCACTGACAGCATGACCACCAAAAATATAAGGATTATATAAAGATGAAATACAGAGTTAGGAGAAAATTAAATAAGTTAACTAAAAATAAAAACAAAACACATCTTACAGAATGGATGCAAAAAAAAATCTCTCACCTGCCCATGCCCCTAAGGAACATCTGGAGATCTAGGTGGGACCAATACTCATTATTCACCTTTTATCTATTTGAACTGTTTGAATATTTCTCATGTGAAGGTAGTATTTTCATAATCAAAGACGTTAAAAGTATAAATGCTTTTATTAAACTCCTAAAAAAATATAGCAATCAAGCCCTTCTTAAATAAATTCATGAACTAAGTGATGAAACAAAAATATTCCAGAATGGACTTTCCGATAAGATAACTAGGACTAAGTCAAAATGAAAAGCTTCTTTTAAACTAAGTGGGCACAGATTAATGATAAATCATTTCATAGTTTTGTTAAATATGAATCAAACATAAATCTATTTTTCCCCACAAATAATACAAAAAAGACAGAAAGCCTTGATACTCCAATATGAAATAAATATACAAACTTTAGGTTAAACACTGAGTTTGACAGTTTTCACATATTGGTCAATAAATGGTTAGATATCAGAAAAAGAAAGCGATGATTTTACAGTGATACTGACCTATGACTGAATACCAAATCTGCTACTTGATAACGACAGAACCATGGGCAAACCACAGTTTCCTCATTTATAATACAAGAGTCATGAACACTGCACATCATTGTGGAACAGAACCCAGAATTTAATTAAATAACATGTATATGTCCTCTAGCTCCTTAAGTGTACCTTTGCAGGGACTACCAATTAAACTGCTGGTTCTTTTAATGTTTGTGGATTCAGCTACATTGACATTATGTAGACTTCAGGTGTTAATGAATATTTCAGATTATTTAAATAACAATTATGGGTATTTACATCTCTTTCTTACCCGTAATTATCCCGTGGTAGAGATAACGTTCATTTACATAACACATTTCAATAGTGATAAAGAAGTAAGAATAGACCTGGCTGAGAAGACACTACAGGCTGATAAATTTTCTATAGCCTCTGGACATGAATAGTACATAAACAAGCCTTCAAAGATCACTTTAAGGGTGGCAGTTGTATAATTTTCTTATATTGACAGAGCAATTATATCTGGCTTCTTGCAATATTTTTTCTTGAGCAGAATGGAATGACATGCATTCTTAACCTTAACATCATATGAAATGCAATTCAAAGCAGCAATTTTAGATGCCCGCTCAGAGAGAAAAATAAAGCAAAATTCAAATAAATTCAAATGTCAAAATGATAATAAAACCTATGCATTCATAAAAATATTATTTATCAAAATGTCTTTTATTGTACCTTGAATTTAAGAATCTTTTTTTTTTAATTTAAGAATCTTGATTGAGAGTATTAAAGTAAGTGATACACATAAAAATATTAATGTTATAGAATTACTAAATTTTCAAAGAACTTACGTCAACAGTTATCTATATACTCTCCCCAATTCTTTGCCATCCATTTATGTTTTATGTACTCCAACGTTCTATCCTAATATGCATTTTTTTAAAAGATTTTATTTATTTGTCAGAGAGAGAGAAAGAGAGAGCAAGCACTAGCAGGGCAAGCAGCAGGCAGAGAAGAGAAGCTGGATCCTGGCTGAGCAAGGAGCCCAATGTGGGACTCGATCCCAGGACCTGGGGATCATGACCTGAGCCAAAGACAGCTACTTAACCATATGAGCCACCCAGGTGTCCCCCTAACATCCACTTAAATTGTATTCTTAACTGGCCAAAATGCCAGATAAAAATATTGTTTAAATAGGCCTGCTTTAAAAAAAAAAAAAAAAAAAAACCTTTTATTCCAGTTTTCAATAACTTAAGCAATAACCTTCCTTCTTGGTGTTTTTTCCTCCCATTGTTTTTGTTATATTTTATTAACCTATTCTCAAAGTACTTATCTGATTCCAATGAAAGAATAAATCACCTTTTCAAGCCCCTCTCTTCTGAAGGATGGTGCCTTAATTCTCTGCTCTTATCTTGGCCAACTCTTTTTCCTTGAGGTATATTACTTTTATTTTAGCTCTTCTTTTATACAAATGACAACTGGAGTCCTCTTTCTCAAACTTTATGGTCTAAATTGTTCTGAAATTAATTAAAACATTCATTCAAAATATTTTTTTGAGCATCCACCATATGCCTGGCACTATTTTGTATTCAGAGACAAACCAGTAAAAATGTGATTACATGAAGGATATGTCCTAGTTTTAATGATATGGGACCAGGGAAAGAAAGAGGCAGCATGAAGAAATACACCATGACACCCATGTGTATAAGTGGGGAAGGGTGTTGTTCTAGATCATAGCCAGTGTGGTCCCTGACAAGATCACCCAATTCCATACTGTTTGAAACCTCAGGGTCTTGATAAATTTTATTTCATATTCCAGGATTCCCAACTTCTGATTTTACATTACGAATGCATGACTCTTCAGCCTACACCTCTCCCAAACCCTGTTCTGCTAAACTGATACACACATCCACTGCCACTCCAACATGAAAAATGTCTACAAGTCTGCCCTACCTCCAAAAGCACCCCTTACTGAATTTCTTATTCCCGATGAATTCATTAATTTACCTAATCGTAAACATTATGGTAGACATGGTGCTTGGCGCGCTAGCAAAGATAGCTTTTGACTTTTTTCCCCATAAAACATAATATGCCTTTAATTATAGATGCTACACTTCTCTGTATAGCAGAATAAGAATTTCAACAACATGGTCAACCTCCTTCCCATTATCCTTTCAAGGCAAAGGTTTCATTCTCTTGGAACCATTAAATCTCAATGATTCTTTCTTAAAAAGGTTATCAAAAATAACTTTTCTTAGAATATTACTTTAATTGCCTTTGTTTCAGCTTTAAGAGCCACGACAGCAGTAACAATGAAATCCTACTATAGCCACCTTGTAATAGAATGTTCTGCTTCCATTCTCACTTTTTTTTAAACCTACATGTTATCACTATATTCTACATGATTTACATATTTACTCAATTCTCACAGTAACAAAATCAAGTATGTCCACTATTCTTAGTTATGCTGCTGGCCCGGGTTTATACAACCAAGAAATGGTGGAGTCAGGATTTAACCAATCCTCGGCTATTTGTTTCTCGAGTCTATGCCTTCAACCACTTCCTTTACTCGAGATATGTATTTCCATACCATCTTTGTCAAGTCCAGGTATAGAAGAGCTAACTGAAGAACAGAAGAGGGATGCAAGTCTCCTGTGCATACAGGCGTGCCATTCTTTATAGCTATTCCTGTTCAAATATTCTGTTCGATGCATTGCTGCATCACCAGTTGGGTCTCTTCCAAGAGCTGCTTGCTCTTCTGCTACTCCCACACAAAGTTCTTCTGAGACACCTCGTTTGTAGGTAGTGACTCTCAGTTGCTTCAGCTCTCCCCTTGCTATCCTCTACTCTCAACTACGCAAGGTGTAGGGGAAAGCGATCCATATTTGTGTCCCTGATAGGTCCCAGGATCCACTCTATGCTTTAAAACGGTAGTATCGGCTGAACAATTATGCAATTTGAATTCTCAAAAGAGATCAAGGTTAAACATTTTACTTTTAACTTTCTAGAATGTTATTATCAATTCTAATATGGATGCTGAAGTTCTCCAAAGTTTCAAGTCCCTTCTCATTTCTTTCTCATTCAAAAGGGGCTATGTTTCTCTAAAAGTCTTTTTTTTTTTTAATGTGAGTATGAGAGATCCTATAAATCTTGGAGTAGAGAGACATATGATGAATATGCATTATTTCTTTTACGTTTTTTCCTCTTTGAAAATACCTAAGTCCATGGCTTAGTGTTTGATGATCTTTCAAGTACTTGAGAGCCTAAAACATAATAATGCTGCAGTACCAACTGGTTAATGCTGATTACATATTTGGGGATTCCTGGCAAGGTGGGTGGTCACACGTGAGGAAAGGCAAGTAAATGCTGTGTTCAGGAATATGAACCACATGGACCCTGTGAGGGATCACATGCTCTATGTGCACTGACTGCATGATATTGTCTGAGTATCAAGCAAGAGATGATAAGCATTTCTGAGTAGTTAACAAAACACAGAAGTACTTAAAAAACCCCTAAAATAGGGGCGCCTGGGTGGCTCAGTGGGTTAAAGTCTCTGCCTTCAGCCCAGGTCATGATCTCAGGGTCCTGGGATCGAGCCTCACAACGGACTCTCTGCTCAGTGGGGAGCCTGCTTCCCCTCCCCCCACCTGCCTCTCTGCCTACTTGTGATCTCTCTCTCTGTCAAATAAATAAATAAAATCTTAAAAAAAAATGCTAAAATAATCATGTGGAAAAGAAATAAACTTTATTTTATAGTCTTTAAATTCCAGGTAGTTAACATTCAGTGTAATACTAGTTTCAGGTGTCCAATACAGTGATCCAGGAGCCAGTGATACAGGACTCCAGGATCATGACCTGAGCCGAAGGCAGTTGCTTAACCAACTGAGCCCACCCAGGTGCCCCATAGTTTTAGAAGTTCTTTAGAGATTTTGGATACTAACCCTTTATCAAATAGGTCATTTGCAAAGATCTTCTCCCATTCCATAGGTCGCCCTTTAGTTATGTTGACTATTCCTTCACTGTGCAGAAGCTTTTTATCTTGATGAAGTTGCAAAAGCTTATTTTTGCTTTTGTTTTGTTTGTTTTTAGAGACCTATCTAGAAAGAAGTTATGGCAAATGCCAAAGAGGTTGCTGTCATCATTCTCCTCTAGATTTTTATGGTTTCAAGTCTCATCTTTAGGTCTTTAGTCCATTTTGAGTTTATTTTTGTGTGTGGAGTAAGAAAGTGGTTCAGTTTCACTTTTTTGCATGTTGCTGTCCAGTTTTCACAATACCGTTTATTGAAGAAACTGTTCCCCCCCCATAGGATATTCTTTCCTGCTTTGTTGAAGATTAATAGACTATATAGTTGTAGGTTTATATCTGGGTTTTCTATTCTGTTGAACTGTGTGTCTATTTTCCCGCTAGTACCATACTGTTCTGATCACTATAGCTTTGGAACATAACTTGAAGCTCAGGATTGTAATGCTTCCATTTGGGTATTGGGGTCTTTGTGGTTCCATAAAAACTTTAGGATTGTTTTTTATAGCTCTGTGAAAAAATGCTGTTGGTATTTTGATAGATTGCATTAAATGTGCAGATGGCTTTGGGCAGTATAAACATTTTAACAATTATTTTTTTCTTCCAATTCACAAGCATGGAATATTTTTCCATTTATTTGTGTTGTCTTTGATTTCTTTCATCAGCATTTACAGTTTTCAGAGGGTAGGTCTTTCACCTCTTTCCTTAGGTTTAGTCCTAGGTATCTTATTGTTTTTGGTGCAATTATAAATGGGATTGATTCCCTAATTTCTTTCTGCTTCTTCATTGTTGGTGTCTAGAAATGCAACATATTTCTGTATGCTGATATTGTATCCTGTGACTTCACTGAATTCATTTATCAGTTCTAACAGATTTTTGGTGCAGTCTTTGGGTTTTCTACATAGCATACCGTGTCATCTGCAGAGTGCAAATTTCACTTCTTCTTTGCCAATTTGAATGCCTTTTATTTTTTTGTTATCTGATTGTTGTGGCTAGGACTTCAAGTACTATGTCAAATAATTCGTGAGAGTGGACAGCCCTGGCTTGTTCCTGACTGTAGAGAAAAAGCTATTTTTACCACATTGACAATGATATTAGCTGTGGGTTTTTCATGTATGGGCTTTATTATGTTAAGGTATGTTCCCTCTATACCTACTTTGTTGAGGGTTGTTATCACGAATGGATGTTGTATTTTGTCAATTTTTTTTTTGCATCTATTGAAATCATACGGTTCTTATCCTTTCTTTTATTAATGTGATGTATCACATTGATTGATACTGGAATATTGAACCACCATTGCAACCCAGGAATAAATCTCACTTGATTGTGGTGCATGATTTTTTCATGTATTATTGGATTAGTTTTGCTAGTACTTTATTGAGAATTTTTGCATCCATGTTCATCAGTAATATTCGCCTGTAGTTCTCTTTTTTAATGGAGTCTACCTAGTTTTGGTATCAGGGTAATGCTGGCCTCATAGAAAGAATTTCAATGTTTTCCTCCCTTTTTCTATTTTTTGAAATAGTTTGAGAGGAATAGCTATTAACTCTTATTTAAATATTTGGTAGAATTCACCTATGAATCCATCTGGCCCTGGACTTTTATTCATTGGGAGGTTTTTGTTTTTGTTTTTTAAAGATTTATTTCTTTCTTTGAGAGAGGGAGAGCATGGCAGGGACAGGTAGAGGGAGAGGGAAAGAGAATCTCAAGCCGACTCCATGCTGAGTGTGCGTGGAGACCAATACAGGGGCTTCATTCCAAGACTCCAGGATCACAACTTTACCTGAAACCAAAAGTCAGATTCCTAACAGATCGTGTCCCCTAGGCATACCTGTTGGGAGTTTTTTTTATTATTGATTCACTTTCTTTGCTCATTATTGGTCTGTTCAAGTTTTCCATTTCTTCCTATTTCTGTTTTGGTAATTTATATGCTTCTAGGAATTTATCCATTTCTTCCAGGTTGTCCATTTGTTGGCATACTGTTTTTCATAATATTCTCTTAAAATTGTTTCTATTTCTGTGGTGTTGGGTATTATTTCTCCTCATTTGTGATAGTATTTATTTGGGTCCTTTCTCTTTTCTTTTTGGTAAGTCTGGCCACAGGCTTGCCAATTTTCTTAATTTTGTCGAAGAACCAGCTCCTGATTTCACTGATCTGTTCTATTGTTTTTTTTAGTTTCTGTATCATTTATTTGAGCTCTAATCTTTATTATTTCCTTCCTTCTACTGGCTTTAGGCTTCAGTTATCCCTTTTCTAGCTCTTTTAGGTGTAAAGTTAGGTTGCTTCAGATTTTTCTTGCTTCTTGAGCTATGCCTGTATTGGTATTTACTTCCCTATTAGGATTGCTTTGGCTGCATACCAAAGGTTTTGGACCATAGTATTTTCTTTCTCATTTGTTTCCATGTTTTTGTTTCTGTTTTTTATTTCCTCTTTAACTTTCTGGTTGACCAGTTCATTGTTTAGTAGCATCTTTTTTAGCCTCCATGTATTTATGGAACATTCTCCAGAAGAAATGACATATTAGATCATAAAACAGGCCTCAACAAATACAAAAAGACTGAAATCATACAATGTGCCTTTTCTGACCACAATGCTAGGAAACTAGAATTCAACCACCAGAAATAATTTGGGAAAACACCTCCTATCTTGAATGTTAACCCAAATTAACATGGCATACCCTCCAAATCAAAGGAGAAGATAAAACTCAAGCAACAGTTTGTTTCTATATTTCAAGAACTCAAAGAAAACGGCTATGAAATATAAAAAAAATTGAATATGCCATGAGTAAGATGACTATATCAATTATTATAGTAAAATCAAATATGCATGCCACTATATTGAGATAAAATTGATCTTAAATAGGGGTACCTGGGTGGCTCAGTGGGTTAAGCCTCTGCCTCCGGCTCAGGTCATGATCTCAGGGTCCTGGGATCGAGCCCCGCATAAGGCTCTCTGCTCAGGAGAGAGACTGCTTCCTCCTCTCTCTCTGCCTGCCTCTCTGCCTACTTGTGATCTCTCTCTCTCTGTCAAATAAATAAATAAAATATTTAAAAAAACATAGAGCAGTGGAACAGAATAGAGAACCTAGAGATGGACCCGCAACTCTATGGTCAAATAATCTTTGACGAAACAGGCAAAAATATCCAGTGGAAAAAAGACAGTCTCTTCAATAAATGGTGCTGGGAAAACTGGACAGCTACATGTAGAAGAATGAAACTTGA
>CM052799.1:89759576-89832320 GCA_028533885.1 Nasua narica
ACAAAACAAACAGGCAACCCACAGAATGCGAGAAGATATTCGCAAATGACACTACAGACAAAGGTCTGATATCTAAGATCTATAAAGAACTCCTCAAACTCAACACTCACAAAACAGATAATCACATCAAAAAATGGGCGGAAGACATGAAGAGACGCTTCTCCAAAGAAGACATATAAGTGGCTAACAGACACATGAAAAAATGTTCATCATCTTTAGCCATCAGAGTGATTCAAAACAAAACCACACTAAGATACCACCTTACACCAGTTAGAATGGCCAAAATCAACAAGACAGTAAACAACAAATGCTGGAGAGGATGTGGAGAAAGGTGAACCCTCCTCCACTGTTGGTGGGAATGCAAGTTAGTGCAGCCACTTTGGAAAACAGTGTGGAGATTCCTCAAGAAATTAAAAATAGAGCTACCGTATGACCCTGCAATTGCACTACTTGGTGTTTACCCCAAAGAAGCAGATGCAGTACAAAGAAGGGCCACATGTACCCCAATGTTCATAGCAGCAATAGCCACAATCGCCAAACTCTGGAAAGAACCAAAATGCCCTTCAACAGATGAGTGGATAAGGAAGATGTGGTACATCTATACAATGGAATATTATGCCTCCATCAGAAAGAATGAATATCTAACTTTTCTATCAATATGGACAGGACTAGAAGAGATTATGCGGAGTGAAATAAGTCAAGTGGAGAGAATCAATTATCTTATGGTCTCACATGTGGAATATAAAGAAAATCATGGAGGGCATTGTGAGAAGGAAGGGAAGGGTGAATGGGGGGGAATCAGAGGGACGATGAACCAGGAGAGACTGTGGACTCTAAGCAACAAACTGAGGGTTTTGGAGGGGCGGGGGTGGGGGGCTGGGCGAGCCTGGTGGTGGATATTGAGGAGGGCACGTATTGCATGGAGCACTGGGTGTGGTGCATGAACAATGAATCTTGTAACACTGAAAAAATAAAATAAACATATTTGGGGGGAAAAAAAGCTGATCTTAAATAAAGTATATGTCCATATATTTCCCCTCTAAAAATACACCTAAAACCGCCCTACAAATTTGAAAAAAATGGAGCTTTTAATCTTAAAAATAAAAATTAATCTACTATTAGACCAGATATTTGAAATATTGCTTCACAACAACTCAATGTAAATGAGAACAGCACAAGGGAGTAAAAAGCAGTCCTATTTCAGTCTACTGCAATTTTACTAGATAGAATTCCTTAGCATTATCAAGGTACTCACAACTTTTTAATTCTTTAATTTAGTAAAATTTTTATTTAAGTATAACATTCAAACATTAATACTTATCACTAAATTCACTAATTCTGCTCTACCATGTTTTCTAGTCAGCAAAATGATGCGAGATGTTCTTTAGTTTCATAATGTCCATTTGATTTTTTCATTGATTCTAACTTTCTATTGAATTACTTTCATTTTTTCTTCTATATCTTTTTTCTTTCATTAATATACTGATTATAGTTACTTTGAAATTATTGTCCATTGACTCCATATCTGGATTATCTGTTTGCTAATATTTACTGTTTTATCTCTTGATTATCAGATTACCTGACTGTGGCTAGTAATTTTTTATTTTATTCTGTATGGTTCCAAAGACTTAATTACATTATCTTCCTCTAAAATAGAAGTTAGCATCTTTATCTTAGCCAGACAGGAAATATTTTAAGCTTGGGGGCCACTGTGCCGCAGATAGCTATTTAACTCTGATGTTGTAGGGTGCAAGTAGCTACAGAAATATGTAAATACAACCACAACTATGCTCTTATAAAAGTTAATTACCAAAACAGGTAACTGGACTACAGGCCATAGTTTACCAATCTCTAATGTATGCTGACTTCTATTGTGACAGACAGTTAATTTTAAAGTGTATTATCTTATTCATGTCAATGTTTGGTTTTAGGCTGTTAGGGTAGAGGTATTTCAGGTTTCTTCTTAGTCTTAAAGTTTAGCAATTTCCTCAATCTTAGGGCACAGGCTTCATATGGTCTTAAACAAATGCCTGGTGTGTAACAGTTTTCCTTCTTGGGCTATGGCAGACCTCCAGTGTGTGAGCTCAGAAACCATTCCCTGTCAAGCCTCCAGGAACCTCACCCTCTCCGTGTACATCTTAGCAGTTGGGCAAGGACATAGGGAAAAGCCACACAGAGACTTCCGGACTTGTTCTCCATGGTGCCCTCCTCCTAGGAAGCTTGGCAGTGCTAACCTCCAAGCTCTTCCTTCCAGCTTTCAACACACTGCTCATTTCAACTTTGACTTCACTTTTCTGTGAGGTTTACCTCTGTATTTCTCTTTTCTCAATAATTGCAGCCTGTGATTTTTACTACTAAAGCCCCAAAATAGTTGTTTAGCCATTTTTATGTGTTCATCATGAAGTGAAATCTGAAACTAGATACTTCATCGTGTACAGAATCTGAATGCCAATTGTCAAGTGACAATTGTATAGTTTCCAGATGTTGCTATCTTCTAATAGAATGGGCTATGGGTTTTTGCTGGTCAGCTAGACTTAGGGCTGATTGCCTTAATCCAATTAGCTACTGAGCTGAATTGTGTCTGGATTTTAATTTGTTAAGTCTCACTCCACCTCTGGGATGCATCTTTTTCTAGAATATAGCCTTCCAAGTATTTTTTTTTTAACATGATAACTTGTGAAATTCACCAGGACTCCTTCCCCAAGTAGGATCTGAATGCAAATACTTTTCTCTTTAGCACAGTGAGACTCCTGACAAGAATTATTTAAAAGCATTTATTCAAAGGCCAGGAGAAACGGACAAAGTAACAGAACAAATGAAAAATTTTGCTCAGAGTCACGCCTCTAGCATTTTAAACTTGTTTAACTGGTATTCTGCTCGAAGCCCGGATGTATCTGGGGTTCTTAAAGTTCTAAAGGTGTTTGAGGATGTTCATAAAGACAGAAAACACAATTTTCTAGCAAGAATGAAAAAATATTAGCTTAATTAGAGAGGGGAAAAAAAAAGAAAATACTTCTTTGGGTTTCTGTGAAAGGGCCTTTGATCTCAGCTGAAGGCCACATGAGTCTGCAGATATTCTTAGATGAACTCACCTACTAGGGCCAATTAAACTGGGTCGCTGGAGACATGCATCTCAAAGGCTGCCAAAACCCAGTGACTCTTTTGCTTGGTCCCTGAGGTAATCTCATGTGACAAACATGCAACTGGCTAAAATTCAATTTTTTGTAAATCGAGGAAAAAAGATTAGCTTCCATAAATATTTAATAATGAATTTTTTTTTACTTAACGTAGTCTATAGATATTAAGACTAAGTTAAGGCAAAATTTATTTAAAATAGGCAAAATTACAAAAAAAATAGTAAGAGGTAAACTGAATTTCTAATGCTTTAAATGCACAGAGCTTTTAAAAAAAACTTTTCTTGAAATCCTGCCATTTGTTACAACATGGATGAATCTGGAGGACATTATGCTAAGGCAGACACAGAAAGACAAATACCGTGTTGCCTCACTTATTTGTATAATCTCAAATAGTCAAACTCATAGCAGCAGAGGGGAGAATGGTGATTGCCAGGGCTGGGGGTTGGAGGAAATGGGGATATGTTGGTCAAAAGCAAAATGAGTAAGTTCTGGAGATCTAATGCACTGCATGGTGACTATAGTTAAAGGTATTATGTTACATATGTAAAATTTGCTAAGAAAATAGATACTAAGTGTTCTTACCACACACACACACACATACACAGGTAAATATGTGAATTGATGGACATGTAAAGTAGCTTGATTATGATCATTTCACAATGTATACATACATCAAAACATCAAGTTGTAGGCCTTAAATGTATATAATTTTCATTGGTCAATTATATCTCACTAAGACTAAAAAAAAAAATAAAAAAAAAAAACTTCACAAAATCTTTCATAGAAGCAGCCAACTAAATAAAAAGAAAAAATGAAGATCAAAGTCTTGACAATCACCATCTAGTTAAATAAGCCAAAAACAATGTATAATATTAAAAGGGAAGTAATATTCCAAGTCTAGACTTTTGAACACAATTTAGAGACTTTAAATACATAATATTTTAAATTAATTAGGAAAAACTAATGTTCCCATTTTACATGAGTATTTGAACAAATTACATCAGTTGATAATTTTTGCTTTCAAACATCTATAGGTCCTCTCAATTACTTAAACCTTGTAAACTTAATATGCTGGCTTTACATAGCAAAAATTTAACATTCTTTCCATAAAGTATTTGAAGTTTATGAGACAGTAAACATATGTGTTTAACTGTACAAAATATTAATAATTGCTATCTTTCAAGAGGATCTGTTCTTGTAAATTCTCAACAATGTTGCACTTATTTAACCAGTTATTTCCCTCAAGCTGTCAGAAGAATGTACTAAATGCCATGATACTTAATATCATCGATAACCACATTTCAGCATAAATTACTAATGATCTTGAACATTTTTATACTAAATTAAATAGTTGGTATTCTCTGATTACTATTTATCTTTCTATCCTGATCAATTCCTAAAAACACAGATTTTAAAAATAGCAAATAATTCTATGAAAATATATTTAGTCTTTGAGATCTCCAGCTAAGGTGGCAAATTTGACATCATAATTGAGTGAGGCTTTGAAAAGTAAAAAAAAAAATTCAAGAAATAATTTATCGTTAAATATAGCTTGCTCTTACACAAATAGTTTTCTGTCCTCTTTGGAAAGGAGAATTTCCTTACCACATGAGAAGTTAATATTCTGAAAACTGTTATTTATTTGGAGCTGTATGCTGACCTTGAATTATTTTTTTGCGGATGTCTCTCATTTATAAAGAAATTGAAATCACTTAAAATTATTTTACAGTAATACTTCAGTGATGGTTTGTCCTCAAACACCCATGACTTCTGCTTATATCCTGATGTCAGAAAATGTTTAGCAACTCTTTTTTTTTTTGTATCATCTTTTCTATTTAGGTCTTAAGTCCTTAATAATAAACATTTTAACACACTATTTATATAAAAAATAGCTTTGGGGGTGCCTGGGTGGCTCAGTTGGTTGAGCGACTGCCTTTGGCTCAGGTCATGGTCCCTGAGTTCCGGGATCGATTCCCACATCGAGCTCCTAGATCAACGGGGAGTCTGCTTCTTCCTCTGACCTCTCCTCTAATGCTCTCTCTCACTTTCTCTGTCTCTCAAATAAATAAATAAAATCTTTAAAAAAAAAAAAAGAAAAAAAATAGCTTTGGGGTTTCCTATGCAGTTACTGGGCCATACAAAAGATATTTCCTTTACCAAAGAAGGAATATTCTAGGTTTTAATTATTGCTACATAGCTGTTTTACTGTCCTCATCAATCAAAAAAAAAAAAAAAAAAATCCCCAAAAAGCCAAAAGACATTAATTCTCCTTAGGTTAATTATTTAGAGGTAAATGTTACCACCATAAATGTTTTAGCAACTGAGTTGTCAGGTTAGATTGACACACTTAGGTTCATGTTCAGAGTAACATGCACTGTAACCAAATTGATTTTTTCCTAAATATAAATGCTCTTGTCATTCTTGGTGATTATAACATTTCTTTATGGTACAAATCAAAATGCCCTGGAGGTTAATCAGTAGTCTCCTTATCACACTGGTCCTGACCTCAGGAAATCATTGACTGAATAGTCACAAATAGAGGCTTTTACTCTCCCCCATTATAATAATGTGTGTTGGTATAATTAACTGACCAGATCTATTTATATTTGTCACCAAAAAATTAGACTTTGTTTTTATCCTACCCATAAAAAAAGGTTCTCACTATAGAGTGCATATCAGAATTCAGTTTTGCAGAAGAAATAGTAAAAGAGCTGTAATAAAAATCTGTACCCCATTTCTGCAAATAGCTAGCATGCAGTTCTATCAAGGGGCTGGCTTAGGATTCCCAGCATGCTCTCCATCCAGAAGCCAAGAGCTTTGAAGAAAAAGAATGCCTAACTCAAGAGTCTTAAAAAGCAAAAATCATTTCCTAAGACTAAATAAACTTACTTAATAGACCATTGGCTCCAAGTTTGACATACTCATGATTGGTATCTAATTTCAACAGACCTCATAGATTTTAAAAAGAAAAAAAATGGTGAAGGATCCAAAAATGAATATAAAGTAGAATTATTTTCATAAAATTTAAGGTTAATGATGACAGATAGATAGGTCTCATTGATCAAATTATTCAAAACAGTGGCTAAATATCATACTAAATAAGAAAATCCCTGTAAAGAGTAAGTTGGTCACTGAAATGATGTGGACAGAATAAAACATTAAAGTGTAAATAAGTTAGTAACCAACCAGACAGGTTAAAGATAATGTAAATTAGTAATCCATAAGAACATATAAGTCATGAATTAAAGTAAATGGGTAATCTGTGAGACATGTTAAGCAAAGATAAATTAGTAGATAATACCTTTACTGAACAAAGATAAAAAAGGGATGGAAGAATCAGAAAATATTAATGATATATTTACTATAGATGAGGCACTCAATATTCACAAGATAGTAAATTGGCTACCCCATGGTGACAGCTATTCTGGTCCCATGAGTACTCTACTAAGAAATGAAAATAAAGTCTGTCGCTCCCTTTAAGGGTACCGGTGAGCTGGAACTATTGGTCGGGCATACTTGCTTCTTTGTCACCTCATTATAAAAGTGTATGTTGCTTCAGGCATGTTCTGTTTGCTGAGCACCCTTTGTTCAACCTCCACTCTGGTCCTCAAACCCACTCATTTGGCAGGGAAGGCTAATGCCTTCCTAAGAACAGAAACGAAGGACACTGGGCACTCCTTATTTCAGGTACTGTGGTCTTTCTTCCATGTTTGAATCTTATCAAAAGCACGATAATTTATTTCATCTATTTTCTTTGCTTGTCACTGCATGATTTAAATTGATTTAAGAAACTGTGTAATTTGAACATTATAATATGGTCTGAGAGCTTTATTGTTCTGTTGCCTCTAAAATAGCTAGTAATGTAATGTGGAAACTAACATTGTTTTAAGCCTATGATTATATTAATGCAATTTTCCATACAACATATACCAAGAATTTGAGCCTCATTAAAATCATAGGAATAATTAATTCCATTAAAATCAAAACTGCCGTCAGAGGGGGCTCTATCAGAGTGTCAGATCATATCTTCTTCTCTTTGGAGGGCACCCATTACTCTCAGAATACAAGCCACAATTCTTACAGTGGATTATACTCCCTACATCAACCAACCTCTCACCCCATTCCTTTATCTGACCTTTCCTCTCATTACTTATTCTTTTACTTACTCTGCTCATTGTCCTCATCATTATTGCTAGAAAGTCTCCTTGTCTCTTGGCTCACTCTGCAATGTTTAAAAAAAAAAAAAATACTCCCTCAGCCCAGAAATAAATCCACAGTTATATGGTCAATTACTCTATGACGAAGGAGGCAAGAATATATAATGGAGAAAAGATAGTCTCTTCATAAACGATGCTGGGAAACTGGACAGCTACATGTAAAAGAATGAAAGTGGGCCACTTTCTCACACCATACACAAAAATAAACTCAAAATGGATTAAATACCTAAATGTGAGACTTGAAACCATAGAAATTTTAGAAGAGAATACAAGCAGTAATTATGGACATCAGCTGCAGCAACATTCTTATAGATAGGTGTCCGAAGGCAAGGGAAACAAAAACAAACTACATGGCTACATAAGGAAAAAAGTTTTTCCACAGCAGACGAAGGCATCAACAAAATAAAAAGGAAATCTTCTGAAAAAAAAAAAAAAAAAAAAGACAACCTACTGAATAGGAGAAGATACTTGCAAATGATGTATTCAATAAGAGTTAATATCCAAAATATGTAAAGAACTCCTACAACTCAACACCAAAAACAAACAAAAAACCCAATGATTAAAAAATGAGCAGGACCTGAATAGACATTTTTCCAGAAAAGACATATGGATAGCCAACGGAAACATGAAAAGATGCTTAACATCACTAATCATCAGGTAAATACAAATTGAAACCACAATAAGATATCACTTTACACCTATCAGAATGGCTCAAATCAAAAACAAATAACAAGTGTTAATGAGGATGTTAAGAAAAAGGAACTCTTTTACATCATTAGTAGGAATGCAAATTGGTACAGCTACTGTGGAAAATAGTATGGCGCTTCCTTAAAAAATTAAAAGTAAAATTACCATATGATCCAGTAATTTCTTTGGGGTATTTCTCCAAAGAAAACACAAAAACTAATTCAAAAAGATACATACATATCTTTTTGTGCAGCAAAAAATGCTGTGCAGCATTATTGCAGCATTATTTACAATAGCCAATGTGCAGCATTATTTACAATAGCCAATGTGCAGCATTATTTACAATAGCCAATGGAAGTAACCTAAGTGTTCATCAGTAGATGAATGGATAAAGAAGATGCAATATCTGTATGTATAATGGAATATTATGCAGCCATAGAAAGGATGAGATCCTGCCATTTGAGAAAACATGAATGGATCTAGAGGGTATTATGCTAAGTGAAATAAGTCAGACTCAGTAAAACAAATACCATACAATTTCACTTATAGTGGAATCTTAAAAAAAAAAAGAATAAAGAGATAAAATGCAAAATCCAACATATAAATACAGAGAACAAACTGATGGTTGTCAGAGGGCAGTAGGCTAGGGGTTTGGACAAAATAGGTGGAGGGGAGTGAAAGATCCAGGCTTTCAGTTAGGGAATGAACAAGTCACAGGAATAAAAGCCACAGCCATAGCATAAGGAACATAGTCAATGATTATAATATTGATATACAGGGATAGAAGGTAGGTGCCCTTGTAGCGAACATAGAAAATGCATAAACTTTTTTAATCACTATGTTGTGCACCTGAAACTAATATAACATTGTATGTCAAGGATACAATCAAAACATTTCCCTGAGTTAATCCCTTCAAGTCTTTGCTTAAATGTTACCTTTTAAATACCCAACTATCCTTGTTATTTTATTTAATATTAATTTCTGTGCACCTTCACCACCATTTCAATTTTTCCATTTTTGCCATAGAACATTTAACTCTACTGTCATTTAATTTATTTAATATGTATTGTAGTCTTTGCTCAGTAGAATCTTAATTCTATTAGGGCAGGTTTTCTGTCTGGTTCTTTTTAATGACTCTTGCTCTTAGACCAATGTCTGGCTTATGTCCCATTAATTAATGGATAAAAATAATTTATTTCATAACAAAAAGTTAAAAGAATTCTAATTCTCAAGACTGGTTAGACTCTTGTGAGAAATTAATACAAGAGAATTTGTTGTGGGAATAAAATATGGTATAGTTTGTTATAGAAAATAATTTGACCGTAATTACAGGGTTTAAATGTAATTAAAAGGGAACACAAAAATTTCAATTATTTATTCAATTTCTAGTACTCAAATTAAGGTAAAGTATTTAAACTTAGGAAGCAATGCTAAAGTGTTCACCTATAAAATATAGAAATATCAGCAATTTTTTTCATAATTTTAATCAGAAAATATCCTGAGATTTAAAATAGTAATCTGCTTTTCAGAACATAGAATTTCAAGCATATTAATGACTATTTCTTGAATGCATTTTTTTTTTGGCCAGACATTTCATAGTATAATTTTCTGAGCTGATGTTTTATAAGATAGTAGTTTTTAAATCTTTACATCAAATTAAATGAATTCTTTCTTGAAGTAAAGATGGACTTGGCCATTTCTCATACCATAAAGATGATGGTCATTATAATTAATAATTGAGCTTCACTTTATTCATTAAAATAAGCAAAAATAAATTATGAACACATTTAACGACTGAGATCATGTGTCTTCAACTTACTTTCATTAAAAAGATTGATTTTACATAATTATTATAAGGTTGATGACTAAATATTAGAAATCTGCATTGTAGCAGGATTCAATCACTACCTATTACAACTTTATACATTTAAATATTTTTTTAAATTTTTTGATTAGATGATGTATGTGGGGACATTTAAATCACTTTTCAAGAGAAGAAAATATTTCTCTTTTGGTAAAAATAGTCACTTATCTTTCAAAAATAGCATCTTGCATATCTATCACTCTCTAATGAACCATCCATAACATAGGAGCATAAAACAACCATTTTAGTATGCTCAGATTCTATAAGGAAGGAATTTAGGGGACAGTAGGTATAACTCCTCTCTGCTTTACATCAGGGGCCTCAGCTAACACCACTCAAATAGGTACCTCCAAAAACTGGGAACCAGCAGTAAACTGGAGGAAGCATTTCCAAAATGCCTGGCACTTTTTAAAGAATGAGTTCAGTTGAGAATCTTAACAGTAGCACTTACACTCTCTAACATGGCAACATTAGGTTGGTCAGACTTCTTACATGGAGGCTAAGTATCCAAGAGTGAATGTGCCAGCAAACAAGATAGAAGTTTAATGTGTTTTAACAGGTATTTATTCTCTGACAGTTCTGGTGGCTAAAAGTCTAAGGTCAAGATTCCAGCTTATTCATTTACTGGTGAAAGCTCTTCCTGGCTTGTAGAGGACGACCTTCTCCGTATGTCTTCATATGGCCTTTCCTCTGTGTGTACTTAAACTTTCTTTTGGATCATGATCCCACTTTTATGACTATTTCCTTAGAGAATAATATATTTCCAAATAGAGCCACCCTGGAGCTATGAATTATGAGGGGCACACAGACATTTAGTTCATAAGAGTCAGAGAAACATTTGTGTTATTGGCTCTTGGAAAATTCTTATCCACACTTGGACTTCAATTCCCTACCAAGAGCCAATAACTCTCTTTTAAGACAATCAGGGTCAGGGCTGCATTGTGAGTTACTTTAACATGTATTGGCTAATTAGTGGTAGATAATTCTAAAAAGAGGAACAATAACAAAAAGGAATAAACATAGAAGTAGTGAATAAAAGTCAGGAAATCGATCTAATAGAAATCAAGAATCAGCAGGTATCAAAGGGAATTAAGTGGACATCAATATCAAATGCTGAGATGTCAAGGAGGATATTAAATTATCAGTCTTCAGATAGTAAATCAATCTAATCTGCTCTGAGTAGAAACTGTTAAGAAGTTTTTAAAATATTTTAAAGTTCAATTTGTGCCACTCAGGATAAACGTCATGACACAGTGCTTAGCATTTGAGTAATAATTAACACATAAATAATTTTATCCTGAGTGAATCATCTACCCATTAACTCACTACTTGAAATAAGAACCTGAAATCCTTCTCTCTAGATGTATATAATCTAGCATATAATCATATGTATAATTATATCTATACACACATCCTTTCTACAGTAATTTATAATTAGTATATGCTGGAAATATGTTAAATGGCAGTCTTCTATTTAATAACATATGACTAATAACCCTGTGTTTCATGCATGACACAGATTTTTTGCTTCTGATTCATATCACACAAGGTTAGCAGCCAGAATATTTTGTAAGCTAAGTAAATATAAAAATATCTTTGCAGAAAACTTTAACAAAAATAAATCACTTGGCAAAACTGTTATGTGATTCATATAATTCCATAATTACTAGTCACTTGTTAGAACAAGTAATTTGAGCCCTTTACCTTAACAAAAATAAACTTACAAGAGAAACTTTTAAATGTTGATTATCTATTTACCACTCTATGTTAAACCCAAAAGTTAGTGAAGTTTATATAATTATTGAAATTCAACATACAGTTACTGGTATTTATTTGCTTTCCATCTACTCTATGCAGAGTACAGCAGTCAGGTGAGATAAATCTTAACTGCCTAAACATGTGACTAACATGTTTACCTTAAAAATATTCTGTGACATTCAGGCTTTGTATCTTTCATCCAATTTCTTAACCTTCATTTGCTTTTAAGACTTTCCTCAGTAGTCCTGACATTGTATTTCTCCCTATAACTGTATTCTATAAGAACTTTGTATTGTCATAATTTTCTATATTAATAATATTTGCTTTTTTAGTCTCTTCATATTCAAAATGTTATTCTAAGTAGTATTAATGAATAGAAAATAATCTGATCAACCCTGCAATCTTTGTATTCTCATTAACTTCCAATAGAGCAATCAGGTTTACCATTTCTAAATCCTAGGTATCTTATTTATTTTTCACTGTCCACAGGCAATATTATACATGAATGACCTTGGAATATCACTTAAGAGGGTACTGAAGAAAAAATATGTCACTGGGGCATAACAAACTAATAATCATGAATTTATAGGCTAGCAGGGTCTGTGTCTACCATTTTATAACTAAATTCTCACCTAGATCAAGATTGGCATATTGAGTTAGTTGCAAGTATATTTGAAGGGAAATTTATTATTATTATTTTGAATTTTTCAAGTAAGTACTTCCAACATTGGGTCAAGGAACTAGAACTACATGAAGGATTATGACAAAGGGAAAGCAGAGTTGAATCAGTTTATAAACCTATTATCACACAAGTTATAATACTTCAATGGGAGATCTTGACTTCACAATTGTGTTTACCAATACTGTTTAAAATCAGGGCAGTTTCCAGGGTAATGGCATCTAGCAATTTAAATCTCCTCCAATTATCATATCATATAGATCATATCATACAGATCAATACAGAGTACTAGTTAAATACCCAGAGCCCAGACCAATAGTATCTCTGAGAGACCACATTCTATACCATCGGACATAGAAGTGAGGAAATAAATGACACCACAGAGAACAAGCACATCACAGGAAAAAAAAAAATAATGATAAATAATGCAAGAACTGTGCCAAGAGAGGAGTATGGTGGAGACCTAATATTAGAGGAATGCAGACAATATCAATAAGATTTCACTTCCAGAAGGAAATGGTCTATTTTCCTAAAATCAACACTGGAATGTCAAAATAAAGGGAAATTTTATATATATCATATTGTATCATATCATATATTTTATCAATTATATGTTTACCTTTTACCTATCAGTTAAATTTGGGACACTCAGCTTTGAAGATTCCCCTTCAAAAGCAAAAAATATATGCATAATTCTGCATATTCATTAGGAAAAACTGAAAATAATCCAACCCTCTATGCTGACTATAAACATTTTTTATAAACCTATAAAACAAGTTTAAGATTGAGTCAATATTTTTCATAATAGTAATAAGAGCAGTATTATAATTTCAAATTATTTTATACATTTTGTAGGATAAAATCTAATCCTTAAAAGAGAATAAAAGAATGCCTGGTAATAACCTAATTTTCTAATTAGAAATATGGTCACTTCACAAATTTCAGTGAAAGAATTCACATAGGCAAGAATTATCAATAGATGATAAAATCATTCATCGAAAACTTGGATAATTTCACAGGATTAAAGAATCACAGATCATATCTGAATCAATCTGATTTCAAAGTCCATGTTTTCTATCTCTGCACAAGCCTTCCTCCCAGAGTGAACATCAAGATTTTAAATATGTCATTGGCATGTCAACTTCCCCACTTTATACTTTTTAAAAAATTATATTTGGAATCCAGGGAGTTTATCCTGTTTTTCTCTTCTCTATGCAGCAGCTGCTTACTACACAGGAAAAACAAATCTACACTGAGGCTTCCAATAACAAAGTTTATTGAAGAGTTCCAAGCACCTGAGGCAAATTGCAATTGATGTAAATAGTAGCCTAAATGGAGTAGAATTTTGCTGTAAACAACACCTCATTCTGAAGTCAGCATATAATGAATGCAAAATCGAGTCAGGTCAACATTTCTCTTGAAAAACACCTTTAAGGGATGAACAAACTATTTTCTCTCAGTAGAGCCAACCTGATTAGTTTTTCTTCAGTATTAGAACAGAGATCTGTGGCTTTGTGGGAGCACAAGCCAAACAGCTGGTTTACAATTGTAGGAGACAAGATGAGGCATATGAAAAAGTAATCTTAAAACACTAGAAACAGAGGGTGCTCCCATGCTGATAGTATGAGGGTCAAAAGCACATGTAAAAACAAGGAATGATGGATTAACTCTGTGTGAGACAGAGGGACTCTTTCAACTCCTCTGCATTTCTGTGGATTCTGATAAATTAGTATAATTTAAATTCATTCTACCAATGTGTGTGCACACACCGAAATGGAAAAGAGTATCGATAAAAGTCATACCTTTAAATGGCTTCATCTCTCAGGCACTCCCAAGTTCCTGGCGTTTGTCTTCTATGTGAAGCTCAAGAGATGTAGAATCTTCCTCCACATTTCCACAGAGATCACCTCCATCTCGCCAGGAAAAATTTCCCCTTGCTCAGAGTTTGGCCTGCATTTAGGTAACCCGTCAACAACAACAACAACAACAACAAAAAGCACAGGCGGATAAGCAAGAGAAGAGGGTGACGAATTCAATGCTCCAACTGCAACGTAAGGTAACGTAAGGTTCCGTAAGGTTCCTGCTTATATAAACAAGTAAAAGCCCGCCTCTCCTTAATTGGACACAGCTGGGCTACAATGCATGGCTTGGAGAGCAGAGTATGGGCTGGGTATTAGTTCCCAGCTAGTTACCAGGACTAGTTTTTTGATGCTCCCAAACTATTCTGAATAACATTAAAAGACAGCTATGGATCAATTCTACAGAATATTCCTAGGTGATGTTAGGCACATGAATACTCATTTACTGTCTTTCTGTGGGAGTAGGGATCAAATATGCCTTTCCTAAATTCTTGCTCACCTTGCCAGGGGTTTTGAATCTGTCTCTCTCATAAACATATACCCACAAGCACCTAAAAAAAAAAAAAAAAAAAGGATTCTACAATGGTGTTGTCTATTCTAGAACCACATTAAGAGAAGTATTTCCAAAATATACAATTAAACCTCCAAAGTCACCTTTCCCACAACTGAGACAAGGTTTCAATTAGATGAAAGGTGCTCTGTACCCTAGATTCAGGCTTCTGGTTCCCTCAGACCAAGTGGGTCAGTGGGTGTGGCCATTGATTGATCAGGGTGAACTTTGTTGCCACTTTTTTGGAGTAGTGTTTAAATTATGGCCCTAGGCATTATCATCAGCTAGGAACTTGATAGAAATGCAAATTTTGTGGCCTCACCCCAGGCCTACAGAGTCAGAAACCTGGGGGTGGGGCCTAGCCACCTGTGACTTAACAGGCCCTCCCAATCAAGCTAATACAGGCTAAAGTTTAAGAACTTGCTTGGTGCAGAGAACCATATTGTGTGCCCAGGACTTATTTTGTTTGGACACTCTTGAATCCCAGCAAAGATAGAAACCCTTAAGACAAGCTATAGAAAACAACTCTTGACTAATAAGGGGGCACATAATTAATTTAAAACACCGATATATTGGGGCACCTGGGTGGTTCAGTGGGTTAAGCCTCTGCCTTTGGCTCAGGTGACGATCCTAGGGTCCTGGGATGGAGTCCCATATAAGGCTCTGTGCTCAGCGGGGAGACTGCTTCCCCCCACCCCCCGCCTGCCTCTGCCTACTTGTGCACTCTCTCTGTCAAATAAATAGATAAAATTAAAAAATAAATAAAAATAAATAAATAGATAAAATCTTTAAAAAATAATAAAAAATAAAACACTTAATACGGGTTAAAGAATGATGGGAGGCTTATTTCAAATGTTTTATTGATTTATTCTTCATTCATCTTCAATGTAAGGAAAATAGGGACATGAATGACATTTAATTAGTATTTTATTTTAAAACATTTTCATCTCTCTGCATTTCAAAAAAATATTGCTGTAATTGTTACTTATAATTAGAAAGATACAGTCTATTATTTTATTTTAAACTTCACTCAAGTTTATGTCATCCAAATTATTTTACTTTAAAAGTGCCTATTAGTCCTAGGGCTGTGTAAAAGGAACTGGAGTAATGCACCTTCATTTCATGTCTTGCTACTGAAATGGCTTGAGCTTGGTTAAGTTATATAATCCTCTATTCTTTGATTTCCTCTTCTACACAATTGGGTAATAGTTTTTGAAACCTATGGAAAACCATGTTACTATGTTTAATTAAGTAAGTGGGTAAAGATCAGAAATGGGAATCTAACAGCTGAGATTTACCAGGAAAACGTGCTACATAATTGAAGTAATAATTCAGATTTACCATCTCTCTTCTAAAAGAATCCTCTATTTCATTTCTCTTACTTAGCAATCCCTTCTGTCTATTCTCAGTGGTTCTTTATAGGAGGAGATTACTTTTGCTGCTGAAATTCTACTTTCACTACCATAATAGGTGTCCAAACAATTCTAAGACCATATTTTAAAATCCAACATTTCTGATCTTAGCTTATCATAATCATTCTTTTAAAAGGAGCTGGTATATGTCCCATTCAGCTAGATAAACCATACATGAAAAAGAATGAAAAGAAGATGCACTTAGGTATGTAGATACTCACATAGACAAAATTTTTACTCCAAGTGCTCCTGAAGATAATTTGAGAAACCTAAATATATAAGTATGGTTAAATGAATACATAAAAATCAGAAAAAAAGAGAAACGGCTATCATTGTGATAATAGCAATAAACATATTATATCAATAAAATTATTTTCAGCAATAGAAAAAATGTAGCACATTTCTCAATTAAACCATCCCATCATCTCATGACTAGTTGAATAGACTTTTGTGGCACTGTGTTCAAGAAATACTATATTATAAAATATAAAAATAAATTTCTTCAAACTTTTGCATAGTTTTATATATCTTTAAAAACACTAATTTAATTACATTAACGATACCTGAATAAGTATATGTTAAAATTAAATAGTACAGATAAAAATAACTTCCTATTAATGATTGCAACCCTTAATTGTAGCACTGTTCTCATAAATCTCTGGTCTCCCCCCCTTTTTTTTTAATTATAGAGGAAAAGGAGATCCTTTTATGCCTTTAGAACCCAGAAGTCTGGAGGCAGAATGGTTATTTCTAACTTCACAAAACTAATAGAAAAAAAAAAATAGCTCAAGGCTTTGGACTGTCAGCTTTAGTTAACATCAGAGAATGAGAGAGCTTATTTGAGGGCCCTAAAATAATTCTATCTTGTAAATACAGGAGCAACTTTGCTGAAAATCAGACCCAAATTTTAATGGTGCTGATTATAGATTACATATGTTGAATTTGCTGCCTCCTCCAGAGTTCATGTGAGACTTAGGACAGCAGAGGTGGGATCTGGACAGGGATACCCAGATGGGCTGGCACTGCTGAAAACCTGAAATCCTTACACATGAAAGCAGACGCAAACGCCTGCTCTTCTTTCGATGATGCACGTAGAAGTTCCTTAGGCCAAAACCTAGACATCTTTTTCTGTACCTGTACCTTGTCTTTCTCTCATCCCACATCCAATGAAATACCAAGCTCTCTCTCTCTCTCTCTTTTTTTTTTGAAATACCAAGCTTTTTTAAATTCTGTCCTACACACCTTTTAACTTATTTTTATTACTATTGTCATCTCTTTAGCCTGTACATGAGCTATTATATACTTCCCTGGGGTGCTAGCTGCTTCCTGCATTTACTATCTCTACATTACCTCAGTACTCTATTTGCCTTTTAATCTTCCAAAATCAAAATGCGCTCAATTAAATGATCTCTGTGAAAATAACTGACGTGGCTTCTGCATTCAGTATGTGATACAGTATCTGATCTGAGACATTTTAAAAACTCGGGAGATGTTTATGGGGTGGTGAGGAATCTCCTGCATGGCCAACTCTTTAATTCACAAGACAGACTTACATTTTAAAGATTTGGGGATATAACTAATTATAAAGAAATTAAGCAACTCACCTAACGAGAGGATGCTGAAGGGGAAGAACTAGATCCACAGAGCCCAGAGAAACTCTGATACTTAAGGGATGAGTTTTAGAGAAGCTACAAAAAAAGCTATAAGAGCATGACCAAGTAACTTAATTAATTCTCTTTCCTTTAATATTAACTGTTGCATTCTTAAATTTAAACATTAAAAATGTTTAAACAAATTTAAACATTTGATGAAAATATACTCATATGGATGTTATTAGGATAAGAAAGCCTATTTTATTACCCTATGTATTTATAAGTCATATGTTTAAGTTATAAGATTTAAAGATAGATGTTTGGTTAGAGACTAGTTCTTTTCCATCTCAGAAATGAGAAAACTAAAGCTTAAAATTACATAAGGTAATGTCAAAGGCACACACTTCCTAAGTTAACCAGCACTAACAATGTCTAGGCTATTACTTGGCTAACTATTTTTAGCTAAGTCCTCTTTATCCCATGCCATTTTCTGTGAATCTAAAATAGTCTAGATCTGGGGTCGGAGGAGAAAGGATAAATAAAGAGTTCCCAGGGATATTTATACACTGACATAAATTTTCTGACAAACTGCATAATTTTGATGTAACTTGCCTCAGGTACTTGAAGTGATCAGTCTGCATTTCCTAAAAATATATCTGCTCCAAAAAACCCATTAGATTCACAAATTCAGTATCTTTCTTTACTCCTTTCCCAGTAGAGCCTAGTCTTTAAGAATGAGGGCTTTGCTGTCAGTCTCTTTACGTTGTTATAACCTAGTTTATCCCTTACTTGGTGCTTAACCTTAGGAAATTTCCTCAACATCCTTTCTTCTCTGTTTCCTCATCAGTATTAAGGATGATCATGGACTCTCACAATTAAATGAATTATTACATAGAAAACATTTTAAATTACTGCACACAGTATTATGTTTACTAATATTACTATTAATCTTCCTTCTGTCACTCATAGAAAGCTGTCAAGTGTGCTAACAAGTGAAAGTACAATGTAGTGTGGAATGAATTTTGAACAGATATCTAAAAATTATTTGTAATGTGAAAGTTTTAGTTTCTCACAGCTTTCACAAACAACTGAACATACCTTATATGTGTTTGTACATATATATAAACTCTACCAAGGAGCAGAAGTTAGCTATTTCATACAGGTATTAATTATTATTAAAACACCAATTGCCAAATTTTGTGTGTCCTACTTTGTTAATTAGGTAGGTATTAGTATTTCCATTTTATATATGAGAAACCTGAGATTTACAATGGTCAGACAGATGGCCCTTGGTCTCTCAGTAAGTGGTGCAACTGAGAATAGATAAGGTATTTAAATTTCATTTTTATTTAAGTATCAAGAAATCCTCTAATTATGTCTATTTGTGAGACTATCTATAAACCTATCATATACATAAGAGGTCAAAATAATTGTGGGGTTCAATATAATGCAATTTGTTTTTACTTTTTAAAATAATTAGTTTTTATTCATAGATGATATCGGGCAAATCATATTTATAATTATGGACCTACTCATTTTATGGTCCCAAATTATGTATTTTTTCCCAACTAATTTTTTTAAAGATTTTTAATGATAGTACATAAATCATTGAGAAACCAAGTCATTCTAGCTGGACATCTGCTATTTAAATTAAAGGCCAATAAAATAGTGGAATACACTTTTCTGCTGAAAAACAGACAGATGGTCAGTTAATCAGAGTGCTTCATAAACTGAATATGAGATAGTATGATTAATTATCAAATATGTATTCATATATTAATCAGAACCTAACTTGAGCATAATAAAAAAGAAAAGTTTCTGTTTCTGGCCAAATATATTTGTTATTTTTGTAGGCTAGTTTCTTTGTGTTTGAGTTCAGGGATATTTTGTTTTCTTGCTTCTGCAGTCTTTTACTATGTGGTCTGTTTTCTCTGCATTTGATTGTACTTTTTCTGGTACTAGATAGGCTTGTATTTTTATTTTAAAATATGCCCTGGAGCACCTGGGTGCTCAGTCCCTTAGCCTGTCAGTCTCTGGATTTCAGCTCAGGTCTTAATCTCAGGGTCTTGGGATCAAGCCCTGCATTGGGCTCTGTGTTCAGTGGGCAGTCTGTTTTTCCATATGCCCCATCCTCCTGTTCATGCTCACACACTCTCAAAAATAAATAAATGAATCTTCAAAAAAAAATTAAAAATGTCTTGATATTTACTACTCTGTAATTCTGTTTTTTTTAAATACTTCTCATTAGATACATATTATGAACAATGATATGAGGAACTTGAGGGATCTTCCTTCCCTATCTCTTCTTTTCAGTATCCAGTTTTAAGAATCAATCCCACAGAACTACAGAACTTCCTCAAATTACGAGAGGTTATATCAATAACCCTATCCTCAACTGAAAACGTCATGTCAAAAATTCATTTCACATACCTCACCTACTGAACGTCGTAACCAACCACCCAGCCTTAAACATGCTCAGAACACTCACGTTAGCCTATAGTTGAGCAAAGTCATCTCACGTAAAAGTCTGTTTTCCAATAAAGTGCTGGATATTTACTCACTGAGTATTGTATTGAAAGTGAAAATCAGAATGGTTGCATGAGTCACAATGGCTTTATGTGTCTCTGTTGTTCGTCCTCAGGATTGCGAGGCTGCCTGATAGCTGGGATAGGAGACGGGATTGCACCGCGTATCACTGGCCTGAGAAAAGATGCAAATCCAAAATTCGAAGCGCAGTTTTATTGAATCCCTATCACTTTCACACTATTGTAAAGTTAAAAATTGTCAGTTGAACCATTGTACATCTGGGTCTGTCTGTATTATTTTTTACAGTGTACCTTAGTAGAATCTTTTAAATTTACATTTATATAACACAGTTGGTGTGTGCTTATTCTCCTTTCCACCTTCTCCCCTTCTCCTTCCATTTACTTTCTCTTTTGCCACTGTTATCCTTACATTTGTATTCTGAAACAAATGGCCTAAAAATATGAGCTTCAGTGTAATTACTGCAGTGTACTTGCTGATATAAAATCTGTCTCAGACTTTTCCTTCACTGAGTGTCTGCTAGATGTGGCTCCATTGTCTTCTTGAATTGAATGTTCCAAGGTGAAATCTCTTAACACCTTGGTTGTCCCTCTATTAAGAGAGGCTTCATAAAAAACAAAACAAAATAAAAACAGAAACAAAAACAAAACACCTTTCTTGTCCAGAAGATATTTTTTGGTTTTGTTTTAATTTTAATAAATTCACTCATTATCAATTTTTCTTATTTTTAACTATTTCAGTTTAATTTTCTCTGGCACATGTCTGCTATTTAAATATGCAGTTTCAAATGTTCTATTTTTCCCCCCAGAAAAGTTTTGCCTGAATTATATCTTAAAATATGGGTTTAAGTCCATTGTCTTAGTTTTCCTCTTTGGCTCTCCAAATATTTGTTTGATGGGTTTTCTTTGCAATCTATGCCTATCACTTTCTCCCTAATACCTTTTAATTATTGGTTTTTGTCTCCTTGTAGTTTGTTTGAGTGATAGGTGTCATATGTCTCTTTCCTGGGTACTGCATTGCACTTTCCATACTATTCATTCTCCATCATATGACAACTAATGTAGCCTTTACTTTTCCTGAAAGCCTCTTTTTTATTTTCTTCCCGAATTCTGTTAGCTCTTGTTTTGCCTCCTACTCTACTGTCTACCCAATACCTTTTATTGTCTGGCCATCTATTCCTGGTTCCCATTTTCATTTTTCAATTTCTTGTTTTGTTTTTGTTTTTAGGGTTTTTTTTTTTTGCTTCTTTTTACCCGGTGTCCACTTGGGTTTATTTCTGATTGTTGCTCATTTTTTGAGAAGGAACGAACTAAAATTTCAAGCTATGTGTTTTGAAGCATAATGGAAACCAAGCTGAGGCACTGTATAATCATTCTAAGCTTGACCACCTCCAGAAACCTTTCACCAACTGGGTTATTTCCTTTGCGTGGCAAACACTTGTCCTTTCAGTTTTTGGCATTCAAAACCTAGGGCTCACCCGGTTCTGTCTTCTTTGTACACTATTGCAACATTTTCTAGGTGTGGGGAGGAAAGTCTAGATAACAGAAAGTCTTCTTCAGAACTACCCCCTCCTCCCCATTTGAAGTTACATAATTAGCCTCCTAGGAACACTTCTCATTTCTCCTTTTTTTATTCTTACTATAGATTTTTCACTACAGCAACTGCTGTAATCAAGTAATTATTGAATATACCTTTGAGGAGCATGACACTACTGCAAATTCAAATGGACTCACATTATACTGATTAACTAAAGAAATGCTCAGAAATAGTAGTAAGTAGGCCTTTTAACTATATCTTATTAACAAGCTGAAAGTAGTATTTTATTCAGCTAGTAACTGGTAGAATTGAAATGTGAAGTCAGGTAGGCTGGTTGTACCAGCTTTGCTTTAACTTGTCTACATTGGTCTATTCTTCGTCTCCCTTATCTCAGTTGAGGTTTACAGTTTATACATTTTAAGGGACAGCAAGTCTGTAAAATAAGGGTAGAATAATAACAATTATTCAGAAATAACTACACACTTAGCCAGATTTTAGCAGAAGAAAAATATAAGTTGAAGTAATAAATCCCTTGGAGTAGCTACCAGATTGAGAAATGTATAGAGAGAAAGCCCTGGGGGGAATTCTGCTCCCAAATGCTGACTAATAGCAATGGAGACATTATTTACACATATCTCTGCAAGCAGGGATAAAAATGGACAAGACTCTGAAAATTATTGTGAACTAGAGTGATCATTTGAGTATATGAGGCTTGTTGGTATCAAAGGGTATCATCCAGAATTGGTCAAATAATCCAAAACCCTAGAATACCCCCAAAGATAAAAGAGCAAAAGGGCATAAGATAGGAATCTTGTTAGGGGCTCCAGAATGGCTCAGTTGGTTAAGCATCAGACTCTTGATTTCAGCTCTGGTCATGATCTCAGGGTTGTGGAACTGAGCCCCACGTGGGGCTCTGTGCTCAGCACAGAGTCTGCATGTCCCTCTCCCACCCCTTGCTTGTGGATTCTCTCTCTCTCTGTCTCAAATAAATAAAATCTTAAAAAAAAAAAAAAAAAAAGAGGGGCGCCTGGGTGGCTCAGTTGGTTGAGTGACTGCCTTCGGCTCAGGTCATGATCCTGGAGTCCCGGGATCGAGTCCCACATCGGGCTCCCTACTCTGAGAGGAGCCTGCTTCTCCCTCTGACCTCTCCCCTTTCATTCTCTCTCTCTCTCTCTCTGTCTCAATTAAATAAAATAAATCTTTAAAAAAAATTAAAAAAAAAAAGAAAGGAAGGAAGGAAGGAAGGAAGGAAGGAAGGAATCCTGTTAGACAGTTGAAACCAATCCAGAATGTAATCTGAGATAGCCCTTCAAACATCCCCATCCAAATTCACCTCCTTCAGGACAGAGAAAAACAGAACATAAACTACATAGTCCAAAAATAAAAGAACTGTAATTACAATAAATAAAATAAAAATATAATTAAAGTTTCCCATGCTACCAGAGGAAACATAGTACGTAGTTTCATTCACATAATATGGAAAATTGATTATGGGTCATTGAATTAGTCATATTGGATGCAAGTAAATTAAAGAAATCACACGACATCCTCACAAAGATATTACATAAGTCAAAAGAGAAAGCAAAAAAAAAAAAAAAAGAATTCGAGACCCATTTTGGAAATAGAAGGTTTTTCACTAAAGTCCACAAATGTTTCAAGCTATAGGAAAATTTAGACCTTTACATAAATTCAATATAATGGAGCCAAAATTTATATAATAAAACAAAACAATAAGATGAAATGGGAGACTTAAAATAGGGTGAAACAGATTGAAGACAAATATATCATAGCTATAAACAACACAGGACAGACTAGATATAGCTGTTGCCAAATTTTTTAACATGGACAAATGATTTAAG
Source organism: Nasua narica (assembly GCA_028533885.1). Lineage (NCBI taxonomy): Eukaryota > Metazoa > Chordata > Mammalia > Carnivora > Procyonidae > Nasua > Nasua narica. The sequence goes on from CM052799.1 coordinate 89,783,271, forward strand.
CTGCAAATGATTTAAGTGACTGCATGAAAAAAAATGGATTAAGGAAGTACTAAGATGATAATGGCTCCTGAGAATAAAACTTATTTCAAGACTGATGCACTTAAGTAAAAAACATAACGAATATTAAAGAAAGTATATTTAAATTACACTTGGAAAAATTGGTTCCAGAAATGAAGTAATTACTGATAAACATTTAACTTTTATCTCGGGTAAAATTAATATTTAGTTATTTGTTTATCAGCACACTCACTGAATAAGTAATTATGGTGTTCCTCCTTCTTGTCACTAGAATAAAATGCAGAAGACACATATGGATTCTGCTTAATGGAATTTACATTCCAGTATGAATGTACTGGATGTACCCTCATGAAAACCAGCAGTCCAAGAAATAACTAACATATAACTATGTTTCAGTAAATCTAATTAAGAAAATATAAACTGCCAGGATAATCAACAGAATGATTACAGAGAGTGTTAGGAAAAGTTTAAGGTAAGATTATTAAACATATAAGAATGATCCAACAATGGGAGGAAAAATGTTTCTAGGAAAGAAAAGGTGTAAAGGCTTATAAGCAAAGAAAGGAGTTGGCTTTTCAAATTTTTTTAGCTTTCTACACTGTAATAAACCACCATTACTTACTTAATTTGTTTCTACATAAATATACAACAGGATTGAGTTTATACTTTACAAATAGTTCTGTTTAAGTCATCTTAACCTATAAGAAGAAATAGTAACACGGTGCTACCAAATTGTTCTCCAAAGGGTTTGTGCCTATTTATTTTCTGCATCAATGACATCCTAGAATTTTCTTTTCCTTATAAACAGATGCATGTCTCACAAATATATTGCATTTTCTACCTTTAACTGTTAAATCCAATAAGATGATTCTCTTTGAGGGGCGCCTGGGTGGCTCAGTGGGTTAAAACCTCTGCCTTTGGCTCAGGTCATGATCTCAGGGTCCTGGGATCGAGCCCCATGTCGGGCTCTTTGCTCAGCAGGGAGCCTGCTTCCTCCTCTCTCTCTGCCTGCCTCTCTGCCTACTTGTGATCTCTCTCTCTCTCTGTCAAATAAATAAATAAAATCTTTAAAAAAAATTTAAAAAAAAGATGATTCTCTTTGAGTTCAGATAGCAATGATAAAACCATGTTTCTAAACAAACCAGTATAGTAATCTGCAGGTGTAGATTTGGTTTCCCAAAACCTTGAGAATACCACCTTCTTTTATAATAAATCTAAATGTCAAAAGAATATGAGATAACAACTCCCATATCCAGGAGTTAAGTTTCACTTCTCCAGGATTCTTTGGTTCTTTGTTAATTGGAGAACATGAACATCATATTAGGATTTTTTGGCTTTTATCAAATGCTAAGACACAAGGATTCCAGCAAGTTCTTGCCAACAGTTGACCAATTGTGGGGACTCTTTCAATGATTGTATTAGAATCCATCTCTTTCTAGCTTCATCAGTATCTCTCTGCCTCAGAAGCTGCTAGAACTGAGGCAAGAAAAAGCAGGTGTTTGTTGTGTTTCCAAAGTGGAGGCCTACATGCATATAGAAAACGTTCATATTCAAAACTGATAATCAGAAGAAAGACCCACTGTATCTTGAGTCATCTCATGGAAAGGGGGTAGGCGATGCATCTTCATAGTGGTCTGCCAAGCACGGAAGGAAATAGTGAGCCAACATCAAATAATTTTAGAGGCCAGGAAGTCCAAGATCAAGCAGATTATGTCTGGTGAGGACCAGCTGCCTGCTTCATAGTCATCTTTTTGCTGTGTCCTCACACACTTAAAGAGCAAGAAGTTGCTTTTAATACACAGATGACTATCGAATAAGAAAGCTTGATGAAGGGGAACCTGGGTGGCTCAGTGGGTAAAATCCTCTGCCTTCAACCCAGGTCATGATCTCAGGGTCCTGGGATCGAGCCCCGCATCGAGCCCCATATCGGGCTCTCTGCTCGGCAGGGAGCCTGCTTCCTCCTCTCTCACAGCTTGCCTCTCTGCTGCCTACTTGTGATCTCTCTCTCTCTCTCTCTCTCTGTCAAATAAATAAAATCTTTCAAATTAAAAAAGAAAGCTTGATGAAAAAAGATTGGAATGATTAAACAGCTAAGCCATTAGGTCTCTTGATAAGTAGGACTTTTTTCTACTTGCAATTGAAAATCATCAAATGTTTTAAGCAGCAAATGACGTGATTCCTTTATTTTTTTAGGGAGATCATTATTTTTTTTTTTCTGTATTGTGTGTTCATTGAATTAGAATGGTCCAGAGTAGAATTGGGGGGAATAGCTAGCTAATATCTGCATAGCTTATGTGACAATGACACTTCACTTTGGTGACGTTTGAATTCATTAAGAGAAATTAATACTTTTGTAATACTTCAGACACAAAACCGCCAAGTATACTAAAGGATTTTAAGTAAGTAATGATGAAAAAGGAGGACCTGAACATGACAGGTTTCTGGCTTGAGCATCCGGTGTCAGCAATGAGGAAACCCCAGTCTACTCAGGTAAAGAGGACCGGAGTGGAGAGCAATTTTGAGGTGAGGAAACTCAAACTTACTTTGGAACATTTAAGGAGATACTCAAAATAGGCAGTTCGCTATAAATAATTGGAGATACCACACAGTCAGCTGAATATAGCAGTCTCTGGATAAGAATTTAGGGATAAAGATATAATTGTGCGAACCACTGGCATAAAAATGACACTAAATTTCAAGGTTTAGTTTAAGAATAACAAGGGAAAGAACGTCAGGAGAGAAAAGGAAGAGGACTTGATTTAAAAGGAGGAAACAACAGAAGTGACAGATAAAAAGCAACCAATTGGATAACAATCAAAAGCCAAAAGGACATAGTACCTCAAACTACAGAAAAAGGTCACATAGTTAAATGCAAAAGGAGTTTACTTAGACCCAGACAAAGGAGTGTCCTTTGGAAAATGAGTAAGAAATAACTATATCAGAATAACCACAAGCATAGACATTACACATATATTATGGTATTGTGGAGAGAAAATATGGTAGGGAATGTAAATGACTTATTTTCTTCAACTTTCAAAGGGTATTAACATGGGGTGCCTGGGTGGCTCAGTGGGTTAAAGCCTTTGCCTTCGGCTCAGGTCATGATTTCAGGGTCCTGGGATGGAGCCCCACATCGGGCTCTCTGCTCAGCAAGGAGCCTGCTTCCCTTCTCTCTCTGTCTGCCTCTCTGCCTATTTGTGATCTCTCTCTCTGTCAAATAAATAAATAAAATCTTAAAAAAAATAAATAAAGGTTATTAACAGAAAAGTCTACAAATGATCAATCTAGATTTGAAAAATTATTGAAAGTTATGACATCAACTCCCAATACATATAAATATAATGACACATGTAAGAAAAATTGGGAGTGCAGAGGACTTCAGGAACTGTAAGATGGGTAGAAGGAAATACATGGTCTTTATTTCATCTTCTTTATCAGTAAAACACCACAGGCAAAATAATAGTATATAACAACAGATTCTCCGGAATCAACCACCTGGTTCAAATCCCAGCTCTACAACTTTATGGGAATGTAAATTTGCAACGTTATTAAACTTCTACATGCTTCACTTTCTTCATTTATAAAAGTAATGCTTGCCTCACAGGGTTGTAGCAAAAAGTGAAAGGAATTAATCTGTGCAAAGCACATAGAAAAAACTCCATTATTTGATGAATGTTTTCCATTCTTATACTGTCTGAAGTTGATGAATCAACTTAATTATGTCATATAAAACATAAAAAAACCCACAAAATGTCAACTATGTCACTATGAATTTTCCAATCACTATGAAAAAAAGTCACACACACAGAGTAAAACAGATTATCAGCATGACAAGTGAGAAACTAATGGAAGCATTAGGAATAATTATAATAATAAATGAAATGAAATTATAAAGAAATCCTCTCTATATTAGTTGCATTAATAAAAATAAATAAGATTCTGGGGCACCTGTGTGGTTCAGTCAGTTAAGCCTCTGCCTTTGGTTCAGGTCATGATCACAGGGTCCTGGGATCAAGCTGGCATCGGGCTCCCTGCCAAACACGGAACCCACTTTTTCCTCTCCCTCTGCTGCTCCCCCTACTTGTGCTCTTTTCCAATCTTTCTGTCAAATGAATAAATACAAAAAACTTAAATAAATAAATAAATAAGATTCTGTGTCTTTGTCTTATTCAAAAGACATACTTTAAAGTGAACAGTGAAAACTCTGACAAAGAGGAGCATTTTATAATAATAAATTCACAGTCTATATAAATCAGCAAAAGTCATAAAAAAATATAATGATACATATAATAATGTTAAAATACCTAGGGTATAAACTAATTATAGCAATAGTTTTTCAGTTTGCTGGAGATTTCTTCATTTCCTAAAGAGCAACTCTGGTTTTATATTCTCAAAATAAAGAAATTGATACATATGTTTTAGGGATACCTTATATGTTATTTCTATATTAATTCCTACCTTCTATTCTAGTATACAGAATTAAATTTGTGGGCAGAAGAAATTTTTAATAAATATTAACATTTTTAAAGTACAAATTATTATAAATAAGTCAAATAATTAGCTAAAAATAAATCATTAAAATATCCAAGTTAAGATATATAGACATAAATGAAACAAAACCAAACAAAACAGTAGAATTGATTGATAATATTCAAAAGCTGGTTTATTATACAATACTGAGAATGATAGTTAAATTCCCAATAGACACAATGAAAGCTAGAAGAAAATAAAATGGCATTTTTTATCTGTGAAATAAATTGCCAAAATAAAACTCAATATTTAGAATATATATGTACGTACATATATAAATTACAAAAATAAAAAGAAATAAAGATAATAAATAAAGACAGAAATACAGAAATATCACTAGCAATCCTATACTAAAAGAATTAGTAAAGGAAGTACCTCAATGGGAGGAAGATGACCCAAGAAGTAAACATGAAAATAAAAGAAGAAAAGAATAGCAATGAAAGGGCAAGGATGTTGAGCAATATAAATAAATATTGACAACACAATAAATTAAATTGGTATCTTATAAGTTTTGGAAATCAGAGCAAAATTTCCAGAAAAAATAATGAAGTGATAAACGAAAAATATCTGAAAATATTGAGTTAAAAAATGAATATTATAATCTCAAGACTAAACACAAAAATAATAATTAAGATGAATAACTGTAAGTTAATATAAGGAAAGCTGAAAAAAATGTATATCTAGTTAATTTCAAAGGGAAAAAAGAAAATGAAAGGATTAAAAATACAGCTAAAATGGGGAAAATTAGATGTCCCTTGAATATGTCAATCATTATATTAAATTAATAAAATATTAATTAAAATGTAATGATTTACATGTGGATTTTTAAAAGTGTGTTCTGCTTCCAAGATGTAAAGCTTAGATAAGAAGACATCAAAAGTTTCAAAGTAAAATGATGAAAATAATATACAATTTAAACACTAACCAAAAACGTCAATACATAAGCTAATATCAGACAGAGGAAAATTTTTTTAATAAAGCAATTTCCTGGAGATGCATTTCATTATAATAAAAGGCCAGTTTAACAGGAAGATATCACAATGCTAATATATTATGAATATAATATATGGCTTCAAATATAAAAACAAAAATGATCAAGACTAAAATGAAAAATTAAATTGACTCACAATCATAAGGGAACTTTCAACACTGCTTTCTTGAGGGTTGATAAGATAAGCCACCAAAAATATATATATATAAAATAACAGAAAAACCAGATTTAACTGATATTGAAAGTAAATTGCAGTTAACAATAAAAATGCTAAAATACACTCTATATGCCATGGGACATTAATCACAACTGACTTTCAAATAAGAGCCAATTAATTTCATAGGGTTAGATATTAAACAATATACTTATAAATAATCCATAGGTCAAAAAATCCATAACAGAAGGTAAGAAATATTTTTGTCTGAATTGTGAAGACATCACATTCAATGGGAAGCAGCAAAAACAGTGCTTAGAGAAAAATGTATAGTCTTAAGTAACTACTTTTTTCAAGTTTTTATTTAAATTCCATTCATTAACTTACATGTAATATTAGCTTCAGGTATACAATTAAGTGATTGATCACTTACATACAATATCCAGTGCTCATCACAAGTGCCCTCCTTACTACCCATCACCTATTTAACCCATGCCTCCACCCACATCCCCTCTAAGATCCCTCAGTTTGTTCTCTATAATTAAGAGTCTATTTCTTGGTTTGCCTCTCTTTATCTTCCTTTTTTTCCCTATGTTCATTTGTTTTGTTTCTTAAATTCCACAAATGAGTGAAATCATATGGTATTTGTCTTTCTCTGACTGACTTATTTCTCTTTGCATAACTCTAGTTCCATCCATGTCATTGCAATGGTAAGATTTCATTCTTTTTGATGGCTGAGTAATACTGAATTGTGTGTGTGTATGTGCCTAGTAGTGCAATTGCTGGATGTTAGGGTAGTTCTATTTTTGTTTTTGAGGAACCGCCATACTGTTTTCCACAGTGGCTGCACCAGTTTGCATTCCCACCAACAGTGCAACAGGGTTCCCCTTTCTCCACATTCTCACCAACAACTCTTGTTATCTGGGTTGTTAATTTTAACCATTCTGACAGGTGTGAGGTGATATCTCATTGTAGTTTTGATTTGTAGTTCCCTGAAGCCAAGTGATATTGAGCACCTTTTCATATCTGTCAGCCATCTGTTTGTCTTCTTTGGAAAAATGTTTATTCATGTCTTCTGACCATTTTTAACTGGATTATTTGGTTCTTACATGTTCAGTTTTATAAATTCTAAATAGATTTGGGGTATTAACCCTTATCAGATATGTCATTTGCAAATATCTTGTTCCATTCTGAAGGTTGCTTTTCAGTTTTGTTGATTGTTTTCTTTGCCGTGCAGAAGCTTTTTATCTTGATGAGGTCCCAATAGTTTATTTTTGCTTTTGTTTCCCTTGCCTCAGGAGACCTATCTAATAGGAAGTTGCTACACAGTTGATGTCAAAGCGTTTACTGCCTGTGTTCTCTAGGATTTTGATGGTCTCACATTTCCTGTCTCTCATTTAGGTTTTTTGAGACAAAATAACTATTTTAGATAAGAAATTCAAGAAATCAGTAACCTAATATTTGGTTTCAAAAATCTAGGGAAAAAACAGTACATCTCACTCAAGATATGGAAGAAAGTAAATAATAATAATAATAATAATAATGAAATAGAAAAAATATACAATAGAGCATAGAAAATCCAAAAGTTACTTATGAAAGCAATAAAAAGTAATTAAACCCTCAGCAAGATTATTCAAGACAATAAGGAAATAAAAATCAAGCTACCAATATTAGGAATTAAAAAGGAGATATAAGTGTAGATCCTCAGTACAATTCAAAGATTATAAAAATTAGGAACTATTAAACAGTAACAAATTTGACAGTTAATTTGAACAGACCAATTTCTTTAATCATAAATAGTTGCAGAAAATATTTTATAGCTGCTGTATCATTTCATCATAAAACTGTTAGCAAATTAGGAGTGGGAGGCAACTTCTTTGCTCTGATAAAGAGTATCTACAAAATTCCTTTATCAAACGTCATGCAAAATGGAGACTTGCTGAGTTTCCACCCTGAGAACATGAGTGACTTGACTGTACCCACTATTACATCATAATATATCACACTGTAATAGAAGTGCTAATCAGTACAATAAGGGAAGGAAAGAAAAGGTTAAATTTTTTTGAAAAAATAAGAAAAGAAAAGGATGGAATAACACTAGCACGATTCACACATGATGTATGATCAAGGGCATGAATCTATATACACCAAAAAGATAGGGATGTCCATACTGCTTTCTTAATAAAGCCTAACAAACCAAGTATCTATATCCAAACAATGGAATAGTATACAACAATGAGAATTTTTTAAAATATATATAATTTATGTGCTCGCTTCGGCAGCACATATACTAAAATATATATAATTTAAACTATATTTATTCACAAAAATATGAAAAACTATAATTATTCACAAAAATATGAAAAAATTTACCAAGATAATGTTTGGGAAAAGAAGCCAGACACAATAAGCAAAATGTCTCATTTTCACAAAAGTGAAAAATAATAGACAGTAGAGTTGGGAACAGTGATTACCCTTGCCCTGGGCAGTGTCTGGAAAGGGCCCAGGGTGGGCTTCTAGCCTGCTTGTGATGTTCACTGTCTTGTACCATGTAATGAGTAGGAAGATGTTCACTTCATGAAGATTCATCAGATTGTGCACTTCTGCTTCCCTTGCTCTTCTACAAGCAGGCTCTAATTTAATAAAAAGTTTACTTAAATTAATATTTTATAATGAAATATTCCCACTGATGTTGGAGCAATAAAAATTGCTTCTCTCATCCATATCATATTATCATTTTATGGAAGTAGTAGTCACACCATTAGGGAAGGAATCAATAACAAAAAATATTAGAAGGGAGAAAACAACAAAGACTTATTTGTAATTGATGTGATTTTATGCTTAGAAAATTCTTCGGAAAAACTTTTGGGAGTAATAAAAGCCATGCAGTTATCAAGCTAAGGACAAAACTAATATATAATAGTATAAAACAATTTTCTGCATGAAAGTTACAAAGTACAAAAGTATAATGAAAAAGAGACCCCATTAAAAATAGCAGCTAACATCTACAACGCTTAGGAATAAATTTAACAATAATTGTGCAGAATATTTTTATGAACAAAATAAGACTCCAGATGCTTACCCATTCTATTATGGATCATCAGGTGAATTTGTGTTGCCCAGAGATAGCACTGAGACAATTTTTCCTTACATGGATTACTTACAGAAAAATATGGGAGTTGAGGTTATTGACTCCTTGTCCTTCAGGATGTTTCTCAGCCTCCTTCCCTTGACATTATAAGCTTGATTGTTCACAGATTACAAATTAATTCTTAATCATACTTAGTGAAACATATTTAGGAATGCTAACTTGCTATTAGAAATAGAATTCTAAAACCAAATAGGAATGATTTCTGATATGCTTATTATTAGCCTTCTCCTATTCATTAGTGGAGGTAATTAAGAGTTGGCTGCAAAAACAAAACATTCATTAACAGTCTTTTATTTTCCTTGCTCTCTCTCCTTATGGAGTCTATTGTTCAAATTCTGATGCCTTTTCACATAATTTTGCCTTTGTGTTTACGAAATTCAACTTTCTGGTAGTTACTTCTCATTCCTCTAGGATAAAAGGAAAGTGAACCAGATATAGTCCAAGAGGGAAGTAATTGAAACACTAAGGCTCTGGAATTGTTTCAAGAAAATGCTAGTGGAGTGCATTTACCTCTCCAGTCTGGAGAGACATAGCTTGTGAAAAAATATCTAGTGTACTTATTATTGATTTTTAAGTAAATGTGTATTCAAATTCAAATGCGTATTTTATTCATGAATGCTTCTCCCTAAGGTATCTAAATAAGATGGCATTTAAATCCTTATGTAAATATAAGAGTAAAATTAAGTAATTATGGTCACCTGTAGATGACAAAGGATCTGACAAAGGTTTAGCTTTTGAAATTTTTCACTTGTGATTAAAAATAGACTCTCAATTATTAGGAAAACCTAAAGAGTTTTGAAAATATCATTACAGTAAATATTAAACATTTTAGTCAACCGTGTTATAAAGTAGATCCAAGCAATGGTACCAATTTTTATGGTTAATTTTCAAAATTAAAATGCCTGTTCTCCTCTGCTAATACAGCAGAAGAAACAACGTGGGTAAATTGGTTAGCATATTGTCTGATATTTAACGTGTGCCATAATGATTGATCATGGAGTTATTTACAGTATTAGTATTTTTTTTATTTTTTAGAAATATTCATATATTTTAGCATTTAACTGACTTCACTGCAAGGAACATATATACAAGTGGGCTTCCCTCTCTCAGGGAAATCTGGGAATTACTGAGTTGGTACTATGATGGTTATCATATACATGGATAGCACAGTGCCTGGCATTTAATAACTAGTTGAATGAATGAATAAATGAAGGAATGTACCTTTGAAAACCTGATTACATCCAGTGATAGGAAAGAGTCAGTGCCTTTTTTGAGCACTAAAACAAATCCTTACCATGAAATTTTAGGGCCAAAATTCCCAGGTGTCTGTCCCCTAATGATTGATATTCCTTTCTCTGACCAGATTATAGTTGAATTAAATTCCCTTCTGGTGTTGAATACTGACCCACTGGGTATAATTAACCTCCTCCACAGCCTCCCCCCCGCCCCGCGTTCCCCCTGCCAGAAGGGTCATTTATCTTGTCTGAAGTAAATATTTAATTACCCAAGCCTGTTTGACTTTTCTGACTTGTCGTAATTTTAGAAACTGTTCTGCACTTAAAAAAGTATTCTAGATAATTCTGTTTTTATATTAATCCTTCTTGATGAGAAGTTTAGACTATATAACAAGAAATTAGAGCGAAGAGGGAGCTTCCACAAATCTTCATACAGTAATTTTAATAGCAATATAGATAAATATGCAGTGGTGCACATTTTTGGTACTTAGGAGTCAGTATTGACTGGATTGAAAAGCTTCTCTTTAGTCTATTTTATACTGCATTGGTTTAACACATATGTCTTGATTTGCTATTTGAATAAATAAAGTCAGAGATTGCAAAAAAACAAAACCTACATACAATATAGAGTAATAGTGTTCTAATGTAAGCCAAAAATACACGAGAGATCAGACAATAAGGTGAGATAGGAGAAAATATATCTTTAGAAAATAAATCCTAATGCTTTTTAAAAATACATTTAAGTATGTTTTATTGGAATTTGATTTTAACTTTATTATTTTTTTAATTTTCAAATTAAAAGATAACTATGGAGTATAATCATCATAGTGTGTTCATTCTTCTATTCCTTGTGTTTTTGAAATATGCACATATTGTCAAATGAAGTATTTATGGTGATCACATGTGTTGGTATTAAGCATAATTGAAGAATACAATCTCCAGTGGAAGACATGTGAAAGATTGGATATTTTGCTACAACTTCCTATAACTTATAAGAATGAGTTTGCTATTCAAAATTTCTTCAAATTCTTCACCATCTATGTTTTAAATTCTTTATTTTCTTAAAGAGAATCTCAACCATGATCCTCCATGGGAATGTTAGAATAAAATTCATTATATATAACTTACAATTTCTGCTACTCTGTTTAAATTTTCACAATCTATGTTTCCAAATTCACTCTATATAATGTTATTGGAATAATAGAATGATCTCTAAGAGAGAAGAGTGGGGAGGCAGACAGATAGTATCAGCTTAAAAATGGCTCACTGCTTTTGGAGGAAAATCAAAGACCTTAGGATAATATTCATGAATACCTAACCAAACCTACTTTTGCAGTTTTTTGTACTTACAACACCAAATCCATCCTATGCTCAATTGAACTACACTACTAATGCTTCTCTCAAAAATAGTGGAGCAGAGAAATGATGGGGGAGAAAAAGGACCTGAGAGCAAAGTGAAAAAAGTTTCATAGTAAGTATATGTTAAAATGTAGTAATTCTCTAGAAAGTAATACTGTATATTAATTATACTTCAAAACAAATAACAGAAATTTTGAAAATGTAGTTTTCATCCTGTAAAATGGATGAGTCATTTTCAATTCATAATTTTATGGTTTACATGGAGTTCTCAGCTGTTGTTCAGTGCAGACAAATGCATGGGCTAGATGGACAGTCTTTGAAAGTCATAGTCATGATGTAGTTTCCAGAACTCTAAGATCAAGCAAGGAATATCCCATAGAATATTAACTTTCAATTAGGTTATTTCTTTCTACATGAAATTTACTATGTACACAATTTTCGTTTTTTAACATTGCTATATTTTATGTGACAAATTGAATTTGATAAGCTTCTACATGATTTCTAGTGGAAATTCTAATAAAATCTAATGGTAAGCATTTGAAATGCATGTGGTATAGTAAGAAGAGTAGTAGAATACAGGCAAGAGATAGAAGCCTCAATTTTTCAAATCCTGTCTCTATCATTAATTATTTGAAGAAATCACATAACATTTCTTGGCAACTATTTTCCCAATATATTTAAATAAAGGGCTTAATTGAAATCTTAGTTTCCAAATCCATATCCATGAAACCACCAAGGCTCTGGCTTAAGTGGACATAAGCATCATCTGGAAAGCTTGTTAAAAATGTAGATTCCGGAACTCTTCTTCCTCCTCTCAACATTTTGACTGAATGGTTCTGAAAAGATGCATGGGTCTATGAATTCCAAGTAGGAAACCCTGGGCATTCAGTAGAGATAGTTCATCCATGATATCAAGATATGTCTTTTAAGATTTTTCCTGGATGCCTCAAATACATTGTTGAGTGATGAGTTTCCCCAGGGTTCTCAACATCCCATTTATCTGCCTTATACATTGGGTGCCCCTTAAATTTTTCCCTAACTATGGAATTGATCATTGAACCTAATATTTTATATCACTCTCAGACAAAAAGTAGAAAAAATTCAGTTACTGAAATAATTGTTTAGCGCAAATCACTATGTCCCTTTCATTGTTTAGATTCCCAATCTGGAATGTTTTGAAAAGCACAGTAATTTATTTTGAATATGTTAGTTTAAAGATTAATCAATCAATTAATTGATTAATCAAGGTCATATCCTATGACCCACAAGCAAATGAGTATAAATAAGAACTGAAGAGTACATTTTACATAACACATTTCTCTGAAAATAGAAATGTATGTTAATATTATTTCCTTAAAGAAAACACAAATAAGACCAAGTAGTTGACATTTGATCTAAGCATACATTAGTGACAGTGTATACATTGAACTAAAGACATGGAACATAATTTCTTTCACAGATTTGTTAGATGTGTTGAAGTAGAAATGACAGTTGGGTATGTGGGAAACAAATGTGTACCTCAAAGAGAAGAGCCACTGGAAAGATTAAATTAGGAATCTATACTATAGAGTTACTCCTGATTAAATTGACTATAAAATTATTTCAGACTATTATCATTTACATTCTAGTAAATTTACATTTACATTCAACTATTCATAGAAAGAATGTAGATAAATATCTCTAATTATTTGAACATTCAACTAAGTGAAAATAAGGGTGTTTAAATTTTTTCCCAGTTTCACTGAGATATAGCAAACATACAACATTGTATAAGTTTAATGTATATAAACTTAAAGGTTTATATAAGGTATATATAATGATTTGCATATATATACACACACATATATATCTATATATTTAGGTCTATAGTGGCCTATATATATCTGATTCACATTACCTCCTCTCATGATATATGCATTTTATCATCTCATAAGAAGAGGAAGTATAGCATAATAAGGTATTTAGAGACAGATCACATCACATAACTTCTATTACAGTATATTATTACAATTGTTCTATTTTATTATTACTGTTGTTAATTCTTCACTGTGCCTAATTTATTTTTCTTTTTTTACTTTTTTTAAGATTTTATTTATTTGACAGAGAGAGATCACAGGTAGGCAGAGAGGCAGGCAGAGAGAGAGGGGTAAGCAGGCTCCCCACTGAGCAGAGAGCCCAATGCGGGGCTCAGTCCCAGGACCCTGAGATCGTGACCTGAGCCAAAGGCAGAGGCTTTAACCCACTGAGCCACCCAGGCATCCCACTGTGCCTAATTTATAAATTAAGCTTTATTAAAAATATGTATATATAGGAAAAAACATAGTATGTATAGAATTTGTCCTGAAACCATCCACTGGGGGTATTTATCCCTCATGGATAACTACTTGGAACATGTTCCCTGCTGGAGAACTACTATATAGAGAAAGTGTGGGAGCAAAGAAAGGAAATTATTGACTGGCTATATAGCTTAAAGTCTAATTGGTGCTGTTGATTGATTGTCATTAGCATACTGATTTTATAATCTTGAGGCATTTATAGGCTTAGATTTTGGTGTGCTAGGTAGAGCCACCTCAACCTAATGGCCTCCTATTTAATGAATTTAACAATTCTTATTCTCAAATATTTTAAAGCAGTAGTAATCTCCAAATTATGACAGAATCATAACATATATAAATTCAATTTGAGAATTCTCAGTTTTTCTGTTAATTTTGCTCAAATATTTAAAACTATATGCTACATGGGACGCCTGGGTGGCTCAGTTGGTTGGGCGGCTGCCTTTGGCTCAGGTCATGATCCCGGCATCTTGGGATCGAGTCCCGCATCGGGCTCCTTGCTCCGTGGGGAGCCTGCTCCTCTCTCTGCCTCTGCCTGCCTCTCTGCCTGCTTGTGTTCTCTCTCTGTTAAATGAATAAATAAAAAAATCTTAAAAAATAAAAAAAAAACTATATACTACAAAACCAGTTTGTTTTTCCATAATGATCATTTATTATCCTGATATTATTGTATTTCAAATCTTCTTACAGCCACACAAAATATACTTACAGGAGTTATCAACAATTTTAAACATAAAACATCAATACTTATGATTAATAATGCCTTCTAAGAATTATTCTTCATAGCGTACTTCTTAAATGATTCTTTTTCTCATTGTACTAAGGACACAATATTCTGGTTGTGGTTGCCTTTTGAAGGAATTTTCTCCTCTTCCGTTTTACAAACTAGGCATAAAGGGGACATATTATATGATCTCATGTTTTGGAAGAATAAAAACTAAGCCTATTAGTAATTGCTATCAGAAGCCTATTCAAAAATGAATGCAATGTGGTTTTGAAATTCTTAGTTTGCTCTAAGAGAATATTCAATTTTCTCGTTTTATACAATAATGCAGAGTTTGGCACTATTATTGATTTTTATCTGATTCAGAATGATTCTGGTGTGCTTTTAAGTACCTAATGCCATGTGGAGCATTAAGTAGTAGGAAGTGTTAGACTGAAGGCATGGTATAGCCATTACTAGTGTTAGAAAAGGAGTCTAGTCACATTCCTACCTCTGCAGTCAAGAAAATATCAGTAATATGCTGGATTATCAAAGTATAATCAGAAATAGGAGCATTCGGATTGTGGGTGGTATAAGTACAGTCAATAGAGATATATTAATAATTTTTTCAGCCTTAAATATTTCTAACTAGAATCTTTATATATCTCACTATAAAATACTCTAGGGTTCATGTTTTTGGAGTGTTTTCCTTGTAAAATGAAGGGGAGCAGAATGTACCAACCAAAATATGCCTCTAGCATGATTATTTTGGACTGATCATCTTTGAGAGGCTGTAGACTCAGCAGAATCTCTGGGGGAAAAAATAGAAGTTCCTTTTTTGTGAAGGAACTTTATTTACATTAATAAAGGAAATTTCCATTGATAAGTGTCTCCCTCTCTCCACCAAGAAGAGAAAAAAATAACTAAATCTCCACAAACTCTTATTTTTCTTCCCCTATAAAGCAATAATGGAAGATTAGATGGTTGAACTCTTAATTTCCATAACACCTATGACAGTGTGAATAAACTTCAGCCCCCTCTCTTTACTATGGCAGCTTCCTCTACAGCCACATAATCATATGAAAAGTGTATTTGGTTCATCAAGTTGTCTGTCAAATTGAAGACAGATCAAACAACTTATACAATTAGTAAATTAAAATAATAATAATAATAACCATTACATCTCAGAGAGAAATACAATAAGGAAATTATTTGGACATATTTACATTTCCCTTGACATAGACACCCGGAATATCGGATATTATCTGTGTGGGAACAAAAATTATTTAATCAGTAGCTCTAAGGAGTGAAAAACATGAAAACATCACTATTAACTGTTTGTTTCATCAGATAGTCTCAGAGTTTCTTCTTGGGAAAATAAGAATAAGCTGTTCTAATGAGTAGTGGCAAGAACAACTCCAACAGTCTTTTAACTTAGGAGTAACTAAATAAACCAGAACTTGGAGCAAGACAGCAAATGCTCCATTTCAGCAGCATGATAAATAATGAATAGGTTATTAAAACACAAGTGATCACATTGCTTCATCCAACTCCATATTACAAGAGCAAAGGGACAAATAATGCTAACGACTTATAGGAAATTTAAAACTCCTAAAAGGAAATACAGTGCATAAATGAGCTCAGTACCATAAATCTGCAGAGCTTACTTACAGCCATGAGGGAAATCACAGAGAGCAGTTGTTCAGAGAGATTTAAAGAGGACTTGCACATTCTCCTGAGCAGCTAGAATAGATGAGCAACTGAAGCAAGGCTATCACAGAAAGTTAACTCAGCGCCTCCTGCCCTCCAGCTTCAGGGTAACACCTGATGGCTGGAGGAGGGCCTGGGGAAGATCCTATCCCCACTCAATTGCAAATGAGAATTAAAAGTGGGATGACAATGAATTCCTGAAAGCTTTATATTTAATTCAAAACTGAATTTATTGATTTTCTTCCCAGTAAGTTCTTTAAAATCTTTAATCTAGTCTTTTCAGGGCCCATAAGATGTATTACTTTGGCACAAAGGTATTTTCCGTGGAATCTGCTTTAATCCTTTATTTAAATCCAAAATACAAAGTAAAATCCAACAGATACAAAAAACTAAAATACCATAAAAACAAATACTCTACGCCCCAAAGGAATGATAAAAGAAATGCAGTCTCACGAAGTTTTAGTTTTTACCTTAAACTTTAAGCAAGAGAAAGCAAGAGTTTAAAGACAAGAATTATCAGGAGGGTTTTGCAAATGAGTCTCAGTTATAAATACCTAGGAAAAGGATGATGTGTGAGCAAAATTAAATGCATTTTGAACAAAAAGACAAAACAGCATGATTACCTTTGAAACGTCTGAGAAAATGGTCATAAAATATATGAGGCAGAAACATTTAAAATTTACAAACTAATAAGCATTCACATAATTTTAAATAATTTTTGGTGTCTTTTTAATTTTAATTAAATGTGATTAGGATATAGCCTTAATATACTGTAAATCTTTGCAAATACAATTGTATACTTGTGGAATATAATTTTCTTTATTCAAAATGTTTCACAATGATTCACACTTTTGTCACCAGATGTAAATTATTTTCCTTAGTTTGGGGCAGTATTTTCACACAAAACCCCTACTAACTGAAAAACTAAAACTGTGAAAGCTGTGCTACTAAGCAATGATTTCAAAATAGACACACTTATATTTATTTGTTTCATAAGTCTCACATTGAAAAATACCTAACTTCAAATATGCTAAAAATGGGAGTTTTTTTCCAAGGTAATGAGTTTCGTAAAAGATTAACAAAGAATTGCCTGTATATCTTCTTTTTCTTTTGGAGTCAGAAAAATATCCAATTCAGAATAAAAGATGATCAAAATATTATGATAGATTGTATGTTCTCTATTATGCTTTGGCCTCTTTGGATAATCACTTATATCCTCTTAGTTTTTATAAGTGCTAACCATATTCTCTTAGATTTTGAAATTTAATTGAAATGTTTATGAAATGTGTCATATTGAGCTTCCAAAAATATATCTTCTTCCTATGAAATGTACATGTACATGTATGTGTGTTTAATGAAGAGGATTATATACTTATACTCCTATTTCCACCAAGTGCACAATTCTCCAGTACTTTTTCTGACTACAATTTGATTTCTGAGTCATGTCTGATATATCAAGAAATTCAGGAAACACTAGTAGTAAATGCATGTTTACTTAGAAACAACTGTACAGGGACGCCTGGATGGCTCAGTTGGTGAAGCGTCTGCCTTCAGCTCAGATCATGATCTCAGGGTCTTGAGGGTACTGGGATGGAGCACCATAGGACTCCCTGCTCACTGGGGAGTCTGCTTCTCCCTCTGCCCTCCCCCACCTTGCTCACTCTCCCTCTCAAATACATAAAATCTAAAAAAATAAAAAAAAGAAACAACTGTATAAAAAGTGCAACTCGAACGGGATGTCAAAAGATGTTCATCATCAGTTCAGTAGGATTTTATCACCTGGGATGAAATAAACAATAACCTTTCACTTTTCCTCCCTGTTTTATTTAGTATTATGCATCCTAGAGTTTAAGAATCAAAGTGCTAACTGTCTCCAACTGATGCAATCTCCTCTTGGGACCAAGGCAGTAATAAGTCAGAGCTGATGTGTGGCTCTAAAACCTCCTAAAGGTGAAACCAAACAATAAAACTTACTTTGTATGGTTTTGCCTTAAGAGTTAACATAAAGAAAATAAACTTGTAACAATGAAATTATTTTTCATATGAAGCTCAGAATATTTCTGTCTACTTGAATAGCTAACGATCAAATTATACTTTTAATATTTAAAATTCTATTTAAAAATTAGTTGTTATTATAAGGAATTCATTTATCATTATTTTCTTTTTATTAGTTTTTTTTTAATTTAGTTCAATTTCCAACAAAGGTATCATTGAAGTGAGTGACTGGTTAAACTGTATCTTAGGAATTTTCTAAATTTATTTTAGTGTTCAATATAAAATATTTTATTTATCAAATCCCCTACTGTCAGACATTTATTTCTTCATAATTAAAAATGTGCAACAAATCATCATTACAGATGTTTCCTTGCATATATATAAAGATTTTTGTTTAGAATAAACTCCCCAAAATGTATATCTTGGTCAAAGTAACAGAACATTTACAGTTTTACAAGTCATAGATAAATTGATCTTCATACCCCCATATTTATTTACTTTTTAATTCACTAATTCTCTAAAATTTCTAAATTTTATGAGTTATTATCACACTACAACATGTCATGGAAGGTGGATAATGTACATTAAAAATTAGCAATGATACTCCTTTGGCACTAATTTATAATTATCAATCAGGTATATAGGTCCATTCAGAAATGTTTCCTCTAACAGGAACCGGTAAGTGTTTTGTCATATACTCTTAAAAAATGTTTTCTTTTGGAAGAATTTTATAATTATAGAATTTAGAATTTTAGAAAAGTTGCAAAGATAGTACAGGGAATTCCCTGCACACTTCATCCGATTTCTCCTAATGTTAATTATCAAAAGTAAGAAACCAAACATTAGTATATAACTATTAACTAAATTCTAGACTTGATTTGGATTTCACTAGTTTTTCCACTTAGGTTCTTTTTCTGTTTCAAGAGACCATTGAGAATATCACTTTGCATTCCTTGTCATGCCTCCCACTGGTCTCTGAAAGTTTCTCAGTCATTTCTTGTTTTTCATGACCTTCATACTTTTGAGAAGTATTAGGTATTTTACAGAATATCCTCAATTTGGATCTATCTGGGTTTTTTTCCTCATGATTAGAATGGAGTTACAGGTTTTCAAAAATATATAAGAGTGAAATGTCCTTTGCATCTCATCATCTCATGGAGCACACCATATTATTTAGAAATAAAGTACTGAGTCTAGCCCACTTTAAGGGATGTGGTGATTTACTGGCAAAGTATCTGTATCTATCATTTGGAAATCTTCTGTAAGGAAGTTTATTCCTTTCCTTGCTTTATTTCTGTGATCTTTTCTTTATAGCTATATAGATTCAAGGGCATTTACTTTATACTTTATGTTATAAACCAATACTATATTATTTATTTTGTTTTTAAATTTTTCCAGCTTTGATCATGGGGCACTCTTTCAGGTTGGTTCCTGTGATTTTTTACATGTTCCCCTTACTTTTGCTTTTTAAGCACTTAACTTTCTCTTACTACAAGGTGCTCCAGGTTCATTGTGTATTTTCTCTTTCCCAGGGCTAGAATCAATGATTTCTCCAAGAAGCCTGGTTCCTTTTTTTGGAAAATGGTATTTAGAAACCAAGATCTGAGTGGTGAGTATGCTCACAGCTCCTGAGGTGTCATTGCTTTTAGCCCATCTCTATGGACACAGCTGGGTCATATATGTGTGTAGCCTATGCATACATACATATTTATGATCATTTTTGTGTCTAGTCATCTGTATATACATTAGGCTTAACCTGAGTTCATACTAAAGGCTGTGACTCTCACTCATTCTGTCATGTACTTTTAATTCTGCTTTCTGTTGATTTACTTAAAGCATATGCAAGCATTGTCCTGACAGAAAGAAAAAGTTTTAAAAATTATATACAGTATTCAACAATATTTACAAACTCAATATTTGATATATTAGCAATATTTTAATTCATCCCATCAGCTAATCCCTATTAATCATAAGGAAACCAAAGAATAGAGAAAATAGGTAATTTAGCCCAGTTAAACATTTAAACATGAATTAGGACCCATATGTGGTAAGGCTTAATAACAGTGTGTTTGCAATTGTCTCAATGTGGAGAAGAAAACTTCCCATATCAGCTTTATTTCAGGAGCATGTGTATGTGGTGCCAATAAAGACAGAAGAAGGGGAAAGAGAAGTGGATAGATCAGAGTAATATAAAAGATACTTATGTTACTTAAAACAATAAATACGGATATGAGTTGCATTAAATATTTATATGTTAATCCCTTAACTACAGTTAATACATTAAGTTTAAATATTTTTAAGCAGCATCAATGCCTTAGGAAAAGATTTATGGTAATAAAGTTTGACAGTTATTTGAAATTGCTTATGTATGTGTTAGCTGACATTAGCATAAGTAAATTGCTTCTGTTCTGGAATTCACCTTGAAGCCATTTCTGAATTTGATAATTCCCTATTCTCTAATACTCAAGTCATATTTAAATAAAAAATGAGAAGAAAACTGTGCCTATTACCTCTGGTTATTCAGTATGTTCATGGGTTTCTAAGTATAGCACATGGTACTAACTGCCATTATATAGCCACTGTGTGTTATATTTTACATAACTCAAAACAGAGACCTCAAGGATCCACTAAGAAAGGTGATTGACTATAATAATTGATTTCTTACTGTATTTAGTTTATTTCCATAGGTTATTATTTTGGAAATCAACAAGAGAGCAGTTGAACACCACCCCTAAGGATATCTAAGCTAGCCAGTCAAAAACATATCTTCCATTTTTTGTTTTGTTTGTTTTTTTAACAAGTACCCTTTATGGGTTTCCTGGGCAGCACAGTTGGTTAAGCACCCAACTCTTAGTTTCTGCTCAGGTAGTGATCTCAGGAACATGGGATGAAGCCCTCCCCACCCCCCATTGGGCTCTTCACTCAGTTTGGAGTCTGCTTAAGATAATCACTCCCACTCCCTCTGTTCCTCCTCCACACACACTCTCTCTCTAAAATAAATAATCTTTTTTTTTTTTTTTTTTTTTTTTAGAGAGAGAGAGAGAGAGAGGGAGGGAGAGAGATCACAAGTAGGCAGAGAGGCAGGCAGAGAGAGGGGGAAGCAGGCTCCCCGCTGAGCAGAGAGCCCGATGCAGCGCTCGATCCCAGGACCCTGAGATCATGACCTGAGCTGAAGGCAGAGGCTTTAACCCACTGAGCCACCCAGGTGCCCCTAAATAAATAAATCTTAAAGGGAAAAAAAAGTATTCTGGGTGAGTATGGAGAGAAAATAAACTTGACAGTCTAGTATCAAACCTTCTTTTACTCAGAAAAATGTCTCCTAATATCTTAAACCTTGCCATATTAGTAGGCATTAATTTCCCATTAAGAGACCTGGGAAAGTAAGAATATTGCTTCACAAAACTTACAGATGTTTTAGAAAATAATCAACAACATAAGCTCAAGGATAAGTGACATAAAATCTAATTCTTCTTTTCCTCTATGATTCTTAGCTGGTTGGAACAGACATCAATCCTTAAGTAATTCTTTTTTTTTTCTTTTTTTTCCCCTTTAAGATGTGCACTTAATTAAACTGGTCTCAAGTTAGTATATAGGTAAACCCTGGCTTCCTCCATGCTCCAACCCCTCTCCCATGGAGATCAAAAGCCTTCATACATCTCCAATGGGGGACAGGAGAGCCCAGTGAGAGGCTCAATGAGAGGCTTGATCACAGTAATCTGGGATCATGAACTGAGCCAAAGGCAGATGCTTAACTGACAGAGCCACCCGGACACCCCCAACAGTAAGTAATTCTTAAAAAAGTATGTAGTGCTATAATCCAATTGTATAATTATTTAATAATAAAGGATTCCAGGAATAGTGATTTAGGAATTTCCTACTCAAGTTTAAGTGATAACATGTTATTTTACAGGCTGAATATCCTGAAATTTTGTGTATTAGATTATTTCTATTCTTTTTTTATGCCCTAAATTTTTATTTTCTGTATTTTGAAATTTTGTAGTTGTCTCACATATTCTAACTGGCTAGAGCTTTATTTCTTGTTAGTTTATTAGATAGCTGGAAGTCCTTTCTTATTACAGAAACATTCCAGACATTGAAAAGTAAGTATTTAAAAGTTATTTCCCATGATCTCCAAAAATTTTTTTGAATTAGATGACTTCCAAATTCTAACACCAGATTCTTCTAAATATTAAAATATTATCATTAAAATAGTTTTACACATCACTAAAATAGCTACATTTATTACTATCACCATCAGTCTTATCAGAAAAGTCTTTCAGCATTGAGAAGCTATCAAGCTTAAGATGGCAAATAACAAGTTTTCCAAAATTTTAGTTTTTGCTCTAAAGTGCAATTTTTATTGGCAAAAATACACTTATGTGTTCTCTTTAAAGTGACTGGCTAACTTCATCCACATTCAAGAAAATATTTGTTAAATACCAAGTATAAATAAGCATAATTTACCTGTCAGTTGTTCCTTCAAGTAAAAATACTGTTCCATTACTATTTAACTCTCAACTCAAAGGAGTTTGCATGCTTTTAAACAACTATTCTATGTCAGTTTACAGCACAAGGGCTTTATTCGTATTTCTGGTTTCTTCATACAAAATATTTTTAAAGTATGTATTTAAGATCAAATTTTTACAAAATTAAGATGAATACTTTTTACTGACACCTGAAGGATATCTTCAGTAAAGATATTAGGTAAAGGCAAAGATACCTTTGCCTTTTGTGAGCACATGCCAGGAAAAATAACATAACTATTTATACAGCTTGGTGACACTGGCTTGATTTATGTTAAGACAATAGGAGTTTTAATTATCAATGCCAATGACAACACAATTGTTCCTGAACAAACCTCTGAGATTTAAATTGGTTATTCAGTTCTTTGAATAATATTTTAGCTCCAGTTCTGTTCATTTCCAAGCATTTTCTTTTTCTTTTTTTTAAATTAATTAATACATTTATTTAAGAGAGAGAGCAAGTGACTGGGGCGAGGGACAAAGAGAGAGGGAGAAGGACATTGAGTTGAGTAAAACTCAACTTGGGATGGGTCTCACGACTTACGATATCATGATCTGAGCTGAAATCAAGAGTCGGAAGCTTAACTGACTGAGCCACACAGCCACCCTATTTCCAAGGATTTCTATAAAGCAATTTCTTTGATGATTATGTGGACTGATATCCAACCAAAAAGTGCAAAATAACGTTTACCTATTGTCCACATATGCATCCATTTTTTGTGAGGCATAGCTATAAGTCTTCAGATAAGAAATAGTATCAATTCATATTTATAGATAAATCATTAATTTGACAAGCTATAATATTGTTGGAAAATAGCAGTGTTGTGATTTTTATTACTGACTTTACATCAAGCAAGCATTCGGCAATGTCAATTCCATAAAGCTTTATTAATCATTCAGCTACTGTGTGCATTTCTCAAACCGACATAATATGATGGCTTATCCTGTCAAGATGCTTCAATGGATTTTTCATTTTCAATTTGAAAAATTATAAAATAAAATTTAGGGCTTCTCAAGAGCTCATCAAGTCTACATTTACAGTATTTAATTCTGTTTTCTTTAAACTCTAAGCAATTGGTCTCAAAAGGATGCTACAATTTAACTGCCACATAAGATCACTAGAAAATATTTTGTTGTATGAGACATAAGATAAATTATTAACATCTGTAAAGCCTAAAGAGTAAAGGTATTTGCCATATCTGTGTTCACTAGTTATAATATTTGCCCATTTTCTTTGGAGTCAATTCCTTTTTCATGGGTCAAAAGTCTATGATATGTTTGTTTCATCTTTTTCAGCATCATTAAACATAGATGATGTGTATTGAAAAAGCAAGTCTTCTAGTTTACCCCTCCTCATAATGCACTTTGAAATATTAAAGACATATATAATAAATACATTTTATTTTGTAATGAACTAATACTATGCCTGACATTGAGTAAACAAAAGTGGGATTGTAGAGATTAATCACAGATAGAACTGAAAATAGTAAGAACACAGAAGTGCCCAGGAGAGTATGATATTATGTTTGAACACAGATATATTTATAACCTAAACCTACTAACTTAGAAATTTTTAGAAAACCAAAACACAATTACGCTCTCAATTATTAAAAAGAGTGCTGAAACCATTACATAGCACATAATTTCTAGAAAGCAAAAGACACAAAAACTTCTTTATCCACTCATGAGAGAATGAGAGTGGAAAAATCAAATAATGATTTGGTATTATTATGAATGCACTTTAATATGGCTAACACCCAGAAAGGTCTTTTCTTAGTGCTGGGAAACTAAAATAATATATTATACATACAAGTATATTATACATACAAGGTTATATAGTTGATCCTTGAACAGCATAAGGTTAGGGATGTTGACTGTCACTCCTACACAGTTTAAAATCCATGTATAATTTCTGACACTATTCTGTACTAATAGCCTACAGTTAATTTACCAATTACATAAACAGTCAATTAACATGTATTTTGTATATGTATTATATATTGAATTCTTATAATAAAGTAAGCTAGAGAAAAAATGTTATTAAGAAAATTATAAGGAAAAGAAAATACATTTACAGTACTGTACTGTATTTTTTTTAAATGCGCATACATGGACCTGTGCAGTTTGAACCCATGTTGTTCGAGGGTCAACCGCATACTGTTTTGTAATACATATTTTCAGGTATGCATGAATACATGTGTACCTAGCTCTGGTGTAAAATGGATTTCTTACTATCTGTTGCAATGAAAACAGCATTTCTAAAGCAGGAGTTGAAAGCTCTGCAAAGAAAGCAGAGGGAATAATGAAGAAAATGAAGTTGGATTCTGGCCAACACAGTCATGCAGAAGGGGCCTGGTGGGCACAGATCTTTTTCTTTTTCAGAAATAGAAAATTTAAACAGACCCATATCCAGCAAAGGAATTGAATTAGTAGTCAAAAGTTTCCCAACAAACAAAAGTCCAGGGGCCAGATGACTTTGTAGGGGAATTCTACCAGACATTTAAAGAAGAGTTAATACCTATTCTTCTCAAACTGTTCCAAAAAATAGAAATGAAAGGAAAACTTCCAAACTCATTCTACAAAGCCAGCATTACCTTGATTTCAAAACCAGACAAAGACTCCACTAAAAAAGGAGAATTACAGGCTAATATCCCTAAGAACATGGACGCAAAAATTCTCAATAAGATGCTGCCAAATAGAATCCAACAGAAATTTGACTTTCTACAGGAAATATTTTCCTATGAAAAGGCTGGCAACTAATAACTTTTATAAAACTATTTGCCTCTCCTCTCCAAATACATCATTATACAGGACTTATTTTGCATCTTGGTCGTTTTCCTAAATAAAAAAAACCCTTCTGGGACCATCTGCCTAACTCAGTCCGTATAGCACATGACTCTTGATTTCAGGGTTGTGAGTGCGAGCCCCAGTTTGGGTGTAGATTATAAATAAATAAACATTAAAAAATAGAATAAAATAAAATAATAAAATAAAATAAAATAAACAAAAAGAAAACCCTCTGGCCCTCATGCTCCTCATATTCCAAACCACTCTCTCTGCCATCCTTTAGTGAAAGCACTAAGTAAGTGCTCTCTTCTGAGTCTCCCCCCTTTTCTTCTTCAAACCATTCCAATTTTGCTTCCTCCACCATCACTATATTTAAAATGCTTTTTTAAAGGTTATCAATAAATTTCATGTTTAAAAATTTAATACACACTTCCAATCTTGCATTTTCTGAAATATGGTGAATTTTGACCATTTTCTCATGAAATAATTTTTCCTGCTTGATTCCCATTACCCTAAATTACCTAGCTATTCTTTTAATCAGACAGGCCACCCTTTCTTGGTTTCCTTTGCTTGTTCCTATTTCGGAATGTCAGAGTGTCCCCGTTGTGGGTCCTTTGCAATTAGCAATGCCTTCTTTCTTTGGCACAGTCCTTACATTAATCATTTTGATCTCAATGAGAAGAAAATTAAGGCCATTAAAAAAACAGGTTAATTAACATGATTCACTATTGTCTTCTTTTTTTTTTAAGATTTTATTTATTTGACAGAGAGAGAGATCAAAGTAGGCAGAGAGGCAGGCAGACAGAGAGGAGGAAGCAGGCTCCCTACTGAGCAGAGAGCCCGATGCAGGGCTCCATCCCAGGACCCTAAGATCATGACCTGAATGGAAGGCAGAGGCTTTAATCCACTGAGCCACCCAGGTGCCCCCTATTGTCTTATTTCTTATCACGTAAAATTTCAAGGACTTACCCAATCTGGTTTTAGAGTAAACTAGAAGAGATTCTTCAATGTAAAATTTCTGGACCTAAGACCAGACATGGCTCACTATGCTCCTTAGATGTGTTTTCTCATTATAATTATAAAGGTAGAAGAGAGAAATTTTTTCACACAGGCTACCTGAAAAACCTTGTGGACAACTAGGCTATAGCTTTTTTCCTTGGGGCATAATTGTCAACTCGGATTGGCATCTCTGTACAATTTTATTTTTCTTCCAATGCAAAGAAATATGTTTTCTTCCAGTTGAACTGTAGGAACATATATGCCAAGAGAATAAGCAGGCAGCTTTCTAAACTAAGATTTTTAAAGCAAGGAATTTCAAGTCTCATATGATTTAAATTCTTTGCAGATTGTGGCAAATTAATGATGGCTGCAGAATCTTTGACACTCCTACTATTGAAAGGCAGGTTTGTTTTCATATCCCTTTTGATATGATCTGGCCTGTGACTGCCTGAATCAGTGGAGTATGGAGCATGGGACACATGCATGTTTTAAGGCTTTTAACACTTTTATATTCTTGGGAAGCCCTAAAATGCCCTGTATTAGATCTAACTGTGCTCTGAAAAGACAATGTGGGGAACACTTGATACTAAATAGAGAGAGAAATGGGTGAGATAATCCCTTTCTTCCACCTATTGCCACCAAGTCACAAGGCCCAAAAGCTGAATACCGCCAAGTGACCCCATTCCATACCACATGGAGAAAAATCCAATAGCCAAGATGTGCCTGATTTCCCTGACTTCAAAATTATGACATACAATTAAATTCTTGTTATTTAAAGCCACTAATATTTTAATTGGGTTGTTAGGCAACTAGCCTATAAAAAATTTGAGATAGCTGTAACAAAATGTGGTAAATGGCAGTAATGCGCCACCATAATAGAAATCCAAAACATGTGGCATTGGCTTTAAAACTAGGTTGGAATCTGAAAGGATCTTAAAGGGACTTGAAGTAAAAGTTGGAAGATTTTGAGAATGCTGTCTCTAAGAACCTGAGGGATAGAAAATTGTCATTGGAGGCTAGAAAAAACTGGGCACGAAATTTGGCAACATCAACATGTCACATTGGAGAAATTAGCAAAGTACTTAATAAACTTGTATGTCTAGCTGGGGTGTCTTCCATATAAATCTGGATATGGCTTTTTTTTTAACTGCCTATGATAAAATAAATGATAGATGCACTAAAGCAAAAAAATATATATATAAGCTTTTGGTAGAATTTAGAGGAAATAAAAAGCATCTTAGATGGTCTGTTAAAACATTCCTATAGAAGCTAACACTACACTGTATATGAACTAATTTGAATTTAAATAAAATCTTGAAAGGAAAAAAAATTCATACGCACACACATCAAAACAAGGCAAAGTAAAACATAACAAAACAATGTGTTTCTTATCCTAGGCTCTTCCAGGAAAAGATATCAAGGTAAGAAACAGCCTCAGTGGGAGGTAGAGAGTAGGGAAAAATGGGTGAAGGTAGTCAAAATCTACAAACTTCCAGTTAAAAGATAAACAAGTTCTGGGAATATAATAGGGACATGGTGACTAGAGTCAATAACACTGAGTTATATATTTGAAAGTTCCTAAGAGAGTAGTTTATAAATGAGCTCATCACAAAAAATAAAATCATAACCGTGCAAGATAATGGATGCTAATTAAACTTCCATTGGGAATAATTTTGTAAAATGTACATAATCAAGTAATTATATTGTACACCTTAAACTATACAATATTATATGTCAATTATATCTCTATAAAGATAAAAAAAAAGAATTAGCCTCAAGGCAAGTACGGCATTAGTATCAGGGATAGATATGGAGGATATTAAAACATCAGATCACAGATCTTTTCAGCTACACAAAAGGCCTTTTAAGGAGCTTAAAAATATGTCTTGAAGTCATGATCTTCTAAATTACAGAATCTTTATGAATCCTAAGCACTTTGAAATTTCATTAAAAACTGACACAACATTTGCTATAATGGTAAAAAATAAAAAGGACCTTTGGACTCCCAAATATACATTTGGAAAGAAGAGTGGGAAAGCCTACTCAGTTACCTAGACTATTTCTTTTGAAAGAGGAAGGATATCTTAAGGGGTGGTCCTGAGAAGTCAAAAAGTAAAGACAGTATTCAAGGAGAACAATGGACTGGAGACAGGCTACCTGTGAGCAGAACCAGGCCTCAAGCAAGGAACATCCTCTGCTCCCAGATTACAAGACCCCAAAATATTTGCCCTGTGAGATTTCAGAATTAGTATGGACCAGTGACTGCTACTGGTCTTCCTTTAACCTCCGAAAAAAAGTGTCTGTTAAGCCTGTCTGTTCTCTTCCCCATTATTTGTGGGTTTGTGGATGGCATATTGCTAATCTTTTAGTTAATAAGTCTATGGACCAGGAGGAGCCACATCCAAGGAGCTTTCACTGCTCTGAGACCTGACTTAAATCATGAGCTCCTCAACCTCAAGCTTATTGCCTAATTCAGAAAAGAATTTTGAGACCTAGAATTGAGGTTAACATAATTTCCATATTTGAAAAATGTAAATAATTTGCAGCCAAAAGGGTAGAGTCTAGAAAATTACATCCTTATAAATATTCCTCTATGTGATGTGACTTTGCATTGGCTCCCTTAAGAAAGGGACTCTATATCTCCACCCCTGAACTCTGGGTTTGGCCATGTGTTTTTCTTTGGCCAACAGGATGATATCAAGTATGTTTCAAGCAGAGACTTAAAAGGCATTTATCAACTGAGACTTGATCTCTCTTGGTGTGTTTGAAACTAGAGAGCCCCAGGTAAACAAGTGAAGGCCTCTGGCAAACTGTCAGAGGATAACCGGCCACATGTAGGGGAAGCTATGGCCAATATCTGCCATTGTACAACATATAAATAAAGCTAACCTACATCATCCAGCCACCATCAAACTCCCCAAGTCACACAGCCGAATGGGAGAACCTAAATCAAGATGAGCAGAACCACCTCAACGAGAAGGGCCGCTCAGCAGATCCTGAACAATGAACTACATAGAATGCTTGTTTTTTTTAAGCTGCTGAGTTTTTTAAAGCTGCTGCTGGTTTCTTGTACAGCAAAAGTTCACTGATGCAATCACCTAGCCTATATCCTAGCTATTGTAGAAAAGTGGTATAAGAAAGCATGGTGCTGTCATAAAAATTGCCCATTTTTCTATCAGTCATATTGTAGGCAGAACAGGCTAGAAGGCTAATGATGTATGTTACGCCATGGCAAAACATCAGTAAAGCTGTCACCTGAAATACCTTGGAAGTTACACTACATGCCAATGCAGGCTGTAATTTTGCATAATTGGTTGCTTTTAGGATGTGTGTGTGTTTCAACATTTATTCAAAACATGTTGCGATAAAATCAGGAAGCTAGTCTATAAAACCTTTACTAGGGAGGCTTTGAATCTTCCCATTCCCTGTATCTATTCAAAGAAAACTCTATACCCAATGTCTTCTTGGTAACTGAACAGAATTTTGTCTGAAATAGTATAGAAAAATCAAGTGGAACCAACCTCCCACTGGAGCCCCAAAAGTACGTTTTCGTACTTAAACGGGTGTTCTTGTTTGAGATACACGTTTTTGGAAGCCAAACTGCAAGATGCCCCCCCTGCAATGATCCTCACCTTCTAGTACTTATGGCCATGTGCAATCCTTTCTCACACTGAATAAGGCAGACTTCCAGGATCAGTATGGTATTGTGGAGGTGACAGTATGTAATTTCTGAGGCTGGATCATAAAAGGCATCCTGACTTCTGCTTTTGTCACTTGGACCTCTCAAAATGGGGGAAGCCAGCTGCCATTGCATAGACTTAAGCAGTCATGTGGAAAGAACTATAGGGAATTGGGTGGGGGACTAAGACTTCCCTCCTACATCCAGCGGCCCACGTGAATAAGCCACAGTGGAAATGGTTCTCTCAGCTCTACTCAGGCCTGCAGATGACTGAATACCTGGCTGAAACCTCATGAGAGACTCTGAGGCAGAGCTGCTCAGCTAAGAGGCTGCCAAATTTCTCATCCACCCAAACTATGAGAAATAAAAATTTGCCTTATTATTTTAAGGCAATTACTATGGAAACCATAAATAACTAATGCAAACTATAAACATTTTAGGTTTTCAATTTTACTCAAAGGCTGAACTGCGTTTTATTTAAAAGCACTGACTTAGGACCCAACCCTTGGATTTGCCACTTACCTACTCTGTGACCGAGGGCAAGTTGCTCATCTTTGTAAACTCATTAATCTGTAAAATGGAATAAAAACAGTAATTACATGATTGAGAGATGTTACATTTAAATTAAGCAATATACAAAAGTGATTAGAAAGGTCCTTGGCACACAGTGAGTACACTACCTCTACCAAAAGTCATTTTCGTGGAAGGGTTCATATTTTAAGTTTGAAAATACTTATAACACATCTGACTGAATTCCAATATTTTAGGGCTATTTCTTAAAATATTACACTATTTTTTATTTAATTTTATTTAATATATAACTATTTTTTTTTCTCATAGACTGTATCTAAAAGTTGCTTTCGCTTCCACTTTTTTTGTTTCACAGAATCATAATGCATTTTGTACTTCTGCTATAAATGATCCAAGCTTTATAAAGATAGGCATGGTGGTTTCTAATAAATGAAATAGTCATCCTAAGGCATAGTATGGAAGATATATATCACTTTGAGGTCTGGACAGAGTGGAAACCTCTATTAATATTAAGTATGCACTTCTCCAATTTCAGACTTACATCCTTTATCTGAGCTTCACACTCCTTGGGAGACATATCAAATTGTAATTCTTGCCCTTTTGATGTTTACTACAGCAAATAACTTATTTCCTATGGTGCTATTCATTTTACTCTCATAAATAAAACATTCTTTCATCTATTGTATATTTTATTTGCTATTGAGAGCAAATTCTAAGACTAGCATCAGGATTTTATTTCTTTGGTTTGGCTAGTTTATTGTTCCTTTAAGCTACCGTATGTTGGGAATACTTATGTATTGCATGCTATGAATATTAGAAGCCTTGGCTTTGTATAACATGTTCTGCTTTTCAATTTCCCAAAAGACTAATTCTTCCCTAAATAATGCTTCCTTTTCAAGCAGAGTTATTTCTTATATATATGATGAAGAGTCATGCTCCTAAGTAATAATAAGGATAAAATTCAACTAGCTTAACTCTATTTTGAATTTTTAAAACTTTTTACTTCAAAGATTCAAGTTACTTATTGAATTATCCATAAGAAAACAAAATGAAAAATGATTACCTAAGGGGGCTAATGATGTAATAATTTTATAGATATGCTGGTTTCTAAATTGATCTATTTATTAGTTCAACATAGATTAACAATAGTTTTAGTTTGGGGGAAAAAACAACAGTAAAATTTTCCATTATATTTATTATATTTATATAATAAACTAAGAAAAACATTTTGAATATGTTACATAGGAGGAATTAGGAAAGGCTACCATGTTTTCATCGGTTTTATTTTTGAATTGGCCATCAGCAACATGAAGAACAGTCATTGTGCTTTATTTGTAGAACATTAAACTGCACATACAGTATAATAGCTTTTAGTTGCTAAAATGGAGCATATAGGAAAAAACCACCATTTAGGTGATGTCTTAAAATATTACTGCCAAACAAGTCAATTTGCAAACGATAACATTATATTTTTGTAACATTTGTTCAAAATTATTTATCTCATGCTATCTCATGCTACACACAGCACAGAGAGGTATATAAATTAGCCATTAGTCAGTCTCTTGTCCTTTGTTTAATGCTCAGAAGAGAGAATGAGGGGACAAAAAAGGCCTGCTGTGTTTCACCCTCATTCCTGTCTATTTGATAAAGACAGAGCCTATAGGTGAAAGGAAAAAAAAAAGTTATACAGATACTCAACAGAGGGAGCATTATATTTTCTTGTAATTAGATATAAATATATATAAGTACACCCACCACACACATACACATACACACACACACACTCACACACTCAATTCCTTCTCATTCTACATTCTACACAAATTCTGCTGAGCCTCCAGACAGATTGTCTCCACCCAGTATCTAAATTGTAGACAGTTTCTATTACCTTCTAAATGATCTGAGACATTGGAAAAAAAAAAAAACTTGTGTCTTTTTCCAGATCAGAAGCCATGAGTTTTAAGAATTAATTGGTGCAGATTTTTTTTAAGCAAAGCATGTATAATCTAGAACAATATTTACTAGAATATTTTCTTCTATTTGTGCATGACCACTTTCTTACTGTCATGGCTAAGCTCTCTTGGCAAAAGTAGGCCCTATGTACGAAGTGGAAATAGGAAATACATTTTGTATGTATAGTAAGTACTTAATTATAAAGTGATCAAGCAGAATCAGACAGGATGATTTAAGCCCAGGAAAGAAAGGCAAAAAGACGGAAGGAAGAAAGGGAGGGAAGGAGGAAAGAAGGAAACCATCCCATCCAGCATTTGTTTTTTCCTCAAAAACACCAAGATTACACAAAGGGAAGTATATTCCAAGCATATTTTCTGCTTCCTGCCTGAGGAGAAGAAGAGCAACAACGACTCCTGAGTCTATAAAAAAAAAAGTCACAGTCTATATCCTGTGACTACAGGATAATGAACATAAAGGAGGTGAGGATTTGTAGCCAGGACACTTGTTTGAATCTCGATTCCATCGCTTACTATGTGGTAGTAACTGTATCTTGGTCTGCATATTTAAACCAACCCAGTCTTTAAAATAAGAATAATAAAAATTACATTCCAGCATTTTTGAAAGATAATTAAATGAAATGGTGTATCTAGTACTCTCGACACTAAACAGTTTTGTAAACGTACGCACTGCTTGGGGGCAATGAATTATTGCCATGGGAGACCAGAACCGAACAAATGCTAACCCTTCCGTGGCGCGTCCTTCTGAATTCAAGTTTTCACATTAAATTCCATGCAGCAAAAGTAAAGAACTACATGTTCATATACACATAATTAAAAGAGAGACTACAGATCTTCAAATGTTTATCATATAACTGGTCTGACCTAGTCAGAATTTGTCAGTTACAAAATGAAGATAAACCAACCCACATTCAAAAGAACAAATGTATAAATCACAAATTACAAATGCACTCTTTTAAGTGAGATTTGTAAGATAAATAGGAATTTCTCTAAATCCTAAAATGAGCCACATGGTATCAAAATTTGTTTCAGAACCATTGAGAAACTAATTAAAACCTTTCCTTACATTATTCTGTTCAAAAGTACAGTTTTATTTAGATGTCTAAGGGAAAACTAATCGGAAACTCATAGACATAATTAAATATTTGTTACACTCGGGCAAGCCTGAAGCAACTGCAATATTTAAATTCTTTTTGTATTAGTTTAGAGCATAAAATGTTTCTAGCATTACCTGTACATAACATATACCCAGTTTCCACAGAGTAGAAGTGTGTTTGAAATATATTTAGGAGCATTCCATCTTATAGGCTGCAAAGTAGGATCCAAGTAAAATTGGAAGAAGGATTGGTATTGTTTCCTTATCCTAAGTTCCAGTTTGATAATTTGAAAATTATTGATCTAGTCAATCACAGTTAATTCCTCCAAAATTTTGGAGGAATAATTTCTTTCTAAAAATGATAAGAAAAAGCAAAATACTATCAAAGAAGAGTAATACTTTTTGCCTTAAACATCTTATAACATCCAGAAGCTTGAGATACTGGATAGCTAATAGGGCTTCTTGACTATAGTAATTCGGCTTCTAATTTTACATACTTGTAGAATTAAAAATTATATAAAAATAGATTATTGTAGTTCAATTAGAGAAAGATATATGCAAGGAGTGATGAAGGAGCTAAACTTTGCTGTTCTAGAAAAATTAGAAGAAAAATATAGTCTACATTAGAGCTATTATTTTGTTGTTGTATTCCGTGTGTATGCTATTAAATTTGCCAGAAGTTATAATGTAATATGAAACAATAATCTTGGTACAAGTATCCTGTCTAGTTCCTGCTTTTAATTAAAATGGTTTTAATATTTCATCAGGATATTTACAGTGATTTCTAGTCAGTAGTTTTTATTATACTTAGAATGTTTAATTTATCATTTAGAATTTCTATAAGAAATAGTAATAATTGCATCTTATGAAATATGTTTTCAGATTCTGCTGCTATAATTCATTTGTTAGTTGCCTTTTCTTATTGATAAAATGGGTTAGACTAAATATGACAGCAGACAGCCTTATATTTCTGTGATGAATGCAAATAGCTATTGATATTTATTCATTTAAAATCTTTTTTAGGAAATAGCTATTGAACTTAGTAATACACTTTCAACATATCTAATTAATCATTTCTTGATTTTATCTATTATCTTTTTATTTGTTTACCTATTTTTCTCATTTTCAAATAATTTTTAAAGATGAGTGGGTGTTCCAATTTCCAGATCTGCATATAAGGAGCTTGGCAGTCACCACTCAGTCCTAAACCATGAAAAAACTTAGCGCACCTGAGTGGCTCAGTAAGTTAAGCGTGGGACTCTTGATTTTGGCTCAGGTCATGATCTTAGTTAGGATCAAGATTGAGCCCCACTTCAGACTCCAGGCTGGGTGTGGAGCCTGCCTGGGATTCTCTCTTTCCCTATCCCTCTACCCCAACTCTCCTCTCCCAACCCCTCCCAGTACACACATGGGTGCTCTCTCTTAAAAGAAACAAATAAAGGTGAACAGACTGAAAATCATCAACTCTTCTTGGATCTATAAGAGAGGGGAGGAAACAGAGCAGCCTACAGCCCCCAAGAATGGAAAGACAGACCAGCAAATAGGACATATGGCTTACTGGAGCAGAGATTCACAAGTGGAAACCACTGAGGCAACCAGTGTTGGGGTAGGAAAACCCAAAGTGTAACTGACAACTTGCTGGTGGCTTGGTGTGGATAACTCTGGGTGTTAAACACTTCAGGGGTCCCTGTCATAGGTGGGCACCCACAGTGCTGTGAGATTTCCACAGTAAATAGAGGAGAAAAATCCCCCTCTGTCTTCAAGTAGAGGAAGGGGGAAAAAGAACCATTTTGAAATGTCAGAGCACTCTGTTCTTAACAAGGCCTGCCCTCAGGGGAAACTAGATAACCAGAGCCTAACCTGCTGTGTTATTATCCAAACTTAACTGACTTGTGAAAGAGGAAGACCTAATTCTAGCCAGCTTTAGCCTCCCACCTAGGAGAAGAGAAATACACATTTCTAGCCACAAATATACACACTTTAGCATTTTTTCCCCAACTAATTGGAGAGAAAAAAAACACCTAAAAAACAATTGTGGCGTTCTCCTTCCACAAGCATAGGCTCACTCAAAGACTGAGCGCTAACCCTAAGATTCTATAGGGTTCCCCTCCTCCACACTTCACCACTACATTAATAAAGACCTATTTATAGCAGCTCCTTTTACCCAGTACATTAAATCTGGCTATCAAGAAAAAAATTAGAAGGCATACCAAAAGACAAAACACACAATTTGAAGAGAAAAGCATAGCATCAGAATCAGACATGGTAGCATGTTAGAATTATCAGACTGGGAATTTAAAACAACTAGGATTAATATGCTAAGGGCTCTAATGAATAAAATAGACATCATGCAAGAACAGATGGGCATTTTAAGGGGAGAAATGGAAATCTTAAGAAAGAAACAAAACAAAGTGCTAAAGATCAAAAACACTGTAATAAAAACGAAGGCCTTTGATGAGCTTATTAGTAGACTGAACATGACTGAGAAAAGAGTTTCTGATCTAGAGGATAGTGACATACTTTTTTCTTTTCTTGATGTGGTAAAAGATGAATTTGGAAAGGATGATGAAAAAATTGGAACCAAGGTAAGGAGATTTTTTGTTGTTTGATTGGTTCATTCATTTTGTTTTCAATAAGATAGTTAATAAAAAGTACTGATAACATCCCTGCTAAAACGATGTCCAATGACTTCCAGTGGGACAGAATTAATTCCAAGAAAAGGGTGGAAAGAGAGTATAGTATGGCAATTTAAATGTGTTTTTTAGGGGCACCTGAGAGGCTCAGTTGGTTGTGTCTGACTCTTGATTTTGGTTGAGGTTATGATCACAGGGTCCTGGGAACAAGTTCCACATCAGGCTCCTTGCTCAACGGGGAGCGTGCTTTTCCCTCTGCCTGCCATTCACCTTACTTGTGATCTCTCTTTCTCTCTCTCTCTCTCTGACAAATAAATTTAAAAAAATAAAATGAATGTGGTTTTTATAGTACTGTGTATGTATCGTGGAAAAATGAGGGCTTTAGTCTTTTTCTAGAGTTTTAAGGCATCATATAGATTTCTAGTTAGTATTTTCAATAAATATTCGATAAATGATATGTCAGTCATAACAGTATTTCATAGACTATATTTAGAATCAGAATAGATGTTAGTATTGTAATAATACATTGTTGAGTAGAATTGGACATTAGCCTCAGTTTCAAGGTTCACTAAAACGTCTAAATATCTATAGAATAAATGTTACAAGTATAATAAGAGTTCAGATTTTTTTAGTGTAAGATTAAATTTTATTTTTTTGAATAATTG
Organism: Nasua narica; assembly: GCA_028533885.1. Lineage (NCBI taxonomy): Eukaryota > Metazoa > Chordata > Mammalia > Carnivora > Procyonidae > Nasua > Nasua narica. Next base: position 89,820,333 of record CM052799.1, read on the forward strand.
AATTAAGCATATAAAGATTTCTTATTCCCTCAGACAGTGATATCAACTTTCTCAGGTGTCCCACAACATTCTATCATTCTAATTATATTATATCTAGTCTGTTATTAAAATTATTTTATAAATTTCTATCCTATTTGTTCATATTTTGTTTCAAGTTGCTCGTTTATATAATTAAAATATTTTAATGGGGAAATGGGAACCTATAGGTGTAATGGAAAGAGCGATTTTGTCCCTACATAGAATAGTTTTTTATTATTCATTCATTCATTTTCATTTGTTCATTAACTCATTACACATTTACTCATTGTTTCCTATTTTTTAGAGATTCATGGTAGGTTTGTGTATGGTACAAAAATAAAGGAACTTCCCTGGTTTTAAGAAGTTTGACTAGTATTTGTAGATAGGTTGTCTCTAGCAGATGAGTAGTTGTTAAAAACACATTTTTATTTGTAAAGAATAGGTTATGACTGAAGAATTCCAATGAGAGTTCAGAGGACTCAGTAGAAACAGAGATTTTTGTTTACCAACTGCAAGGAAAAATAAAATATTTCACTTAGAGAATAGTTACTCAGGTGGAATGCCACTTGGGGTAAAAGTTGCAAATGGAGAACAGAGAACACCCAAAACTGACTGATTTAAGGATGGGCATTGTCGAAAATCCACCTCTCTTCTGTGTCATTATGTCCATGTTACAGGACACCGCTGAAGCTGTGTCTTAACGTATGAAATGTTCTGTGCGTACTTATATCTCTTCTCGCTGATAGTACTTAACACATAGTGATCACCAACAAATGTTTATTTAATGAGTAAAATAGAGTAAAATACTTTGTAAAATAAGAAAGGCCATGAAAATAACAAATATGAGTTTGAAAGACCAAAAAATTCACTAGTCTTAATAAAGATCAATATTCTCCAAAACACTTGCTAGTATTCCTATGCTAGATAGTAAACATTAAAATATTCCTTAAGATCTATGACATTTTTAAAATTCATAAAGTTTGATTATTCTAGCCTATTATCAATTGTAGGTCACAAGTACTTATAACAAATCAGTTTATTTAAAAGTTCTGTTTTGTGCTATGACCCCTTAAGATAACAAAATATTCCCAGGGCACTTGGGTGGCTCAGTCATTAAGCGTCTGTCTTCGGCTCGGGTCATGATTCCAGGGTACTGGGATTGAGCCCTGCATCGAATTCCCTGCTCCGCAGGAAGTCTGCTTCTCCCTCTCCCACTCTCCCTGCTTGTGTTCCCTCTCTTGCTGTGTCTCTATCAAATAAATAGATAAAAATCTTAAAAAAAAAGATAAGGGACGCCTGGGTGGCTCAGTTGGTTAAGCAACTGCCTTTGGCTCAGGTCATGATCCCAGCATCTTGGGATCGAGTCCCGCATCGGGCTCCTTGCTCCGCAGGGAGCCTGCTCCTCTCTCTGCCTCTGCCTGCCTCTCTGCCTGCTTGTGTTCTCTCTCTGTTAAATGAATAAATAAAATCTTTAAAAAAAAAAAAAAGATAAAATGTTCCCAATACCATTGACATTTTTCAAAATGCCCTAATGTATAATTCCTCCACTGTAACTGACTTTCTATAAAAACTTTCGGTCTCTGACAACCTGGATGGCTCAATTGGAAATGCACGCAACTCAGGGGTTGTGAGTTCAAGCCCCATGGTGGGTATAGAGATTACTAAAAATAAATTAATAAACTTTAAAAAGAAGCTCTCTGTTGCAAATCAATACATTCAGTATCTCTATTTCATCTTCTGTCTTTTCGTTAACATAAAAATGACATATTTGCAGCAGATGGCAAATCACTTCAAGATCAAAATAATGATCATGTAATATATTTAAAAACAACTTAAGTTAAATGAAAACTTGTCCACGTTAAGACTTGTACAAAATGTTCATTACAGCTTTATTTAGAATAGCAAAAATCAATAAACAACAAAAATGTCTATGAATAATCAATAAAATGGATCCAACTACTATGCAAAAACAAGCAACAAATTGCCAATATGCATAATATACATGAATCCCAAAGGCATTATGCTAAGTGAAGGAAGTTCATCACAAACAACTTCATGTTGGATGACTGCATTTTTTTAAGTTCTAAGAGAGGCAAAGCATAGTGATGGCAAATCTGTGATTGCCGGGAGATGGGAATGAGAAGAGGAGACCAATACAAAAAAGGCAGGAGGCAGATGGCTTGAAACTCTTGGAACATATAGAGAAGCAAAAAAATCAAACCCAAAGAAGGTTGCCACAGAGTCAAGCCATCACTTTCCCAACAGAATCAAAGTCAGAGTAAGCAAATACAAGGTGCAGAAATGAGCAATACGTCTATCAACTTTCAGGTCAGGGATAAAGCAAACAGGATAGAGAGAGATGACATATGTCTCCAGGTACCACTCAGTAGTAACTTGCAGAGATCCACACCAAATTCTAACAAAGGCTGCAAGGAAAGAAAATGTGCAAGAAACATGCTATGTTCCTTCCAAGCATTGATTTATCTACTAAACCACTGAATAAGTTCAGTGGTTTTCAAACTATTAACAGGGACTATTTTTCTAATAATACAAATTCTTCATATTATTGTTGTCTTTTTCAAGCTCACTCTCACAACGTAGATTGGGAAACTTCTCGGAGACTGCATACTGCGGTGGCATTATCACTCTGAAGGCTAATGAAACATGTATTTCTATAGTATTGGGTTTCAGATGTTTTGGGGGTCTAATTATTAATATGCTAAACATTAGAAGAGATAACTCAAATAAATAAAACCGTGGAAGTGAATCCTCAAACAGAAAGTTTGAGAATTGTTAGCGTAGGTAAATAAATAATGGACCACCTACCAAGATTGAGTCTGGAACCACTCTTCCCCTCCAGTATAATAAGCAGCATTTGCTTCCAGGTTCAAGCTGTGAGAATTACTTCCTAACCACAGCAAAATATTTGCATGGGGAGCTCATATGGTTGAAAAGCAGAACATAGCCAAGTTCACTAACAGACCACTACAGGGGACACAGATGAAAAGGACAAACTCTAAATGTCCCTCCATTCAACAATGTAACATTACCCTAAGTCTTCCAACATAGGACAATTCTTATTTTAGTCTCCTATGACAGAAACATGCTCAGAGGATACCTAAAGGCCGCTAATCCAGAAGAATAGAGACTAGCACAACTACAAGGAAAATATATTACTTCTCATAGTGCTACCGTAAAATATAAAAGCAGAACAAAGGACAAATAGATATTTGAGAAATGTAAACAATATTAATGAAAAGTTTGCTATGAACAGTCAGAAAAATTGGTCTAGTTAAAACCTGGACCTATGAGGACAAAAACAAAATACTCTGTAATCACAGAATCAAAAGCATGTTATATTCAGAAAAATGCATGAACTTTTCAGAACTTCTAATCAGAAAACAAGAAATAATTATAAATTATAATGTAATTCCTAAAGTTGAAACTTCAATAAAATGTCTAAATAAGAGAATGTATGTATAAGTGACCTGTAATTTAAAACTAGAAAATCTCCCAAAAGGTTGAAAAATAAGTAAAAGAGATCTAAAATGTAATATAAATGTTTAAAGTTATAGATAGAATACAAAGCCAAAGTTCAAACATCCATATAAATAGGAGTGTCAACAGCAGAGAACAGAATTTACAGCAGTAAATGATAGCTGAAAACATGTCTGACTTGAGTTAATCTTCACACTTAAAGAGTTCACCAAGGACAGGCAGAAAATTATTTTAAATATATCTATATGTGATTTTTCACAAAGATTAAGAAAAAAAGCTAAAATTTTCTTTAATAGTAATAACAACATCAACAACGTTACCTCTAACTTAGCAAGAAGACTGGCATGAGTTATTGCATTAGTTATGTCAGATGCCAACTGACTGACAAAGTAGCAAGTCATTTGTCTTTAAAGTTTTGATTATTACTGATCCTAGGATTATATATAACAAAAACAGTCAAATGTAAGGGCAATATAAAAGTATTTTCACATACGTCATGACCAAAAATACTTATCTTCCTGATGGTCTTTCTAAAAAACTTTAATTTTCTCAACAATAAAATGAGTTTTATTCACTTTCCTAATCAATCCTACATGGTTTCAAATGGGCCATTTCTGCTTGATGTTTACTCACAAAGCCAACTAAATATCAGTTATGAAAACAAAATGAAATTGAGGAGGTTCACTAGAAAATATAAATGAGGAAGAGAGGATCTAACTCTAACCCAGGAGTGTAGTAGACCAATGTGTCATTAAACAGGGGCAGCAAGCCCAATATAGTATGTAGGCCCAAATTATGTTAGAAGAACATATGAGAACTTCTGGTGAAGTGACTAGAAATGACTCGTGACTCTGTAACTTCCCTGCATAATTGATGAGACGACCTATGCCTAAAATCTTATATTCAACCATTTACTTTCCAGGGCAGATATATGAAGCAAACAAACCTACGTATATCAATCAGGACATGCTCTGATAGGATAAAACAGTGCCACATCTGCAGTGGCTGAGAAAACCAACATTAATATCTCACATGGTAAATGTCTATCATGGGGTTCCACTACACTTTGTTTTCACCCAAGGGCCCACGCTGAATAGGCTCCATGTGGGGGCTGCCATGTTTGCTAAGGTGATAAGGAGTACACATAGTAAATGGGCCCAAGCTCAATATTTTTATCTGGAAGTTTACAAAGAACATGTTTTCACCCATGTTTTATTCACCAAAACACAGCAAGGTTTTAGCAGCAGTGAACTGAAGTCCTGTATTTGGAGGAGAAATGGTCATAACTTTTTTGCTGAATAGAATTTATGACTGACATATTTCATAGAATTATTACTTTGTTTTATTTTATCACAATTTCATTTTTGATACATAAGGGCTAAATTTATTCTTGAAAAAGAGAGGTATTGATAAATTTAGCACACACAGGTTTGGATCTAGTTTTTTCTCCTATTGCCAAAGATTCCTTGTGTAACTGGGGCAAATCACCCTATCTGAGATCTCCCATTTACCCAAGCACAAAGTCAATTTAAGATCTTCATTTCCTTATTCATAAAATCCTAAAGAGACTTTCCCTTCTGGCTTGACATTTGCTGTCATATTACAGACAAGAAAGTAAGAAATTTAATGCACAGAAAAGTTTTGTGACAAAGAATCACAGGACATGTCAGTAACCAATTTTAAATCTACTATATCATTTATATATCTAAGGTTCCATATATTTCTGTCAAATGCACATGGGGAATCCTCCAAAACAAAAGCAAAGAAATAGTATTGCCACCACAGAAAAGAATCTGTCCTCACAAGGCCAATTGATCTATTTTCTTTTTCAAGTCTCCATTTGCATATCACATACTGGGCTCTTAGAGGTTAATGGTTATAGAATGAAAAAAAAATATGATAAATGTGGAAGAGAACTGAAAAATTTGTCATGTCATAGTCCAGACAGTATCTAAAATGTAGTGCATAAAATATTTGTCAGCAAATGCACTTCAATCTCTGTAGGATTCTCTACACTTGAAAGAACAGATGTTCATTGTGTTTGATGAGCTACAAAAACCATTGCCTGTACTGAAAACAAAACAACCAGGAGAGACATGACATTGACATTGACATGTGGCAAAAGCAGTCACTTCACAGCAAATTTGTGATCAATCATTTATACCTTCCTCAAGTATTCTGTAAGGTTCTAGTAACAAAATATCAAGAAAATAGTTATTGATTTTGCCTGATTTTACTATGGATCTGTTTACTTCATTTTCTTCTCAAGATGGGAGACAGAATATTAAGTGTATAACACATTTTTTTATTTTCAGCAATACAAATAATAAAAAAATGATTGCATTCTCCTTATAAAAATGGGACACTGGTAATGATAAATGAGTTACAAATTAAAACAGTCTTTCGTATTCTCCCTTATCTCCCAGAATCAGTTACTGGTTTTAGGTTTTTTGTGTATGTTTACGAGCAATAATATCTGATAATATGCCTCTGTATAAAGTTTATATAGATATACACTATAAGTATAAATATGTTTGTGTTTGTTAGGTATGTAATATTTGGGCTATAGAGCTGTAAGGTGTTTATTTTTGTGTGCATTTTATTATTTCTCAAATACGAAGATCGAATTTGATCTTTTTAAAATTTAATACTGAACTGATGTTAAGTCAGTATGTTCTGATATGATTACAGCAGTCCCTAAAATGTAGAAAAAATTCCATACTTGTGTAGTTAGTAGCATTTACCCCAAGCCCTCTGACTTCCCCAGCTAACTTACCTCTCCCAAATGAGCTCCAGGACCCAGCAACTACTAAGTTAACACCCAGCCAGCCCAGCAGATCTGGGTCCAGTGCCCTGGGCAGTCACAGCAATTTTTTGAATGGCCAAAGCAGCTAATCATTATTAACATCACCCCTGGATATATCAAAATATAACTTGTCATTTTGCCATTGGTAATTTCTTCTCCCACTTTCTTTTTTTTTTTTTAAAGATTTTATTTATTTATTTGGCAGAGAGAGAGAGAGATCACAAGTAGGCGGAGAGGCAGGCAGAGAGAGAGTGAGAAGCAGGCTCCTTGCTGAGAGGAGAGCCGGATGCGGGGCTCAATCCCAGGACCCTGAGATCACGACCTGAGCTGAAGGCAGAGGCTTTAACCCACTGAGCCACCCAGGCTCCCCTCTTCTCCCACTTTCTTATATTACTTTTCTTCATAACACTCTCTACCTTCTAATAAAATATAAAATGTAATTATAATTTCATTAATGTGATGGGGTAGGGATTTTTTTGTGTGTATTCCTTACTGCTGGATCCCAAGTGCCAGGCATATGGTAGGCTCAGTGAATGTTTATTGAGTCAATATTCTCATGTTCCTACCAACATTGAAAATCTTTATAATTTTTACTAGTAAAATAAATTGAAAATATCACATTGTTTTGTCAGTTAACACTTCCTGGATTACCATTGAGATCAAACATTCTATTTCAAATGGTCACTGTTTATTTTTTATTTTTTTAAGATTTTTTTTATTCATTTGAGAGAGAGAGAGAGAGATAGCATAAGCAGGGGTAGAGGGAAGGGGAGAAGCAGACTCCCCGATGAGCCAGGAGCCTGACCCAGGCTTAATTCCAGGATCCCGAGATGATGACCTGAGCTGAAGGCAGACGCTTAACCATCTGAGCCACACAGGTGCCCCTCAAATGGCCATTGCTTATATAAGTACATACATTCTATAAATTGTTAGATTATAAGTCAGTTTATTGTTAACAGATTTTTTCCTTCTATTGTTTTTCAATAAATTTACTTAAATCCTTATACTTTTTCTGAAGGCTACTTTGCTTCTGACTTAAGTATCAATTATTCTTTCTACTTCTTTAAATTTAATTTGCAGATAAACTTGGACTTCTTCTATAATTCAGGGTAAAATTTTTAAAATTCCATTACTTAAAATTTTTGCTTTTTGTTCCTAATTACCAATGTCATTTCACTGCAGTAAGAAAAAGGAGCTTGCCTGATTTTTTATTTTGGAAATGTACTTTTAAATTTTTCAGTAAAAAATTAGTTACATTAGATAGGCCTAGCGGTTTATCATCTTGTATCATACAACCCCAGGGCCTCGGTGACCTATTACGTAAATGTTCTTTCTCCCTCTCCTTGTCCCAAATGGATGGGGACTTGTCCACTTGATTGTGGACTTCTATCCTCCAGGGCTGTAAGAAAAGGATTTTTTTCTGCTCTCTAAACCACCCAGTCTATAGTAGGTTGTTAATGGCAGCTGAGTGGACTAATAGAGGGACATTTCCCTTGCTCTCTTTCTCGGTGGCCACATCCTTGGTGGCGGTTGACTTCAAGTTCCCTCTGGACTCACAGCAGGTGGTGGGGAAACGGGGAGGGAGGAGACTTTTTACTTTCATAGAGTCACAGCAATACTCAACTCTAGACTCATAGTTTGTTTAGCACTGCAGTCGCTATGCATATCTATTTGAATCCAGTCAATTCCATGTGCCAGTTATTTTTGAAAAATAGCTTTTAGTTCTACCATCTTTCATTACATTTTTGCCAAATGCTCCTCTCATGAATTATGCTCTCAGACTTCTCTGGCAAAGTTTTACTCCTACTCTGATTTGTATCCTGAGTCATTTTATGCACTGACAGGTACTACTAGCTGCCATACCATTATACTGATATATTTTCCTGAATCAACTTAATCAGTTAAGAAGTTCAGCAGTAAGAAAAAAGGCTACACCCTTAATCTAATTTTTGCTTTCAGGCTGAATTTCAAAAGCCTTTGTTGCTCACATATTTTCATGGTTTTGTCTCCTATTGGGAAGGTTAAAAAGCAATTCACTGGGGTGCCTGGGTGGCTCAGTGGGCTAAAGCCTCTGCCTCGGCTCAGGTCATGATCTCAGGGTCCTGGGATCAAGCCCCACATCAGGCTCTCTGCTCAGCAGGGAGCCTGCTTCCCCCTCTCTCTCTGCCTGCCTTTCTACCTACTTGTGATCTCTCTCCTCTCTGTCAAATAAATAAATAAAATCTTTAAAAAAAAAAAAAAAAGCAATTCACTGCTTCAATATTTGTACACCCAGAAACGTTCAGATTTCTTCATTACTTTTTATTTTGGCTTGAAAACATTCTAATTATTTTCTGAACTTTCCATTTTTGTGTAATAGCTAGCCAAATCCAGTCAATAACAATCGATAATACTATGATTTAATTATCCATAATCTTCCCCAAGAGCTAAAAGTTCAACAAGCCTAAAAACAAAACAAAACAGTACATCAAGCCTGTCATCTGGCTTCCAAGTTAAGTCTGATGAGTTTTATTAAATGCTTTATTATTGCATAACATAGAGTGCTATTTTCCCTTTTTATCTTTCCATTTCCCTATTGACTCCTTTTTTCAGGAATTAATTTCCTAATTGGTCATCATCTGGCCCTTAAAATAATGCCAGCTATTTTAGGCATCTGTTACAGTAACCTCACTTCCAGTGAGTAATAGTCAGGATAGGATAGGTAATGCTATAGTAACAATATCAAAATTTCAACGGCTTAAAATAGTATACCTATTTCTATTTCTGATGGCATGTATGATATAAGCTAGTAGAGGTCCTGCTCCATCAAGAAATAGGATCTTTTCCTCTACTTTTTGAATTTGGCCTTGGCCTGTGACCTGATTTTACCAATGAGATGACAGGAAATGTGATACAAATTGAGCCTTGAAATGACTAGGACATTGGAGATTGCTTTTGCTTGGTGTACTTGAAACTCTAAAAGAACCATGTGAACAAGTCCATACTAGTGTTCTAGAAGGTGAGGGGACACATGGAAACAATGTAAACACCCTGTGTCACAATTTATTTCTAGAGATATCAGGGAGACTATTTGAGATCATTCAGCCAACCAGCCAGCTATCTACCTGTATATGATAGAGCCCAACAGAGATCATGTAAACTTCCTCAGGCCAGAAGAATTACCTACCCACTATCAGGACCATGAGATAAATGAAATAGTTGTCTTTTTAAGCCACTAAGTTCATTACGCAAATGCATTTTTTAAGTTTTTAAGTTTCAGATTTTTTTGTTCTACGGCAAATACATCAACTAATATCTCTCTAGCAGGGTAATGCTGTAACAAAAAGCTCAAACATGTTGCATTAGTTTTGGGTCTGGGGTTGGTGAAGACTGGGACTGGGAAAAGCAGCAAGGAAATTGTGGAGGTTGGAAAAAATGGCAATGAAACTGCTATATCAGGCTGGAAAAAATGGCAACCTGTACTATACAGTGGTGGAAAACTGTTAAACCCGTTGCCTATGTTAAGTGGGAATATAGAAATGTACCCAAGGAACCTGAGCATTTGGTGAAATAATTGCTAGAATTTAATATAGAAAATTCACAAATATTTATATCTTTGAATAAATAATATTTACCAATTTTCTCAGATAGTCTCCCTTTGCCATCTAGGTATACCTTCTACTCTTCTCCTCTCAGGGAGGGTGAACAATATGGACAACAATTAATAGGCAACATTACTCCCTGGCTTGTATTAGGCTCAAAAATTTAGAAGCACTGGCACAGAATAGGAGGATGTGAGGACAGTAAAATTAGTATATTAAATGCTATGGCTAATTTTCTGGGAAGACACAGGTTGTTAGTGATGGAGCTCCACTACTAAAGGTCATACTTCCTGTCCCACTTACAGCGACAGCTGTAGCTGGCCTGAGTTCTTGGCCTGAGTGCTTTATATCCTTGATGAAATGTTTTTTTAAACTTTCCTGGATTTTCTAATTGGACCCTGAATGATATTATATATTTTTTAAGATTTTATTTATTTGACAGTGAGGAGAGAGATCACAAGCAGGCAGAGAGGCAGGCAGAGAGAGAGGGGGAAGCAGGCTCCCCATTGAGCCAAGAGCCCAATGTGGGGCTCGATCCCAGGACCCTGAGATCATGACCAAAGGCAGAGGCTTTAACCCACTGAGGCACCCAGGCGCCCCTGATATTTTTTTTAAATAGGACTAGGTCAAATAGAAAGTCCTTAAAAAATATGGATTCCTTTTATAGGCCTTAGTTTGTAAAACTGCTTTGTGTCAGCATTATTATGGCAGATTTATGATGCTAAATATTAACATGTTTTTGTAGCTGAAGGGGAAAAGGAGATAGGTCCTCTCCACATTGCAATGACATTTTTAGTGAACTGTTAGCAGAACCTGCAATTTTTCAAGGCAGAATGCTTGGGTTTTATTAATTAGCACAGGGAGAAAAAAAAAATACTGAGAAATCTAACAAAGATTATATGGAAAACAAAGAACAGAATAGGGTTAACAGATGCCCAGAATATGGGCACATCTTGTTTTCCATTTATACAGCATTGGTACACATTTTAAAACAAGAATAAATACACTGTTTGACAAAACATCCATTTGTGCAAAAAGAGAAAACCCAAAACCAAGAAAAAGCAAGGGACTAAAACAAAAAAGTCGGATTAGTTACATCTTTTGGAGGATGGATATGTAACTGGGAAGAATTACACATTTACACATTTGAATGTGCACACTTCAGTATTTATAAATAAGAAAACTGAATGCAATCAGGGGCTTAAGAGAATACTGGAAATGATTAAATAAATATTGCCTTATAGCAACTTCACAATTCATGTTGAACACATTGAGCTAAAGTGTTACAAAGCAAGTCTTAATTTAACAGGATATGAATCATTTTTAAAGGAAATTGAGGTGAGATTAGAGTTCTTAAAGGTAAAATTATAATCGCACATAAATAATCATAATGTTATTCTGTAAGGAAAAGTTAAAAACAGAAGTTTTCAATTAGGACTTGAGAAGCATGTATAATATAAGGGAAAACGCCGCATATATTATCTAGGAAGAAACAATAGCAAATAGATTGTGTATCTGATGATGTTAACAAATCCTTTTACCCTTTTATGTTTAAGCCAACCAAAATTTTAGAAACTGACAAGAAAATTTCAGCAAAGACAAGTAACATGAATATTTAATGCACCAGTCAATACAGAGTTGACTCAAATGCATTTACTCTGTTTTCTTACTAAACATAATAATGCATCTTTGATTTCGTATTTTTACTTTCTTATTAATCAAGACATAGACTTTGGACTTTTTGCAAATGTCATCTGATAGCCTCATCTTGTTTTAAAAATATTACTAAAGAACTGCCAGACAAATGTATTAAAAAAAAAAAAGTAAAAAGTAAAAAAGAAACAAAGAAACAGGAAGCAGAATGGGAAATCATGTTTTTAATTTGATTTATTTCTTCTGAAAGCCATCACTACACTTTATCTGGACATCAAGAAAACATATGATGAAACTTCACCTATAATTTTTTAAATATACTTGCTACTGGATTGTATATTTTAAGCACAATGAAAAAATAAAAATAACTGGGATTTGGAGAATAAATTCAAACTCTGATAGTGTTAATATTTATATTTGTTCTCAAAGTGG
>CM052799.1:89832820-89884449 GCA_028533885.1 Nasua narica
ATTGTATAAGTTAGATTAATTTATTTGTGTAAACTTTGGGTCCAAGATGATATTTTTAACCTGCTTATGAACAGGCATTAGGTGAGTTAGGTAAAATAGAAAATACTTTTTCCACAGGGTAGCTAGTAAGATAGGTCAGTCAAGTTGGTGATGCCTGTTCATTTAACCATTTATGCATTATTAATAAAATTACAAGAATAAAATTAAAAAAAAAAGAAGAAATCCTATTAATAAATGTGGGAGAAATTAAGGAAATAGCCAAGTGCAATTAGGCAAACAATACTAACTTTTGCAGTTTGCAAAAATAAAGAATCAGCAGGTAAAAATTTGGGGGGAATAGAATATAAGCATAGTAATAAAGTATCCTCCTTAAGATTTTTCAATTACAAAGGGAAAAAGAGTAAAACTGCAATAAAGAAACCTAGCAGATTCTACCTTAGCCAAATGAAAGACAAGTACAAAATGTTTACAGCAACTTTATTTTTTTTAAGATTTTATTTATTTATTTGACACAGAGAGAGAGATTACAAGCAGGCAGAGAGGCAGGCAGAGAGAGAGGGGAAAGCAGGCTCCCCACTGAGCAGAGAGCCTGATGTGGGGCTCGATCCCAGGACCCTGAGATCATGACCTGAGCCGAAGGCAGCGGCTTTAACCCACTGAGCCACCCAGGTGCCCCAGGACTTTATTCTTTACAGTCAAACCCTTGAAACAATCCAAATGACCAGCAATCTGGATGGATATGCAAAATGTAGTATACTCATAAAATTGAATACTATTTAGCAATAAAAAGGAAAAATTACTGATGCATGCAGACACACATGAACGTTAAATGTATTATTCTCAGTGAAGGAAGCTAATCACAGAAGACTATGTTTTATGCCATCTCGAACAAAGCAAAGCAGAATTCTGGTTATTGGGACGGGGAGGGGGATGGAGAAGAAAGAACTGATATAGATTGCTATGGAGAATTTTGCAGTGATACTGATACTCTGTGTCTTGGTTAGGATGGTAGTTCCCAAACTGCATGTGCTTCTCAAAATTCATCAAATTGTACTCTTCAAATGGGTGAATTTTTTGGTAAGCAAATTTTATCCCAAAAGGCCAAATTTTAAAATGGGTGTGTATTCCATTGGCACTACATTGTCAAATGATGCTAAATGATACTATTTTTCTAAAAGAACTTGGCAGGAAGTCCATTGAAATTGATTAGGCAGGGGCACCTGGGAGGTGCAGTCAGTTAAGCATCTGATTCTTGGTTTTGGCTCAGGTTGTGATCTTAGCCCCGTGTTGGGGTCTGGGCTCAGCAAGGAGTCTGCTTAAGACTCTCTCTCCCTTTCCCTCTGCTCCCCCACCAACTCTAAAATAAATAAATAAGAGGTTTTCTGGAATTTTAATTATTTACTTGAGACAAATAAGATCTTAAGTTTCAGGCCTCAGAAAATGAGACTTTAAGAAGAAGGAATTTTGTGGATCTGGAAAGCACAGGACTTTGGAATATGGGAAAGCTACTTGATAAAGCACTGCCTTTAAGAACAAAGAAGGAGTCAAGTAAGACAATGATGTCAAAATGGCATAATCAGGACTATAATAGTAAGAATTTCATATTATTTCTCAAAACTTTGTAGCTTAAACACATTTGTACCTTGAGTTCTTTTCTTTTATAGAATGGATTTCATAAGACTTAGTAATCAGTGAATTATGGGAAAGCAGAAAGAGGAGAAACAAATAAAAATCCAAAGCATTTAACATAGGTGAAACTTGTAAAATTATTGAACTTGGTTGGGGAATAGTAAATTGTTAAAACATTTGGGCTGGAATAAGTGAAAACATCTAGGTAGTTAAGTCGAACTTAAAAGGAAGATAAAATGAGGAAGATAAAAGATAAAATGACAAAAATGAGATAAAATGATAAAAACCAGCAGCTTAATAAGGATGATAATGGGATCAAAGGTACAAGTATGGGCACAGTATGTGAGAAATCAAAGTGATGAAAGCTACCATAATCTAGAGAAAAGAATTCAGACAGAGAAAAGCAAAGCACAGAGAAATGAATTTTGGAAATTCCTATCTGTAGAGTATGAGAGGAAGTAACCAAATCAGTAAATGAAACGGGAAGTGTTGAAAAGAAAGCAAGAGAAAATCAATAATAGTAGAGTCCCAGATACTCAGAGTGATCCATCGTCCTTACTTATTCCTTCTTTATGCTAATATTTAGCTGGAGAATGTACTCTGAGAACGTCCTTACTTTTTATTTTCAGATTTTCTTTCTTTTCCATATATTCCTGTACTCTACCTTTAATCAATTTGACTCACCTACATTACCTTGGAGAAAATTAAAATTGGATACTATCCAGAGAATAGGAATATAATAATTTATTATTTTATACGAGGCTATGTTACACTTTCAGTAAAATGTATTTTAAAAATCACTACATATTAATGGTAGTTAGTAATTTTGTACTGCTTAGGTTTCTAAGGCAACAACAGAGTTCTTGTTATATAATTAGCAGCCCATTACACACACATGGTAAGATTTACCAGGTGAATTTTTAATGATAAATGAATATCAGTCAGTCACAAGTGAATTACATCATAAGGAACTTATTATTTTATTTTTTTTTTAAATTATTTATTTTTTTATTTGACAGAGAGAGAGATCACAAGTAGGCAGAGAGGCAGGCAGAGAGAAAGGGGGAAGCAGGCTCCCCACTGAGCAGAGAGCCCGATGTGGGGCTTGATCCCAGGACCCTGAGATCATGACCTGAGCCGAAGGCAGAGGTTTTAACCCACTGAGCCACCCAGGCACCCAGGAACGTATAATTTTATATTGAAAAAAGTTGTGCCATTATTTTTAACAAATGGCAGACAATATAGACTACAATATGAATATAAAATTTTACCAGTGTATTATTGCCAGTAGAATTTTTCCTAATTTATATATATATTCAACCATCAACATATTTATCCAAAAATGCAGCATCTCACAGTAATAAGTGAAGAAAGACTTATAGCATTTACTTATAGCTAGGTAGTCCTAAACACACTAGGATTTTTTATACATAACTCCAGCCCAGGTTATTTTAGATATTAAATAAACAAGGACTCTGGATTATTTATTTCTCATTGTGTCAAAATAGATCATGTTATACTTTAATCTATTGGAAAATTGTCAAAGTATATTGATCTTTTCAAAGACATGTTTTTGAAGACATGTTTTTATCATCTATTAGAAAAGTCTCAAATTCCTTGTGTTGGAATCAATAAATTTAAATATATATGTATATATATTCAAAACAAAGATGGCTATGACTCGATATTCTAGGCATTATTGTATAGCACCACTAGATAATGCATACATTTAAACATTTAAGCATTGCTTATATGAATATTTAAGTGAAATATCATTTCACTTAAAGAATCTCTTTGAGTTAATTTGCACAGTCACTTTCTCAGGGAGAAAGTCTGACACTTCATAGAAACATTCATACTCTGAATTAGGCGTCAAACTCAGCCTTTGTCCCCTGCACCCATGCAGATTTTGTCCTGGGTTTTAATTGCTATTTCCTGCTCTTACATGCCACTCATATGGCCTATCAAGCTAAGCAATATGATCACATAATTTTAAATAAAATGGAGAACACATTGAAATTTTAGATAGTTATCTCTCTACAAGTTCGCTGGCCTTCACCATTTAACATCCTTCACTCCTCTTCCCAGCAATCATCAAGCACTAAATAACAGTAATTTTATTTGCTGGGAAAAAGAAATTCCATCTGCATTCCTGAGCATGCACACTGTGTGGAATTTTTCTGAGAACATCACATACCATTTAATCATGACAATATTAGTATAGTCATATAAGTATTAGAGTTATTCTCCCAAAAGAATATGATAAAATGATGATTTTTTTCCTAAAGAAAGCTGAATGATAGAACTGTAAAGAATATTGGAAAGTTATTATAATGACAATTTTGTAAATAGAAAACTGAGGCTCAGAGATGTGAAGGAGTTGGTGATCAGATAATCAACAGGACTGTCAACAAAACCCATCTTTATTGAATCAATCAGTCTAGTAATTATATTTCAAGTTCTTTTTTACTAACTAAAATGTAGAAAATCTTTCTGCAGTGCTCCAGAATAATGATATAAAAAGTGTTAAGACAATCTTGTCAGTTGGGCTTTTAAAATTAATATTCATTTTTATCCTTTGCAATTTTACGGAGGATAATCAAAATGGTTTGCATGTTAAATTATATGTAAAATAAACCATCTCTTTAGTAGGGAGATTTGCATTAAAACTCAGTTCTGCTGATGAATTTATCAATAAAATCTTGGTCTGCTAATGACCAAATATTATGATCCATTTCAATCTTTTGAGTACTAATATAGTAAGCAATATCGTATAGAGAAAATGTTAAGATTTGCTTATTTTCAACCACCATTATGCACATTTAGCCACCATGCTTTTGGCTTAAAATTTTGTTCTTAGGATCTTTTTAAGATCCAAAGACTTATCCTTTGGATATCAGAGTTTTATATGACTCATAGATATAAAGAACTTTCAATGCCATCTAGGGTAGAATTTCAAGAGAACACAAGCAGATTGATCTCAGAAATACTTGTAGGTTAAATCAAAAACTCAGTAGGAGCTAAAATGAATACAGGAGTAATTTCAAAATGTGAATTGCCTACTTTGGAATCTACAGGCTCCTATATGTGGATTAAGGACAAAAATGCAAATGAGTTAGCATCCATAGACATCAACAGAACTATTAATGAAACCCATCTTTACTACTAATCAATCTACCAATTATATTTTAGCTTCTACTGTCTTTTATAGACATCTATACAATAAATGTTTCTATACAAAATTTAGAACCCTCAGATTCTACAAGTGACATTTTCAATTAGAAAGACATGGGAAGTGTATAAGAAGAAATATATACTTCCATGAATAAAATCTGGCATTTAACTGTTGACTTATATTTAAAAGGATTTCCTATTCTGTGAAAGGAAGGCAGATTAGCTTAATGACATAAAATTATATTTTTTAAAAGAAATGATGGGGGAAAAAAAGAAAGAGAGATGGTGGGGGGAACTTCGGTGGCTCAGTCAGTTAAGCATCTGCCTTCAGCTCAGGTCATGATCCTAGGATCTTGGGATCCAGCCCCGCATCGGGCTCCCTGTTCAGCGAAGAGCCTGCTTGTCCCTCTCTCTCCGCCTGCTACTTCCCCTACTTGTGCTCTCTCTGTCAAATAAATAAACAAAATCTTGAAAAAAAAAAGATGGTGGTAAATATTTCTTAGTGCCCTAAAGGTTAATAGAATCTTTCTTTCCTAACCTTTTCTATACCTGAATGTTTTTACTTTTATGACTACTTTTCCTATAAGTTATATAGACACTCTCACGGTTTCAAAGGTTGATCTCTCATGACACACCTTATCATCTTCATACTTTGGCATAGTTGTTTTCTTGGGTGGACCCTGGTGGTGTCAAGGGTTACATTAAAGAGGATGACATTACTATAGTCATTAACAAGTAGGCTTATGCACCTTTGGAACTCTCAAATGAACTTGAACATACATGTTCCATATAAAGGCCACAGGACCTAATGTCTATAAAGTTTCTCTCCTGCAGGGATTCTTTTGTGTCTACTAGCTGTGATGTGTTTCTTAAGTTGGTACCCACTTGTATAAAGATTTTTCTCCTGTTTGGTTTTTCCACAAAATATGAAGACCTAAAATCTAGATGAAGCTATTACCACACTTGTCAGATTGATGGGTTTTCTTTTTTTCCTAAGTTTAGAGGTCAGATCTTTGAGAGAAGCATTTGTTATTCAGATGACAATTACTGAAAAATTCTCTTTTCTGATTTGTTTGATGAATGATCAGCTGCTATTTTATTTTCATTAGGAAAAGTCCTCATACAATGCAGAGTCACCGGTTTGTTACTTCATAAAGTCTCATATTTGGCCTTGGCAAGTAAAGGCCTTGATCTCACAGATAAAAACACATGGCGAGCTAAAGTGTTCTCTGCAATCCTTCTTTGGAGGTTTATTCCTGTAAATGCTCTTCTGTCAGGGTCACTCCTGATTGTGAAATGGCATTTCCTTTCAGGGTGATTTTAATTCATTCATTGAACCATCATATTTCAGGTCCCGAGGAAACACCATTTCAAGAAATCTTCAGGTCCACCCTTTGTATTTTTAAATATTAATTCCATTTTACTCATTTTTAAAATTCTCACTTTTTATTCTTAAACTCCGATAATTCTCCTTGAAAGTCACTATGAACTTTTTGATTTTCTCACATTTGTAATCCACTTTTTTGAAGTTTTTAGGAGAAGAAATACCAGCAGTTTGATGCCTCTGTTAAGTTTAGAAATAGACATTCTCTATACCCCAGCATACCCTAGGAACACACTCATATATCTGGATCATTTATATGATTATGCTCATAAGCATTTGAAAGGATAATCTTGTCTGAATTGTTACAGTAGTACAAATTTTGAACAAATTAAATGCCCACCTAAAGGGACACATCTAGGTTAGGATATGTAAATGCAAAGAAGTAACATAAAACATTTTGTCAGAATGATATAATTTATATATATTAACAGGAAAGTTCTTCAAGAGATATGGTTAAGTGAAAAAAGCTAATGGTATAAGTATACATGGAACATATTATCTTTTACATATTTAAAAATATTACTTTTTTTTTTTTTTGCATTTTAAAACGTAGCTATGGGGGCACCTGGGTGGCTCAGTCGTTAAGCATCTGCCTTTGGCTCAGGTCATGATCCCAGGGTCCTGGGATGGAGCCCGGCATTGGTCTCCCTGCTCGGCGGGAAGCCTGCTTCTCCCTCTCCCACTCCCTCTGCTTCTGTTTCCTCTCTCGCTGTGTCTCTCTCTGTCAAATAAGTAAATAAAATCTTAAAAAAAAAAAAACTAAAAAAAATTAAAAAAAAATAGCTATGTACTAAAATATACCAACCTAATAACAGTAGTTAATGTCTGCCTAAGGAGAACTAGGGAAGAGACTTAGCAATGCAGAGACAAATGAGACTCTGCCTTCTTTGTAATGCCTAAAAATTTTGTATAACAAGGACATGTGTGTTTGAAGAAAATTGGTATAAGTCCTATTCTTAATATCTAACTTATACTCCCTCCAGAAATGTAAAATCAAAAAGAAAAAGTAACATTATAGCCAACAACTTCAGCCTTACCAGAAGAGAACATCATCATCTTCAAATGCTTGTAAAGATAGAACAAAATAAATTCTAACATACCACCCCTCGGCCTGCCTTTCATTGTAAACCTGTGAATGCAGACAGCAAGGGAGAAGAGTTTTTCCAAAACTCAGTGAAATAGAAAAGAAGAATTTATAGAAGGTATCGACGAAACTAGCGCAATATGAGATGGCAAACTACTGAATGCAGAAGACTTGTGGCTCACAGAACAGGCTAAAGAAAAGGAGTGTGAAAGTATGCAGCACTGAAGTGGCAGCCTCAGGGTCTTGCTTCTGGGAAAGAATGAGATGTAGAGAGTAGATGAATATAAAAAATGTTGTGCTTTTTAATGAAGCAATGAAGGGAAGGAAGCAAATAAGAGAGGGAAATTAAAGATCCTATAAAAATGAAAGAGAAACCAAATATACCAACCTGCACTAACAATAACTCTCTCCTTCAAGAATCTGCACAGAAGAGCTTCAAGATGATAGAAATGGGCACCCTCATACCAGAAATGCTGACCTCCAAATGAATAGAAATAGGAAAAAAAAAAAAAGGAAACTACATCCATTAGTAGATAACACTGCAAAAAGGCAGAAAATATGAATAAAAGCTTTTCTGTTGATGAAAAATCTTGGCAAAATGCCACCAATGAAGCTGAAGATAACTGTTAACACCACATTCCAAAATGAAATGACATCTCAGTAAGATTTTGAGAACACCTAAAAATATTCAAGAATGTGAGAATATGAAAAAAAGAACTTTAAGTTAGAAACATAAAAATTAAGAAATAGGTAAAACCCAGGAACGATTGAAATAAGAATCAAATGAACCAAGGAAAGTAGTATAAAAAATAGGCAAAATCATATCAGAATTGAAGACTAAATTATAATGTTCTTAAGGGGGAATAGATTCAAATGAAAAGCTAATAAAAAAAAGACTTGGAAGAAGAACTAAAATCAACCAAGGAAATGAAGAAGAAGAAGAAGAAGAAGAAGAAGACGGAGGAGGAGGAGGAGGAGGAGGAAGAGGAAGAGAAACAAAATCCAAAGGAAAAAAGGGGATGGAAAGGAAGTTAGGCAGATGAGGTTGAGTACATGAAAAATGGTAACCATGAAGAAGAAAGCAAAAACAATAGAATAGAAATAAAACTTAAAAAAGTAATTCAAGAAAAATTTCCAGGAACCAACAACAACAAAAAAGGACACTTCACTTTGGAAGAGCCTATTGAGGAAACTGACCAAGAGCAAACAACTCTAACATCTATTTTAATGAAATTATAAGATTCTAAAGGTAAAGAAATAATCCAGAAGGCCTCATGCAAAAAGATAAAATAGATCACAAATGCAGAAGAAACAGAATGACATCAAATTTCTCTTTAAAAAAAAACATGGAATAAAAGGCAATATGGAGTCTTCCAGAAACTTTAGGAAATTAAGTAAAACCCAAAAAACTTAAAGGAGTGCAGAGAAAACTGTCCTTCAGGTTTCAAGGGCATAGGAAAAGAGGTTCTAGTGTGGCAGAACTCATGGAATACTTTACAAATATTTTCAAAAAGTCTACTAAAGCATGAGCTTCAATAAATCAAGAGGTAATTGAGACAACAATGTAAAAGAACTGTGAAGTAAGCATTTCATGTATTTAATTACAGAGCTATGGTTAAAACAAGGGTGGATTCACGGATTAAATAACAGTCTGTCAGTTTGGGGTTTTTTTAAGATTTTTATTTTTTTCACAGAGAGAGAGAGATCACAAGTAGGCAGAGAGGCAGGCAGAAAGAGAGAGGGAAGCAGGTTCCCTGCTGAGCAGAGAACCCAATGCAGGACTCCATCCCAGGACCCTGAGATCATGACCTGAGCCAAAGGCAAAGGCTTTAACCCACTGAACCACCCAGGCACCCCAATGGTCTGTCAGTTTTAACAGCATTTTCAAAATTTATTTTGACAGAGGAAATAATATAGCTAATAGAATGAGAGGAGAAGAAAAGATAATGTAGAATAATATAAATTGACTGTAGTATAGGAGAATGCATGGGATTCAAAGGGTATCATTTTAAGCTTTCAGAAAGCAAATGTTAGGTGAGAAAAAGGAGTTTAAGAATATGCAAGTAGTATTAATAAAAAAGTAACTACCAGAATAGAAGGGCTAACTTTCCTAAAAGCCCAAAGGAAGGAAGAAAAAAAAACTAAAAAAACAAATAGATAAAGAAACATAGTACTTAGAATATTAGATGATGATACAAGTCAGACTGAGAAACACAAATAGGATTTTGCTCATATGTGAAATCTAAACACACAAATGAATAAACAAACAAAAGCAGAATCAGACCTACAAATACAGAGAAGAGAAGGACGCTGGTTGTCCAAGGAAGGGGGTGAGGGGATGGGCGAAATGGGTTAAGGGGAGTGGGAGACACAGACTTCTAGTTACAAAAGACGTCAGTCAAGGGAATAAGTTGCAGCACAGAGACTATAGTCAATGGTATTGTAATTACGTTGTGTGGTGACAGAAGGTAGCTAGGCTTGTGGTGAGCATAACGTAATGTCAAGAGAGGTTGAATCACTATGTTGTATAGTTCGAGACTAATATAATATTGTGTTTCAACAATATGCAAAGAAAAAAGAGACTAATGTAATGTTAGTTACAAAGAAAAAGTTAAAAATAAATAAATATAAAAAAAGAATCAAGATGAAATGACAGAATTGAGACCAAACATAAGAATTACACTAACAAATAGTAATGGGCTTGCCTATTTAAATTAAAAAATATTTTAAAATTTGCTTATAAAATAAAATCTAACTGTATGCTGTACACAAGAGACACCCTTAAAATGCAGTGATCAAACGGGCTGAAAATAACAAAATGCATAAAGATTTACCAGAGCTTGCAAATCTGATACCAAAATAGACTTCAAGCCAAGAAGCATTAAATTAAATGAGACCAAAGAAGAATTACTTTAATAATATTAAAAGCCATAATCTAAAATGAAGACACAGCAGTTAAACATAACTATTTAGCAAATAATATAGACACTGTCTGTGATGATTAATTTTATATGTCATTTTGAGTGGTCTAGGGGTTGCTCAGATAAGACATTATTCCTGGGTATGTCTGTAAGGGTGATTTTGGTTGATATTAGTATTTGAATCAGTAGACTCTGTAAAGAAGGTTGCCCTCCGTAATATGTGTGGGTATCATCCAATTCATTAAGGCCCTGGGGTGAACAAAAAAGAATGTGTCACCTTTCTCCCTGCCTACCTGAGCAGGGACTTCAGGGTTCTCATGTCCTTGGACTGGGACTTACACCATCAGCTGGTGTACTTCTGGTCCCCAAGCCTTCAGACACAGAGTAGGCTCATACTACTGGCTTTTCGGGGTCTCCAGTTTGCAGATGGTAGATTATGGGACTCCTTGGTCTCTGTAATCATGTGAACCAATCTCCACACAGTTTTGGAGACTGGAGAGTCCAAGATCAAGGTACTAGATCTGGTGTCTGGTGAATGCCTTTCTTCACGAACAGCCATCTTCTCACTGTGCATTCACAGGGCAGAAGGGTTAGGAGCCTCTTTTATAACAACACTAATTCCAAACCTGAGGGTGGCCCAATCACTGCCTAAAGGCTTCACCTCCTAATAATAGCACCTCGGAGATTAAGATTGCAACATATGAATTTTGGAGGCATGGGGACATTTGGAGGGTTAAACATTCAGAACCCAGCACCTATCTTATCCATTAGGAATAAAACCTAAAATTGTATCAAAACATAATTCTGGCACTAGCTTGTTGATCCTTCTCACTAAGTATGGTATTAAAGAACTCACTTTTTCCCTACTTTGTCCCATCATCTTCCTCCTATTTTCCATGCGACAGTAATTTCTGCTATTTTTATCTCCCCTGCCCTTTAGAATCACTACAGCCAACCAAAGATATTGCATCAAAAATTATAAATGAGAAAGGCAATACTATTGACTCAGGATATTGGGAACATTCGAGTGAATGTATTTGCACACACTTTCATGCACACACACACTCACACTCACACTTACACACTAACATTCACCTTCACATACTGAGCTCTGAGGATAGCTGAACAAAACTCCATTTCCTTTAAGGCAATTCAGCAATCCCAGATGGTATGCTAATGAATCAAGTGAGCAGTTCTAAGTCATTGATATCACATCATTCAGCACACAATTTCCAAAAACAAGTTAATGAACCAGTTTTTAAAAGCCATTTAGAATAAGCACAGTTTGACACATACCAATGAAGCCAGTTCATTTGCTTGCTGAAATAGACTCTATTTGGGTCTTTGCTAAACTAAAGCAAGATTGACATCAGCTGTCATCAGAAATGATACAAAAATAAAAATGAGTACATGTAGCCCTAGACTGTTGATCGAAGTCTTCTCTACTGGTGTAGATAAACTACATTCAAACACCCACATTAGCACCCTAAGAACTAAATACCTGAGGAAAACATTGAAATTAAACACACGGAGGGCCCGGGTGGCTCAGTCAGTTAAGCGTCTGCCTTCCATTCAGGTCCTGAGACTCAATCTCTCTCTGTCAAATAAATAAATATTTTTTTTAAAAGAAACTAAACACATATTTCTCATTTTGTCCAATATTCTTAAAATGATTACTCAAAGAATTTGAATAAAAAGAAGACAGCTTTCCTCATTCTGAGGCACTTGTGTATCATTTGGTTTCATTTGTGCTTATATGTACCCTTGTTTGTGTCTGGAGGTTTGTATTTACGTGGGGAAAGACATTTTGGATTCTTTTAGTCTATTGTTTCACATATATAATTCTCTTAGACACATATACATATGTATTTTATTACTCATAGAAATGCTTCAATTCAGAGTTTCTACTTGAAATATTTTTAGATAAATCTAGCAAAAAGTGTTCTAGATACGAACTATTTATAATAACATTCTTCTATGGCCCAGCATTATAGTCCTTTTCTTCACACTTTCAGGCCTCTCTACTGTCTATAACCATTTTTGTTAATCCAGCTGGTCCCTGTTGGTTTGTTGGTGGTCTTTCATTCATCTGCAACAACATCCGTGGAGTTTTCGGAGCCTTCTCTGAAAAAGCATCAGGGCTTTACCTCATACCTAGTTCTCTGTGGAGAAAAACCTTTCCTCTGAGATTCCCTTACCTCCTGACTCTTTGGTCTCCCGCGATTATAGATCATGGTCTGATGCTTTAATGTTTAGTGCTGTTTTTATGCTGTTAGTTTTGGTATTAAAATTCCTATTTCTTTGCTGATCTTTATTTCTAGTACTGCACAACTTACTCTTCATGACTACCAACTTGTCATCTTCGTCTCACTGCTCACTTAAAATTTTCCACTCATTCTAATTTCTACCATGAACATAGAAGAAATTCAGATTCCTGTGTGTGTGCACATGCACACACACACACCCATGTCAACATGTATGCCTTATCCAGCAAAACAACTTCAAAATTATTTAGACTTTCTCCTCCAACGATCATCAGATACAAGGTATATCAATAGTTCATGATCAGGGTCATAATCTAGAATTTATCACCAAAAAAGATCCCACCCCTGAAATAAAAAACATTGCAAGATCTGACCACAAGCTCCTTCCTCTCCCTCTCACTGACTTTACTTATATTATTTCCACTTTTTAATTTCATTCAGACAAAATCATCCACCATATGTGTTCCTAGCTTTCAGTCTAGTGAGGGGCACAGTAGGAAACAATTACATGACAGGACATTCAGTGCGGTGACAGGCCAGCACTTTCTCAGATCCTCTTTTATTTAACATCTTCCAGATGCATCCACCTATTTCCCATGTCTACTACATGTTTTTAAGAATTGACCACAGTTATCTCTTGCTTGGATGACTCTGACATTTCCTTAGTGAACATTTCTGACACGTGGATTATATGTGTTCAAACCATTTCCCATGGCAAAGCCCGAGTGATCTTTCTAAAATGAGCATTTTATATTCCTTCCTTGTTTAAAATATTTCGGCTGCCATCACACTGATATGGGAGTAAAAACCAAATTATTTCTTTTAAGCCAAATTATTTTATAGTTTATAAGTTACCATATTTATAGAATATATGTTTATAAAGGACATTATATTTATGCGATCTTTATTTCTAAGAAATATTTCCTCTGCTATCGTTTCCTTGCACAAAACCTACAGTTCAGCCATGCAGTATCGTTTGGGACAAATTATTTATGTTTCTTCACACTCTGCAACTCGGCACATGCCATTTCTCTGCTAGACACACCGCTGTACTCACCTTTCCCAACTTTTCATTAACTTCTGTTTTCTCTAGCCTCAGGCTTTTAGGGCATGAGTGAGAAGAGCGATTTTTTTGTTGTTTTTACTACATATACCAGCCAGGTAAGTAGGAGGCTAGGACAGAACACAATCTAAATTAGGCATCAATTTATGCCTTGAAATAAAAAATGTGATGAATTAATAACATCCATGCCTCTTACTAAAAGGTGTTATGATTAGTAAGAGGTATTAGGTTTACTGTCTAAATTTATACTCTCCTTTCTGTTGTTTTTACTTCATTCATGGCCACGTGAGGGAACTAAACCGTGGGATTCATGCAGCTGACTCATGGCTAAATATTTGCAGTCTGCCACATGGAGCTCATGTTGGCTCTGAATGTGTAAATCACATAAGCGGTGCCCTTGGGTTTAGATTTCAGAGATCTAGACTTTGGCCATCCCCTATGATGCTAAAGTTTAAAAGAGAAAACGTGAGAAAAGAACAGGAGTCCTATTTATGAAGGGAATATACCACCTTCTTAAGTACAATAAAGAAAAAAATATCTTGACATTATTGCAAACCAAAGGTGATGAAGGGAATTTGAAACGTGTATGCCTGGTAGACCGTCTTTCCATAAATCAGATTTTTATATGAATCAGAGAATAATTGAATTTTCTTTAAAGACATGCTTCTTTAGTTTTATCTTCAAAACAGGAGAGGTGGGAAGCAGTGTAGGTATGAAAGAATTATAAAGGAAAACAAGCTTGTTAAACTGAAAGAAGAGAGAGAATTCCTTAGGAGAATGTTTGAAATCTTAGAGAACAGAATAGACAGATATGAAAAAGAAATGAACTTGAGCCTAATTGCTTTGGAAGAGAAGATTTCAAAAGAAAGATGTTTTAGGTATTACTAGAGCCAGGAGAATAATTATTACCCAAAAGGAAAATGAAGAGAGTCAGGGTGGAGTGATTCATCCAGAGGGATCCCAAATCCAATACAGTGTTGGAGTCATATTGTTAATGCAGAGAGCCTATAATGAGAGCAATTGATGAACAAGCCATGGAACGCTGAGACAGCTTTGCAAAGTGGTTACAGAAAAGACAAACAGATTTCAGATGTAAAAACAGGAAAGAAAGACAGGCAAAGTAATAAAATATTATTAGGAGAGTTTCACATGGCAAATTACTGTGGTTGGAGATACAGGTATTGCCTGTGATCTACACTGACTATAGAATATAAGATATACTGAAAGGGTTCTTGACAGGACCATGACAAATGGAATGGTTTCTTGGATTAATTATTAGCCTAATTAGAAAACACCTCTGTGCACTATTGTCCATTCAGAGGTAAAGGTGAGATTAAAAAAAAAAAAGATACATTTTACTCACTTGGAAGTGACTGTATTCATATTTCTTATTCAGAGTGAACTCAAGGGAAAAAAATCTAGAGGTTATGTCAGAAAATGTTTGAACCTGAAATGTTTGAGCCTTTTGAAAGCCAAAGCCAAGTTAAAGGAGGGAGGGGAGTACTGCCACCCAGCACTAGACACACAGAAGCCGAAAGACCAACTTAACAATCAGGTTACACATAAAAATGTGGAAGTATGCCTTCTTGAAAGGACTGCATCAAAGGAAAATTATACTTCATTGTGTATCTAACAACTGCAGAAGATGTAGTGAAGAATGATTAGCACACTTAAGATGGTTGAGTAACTTCTCATTTGAAGAATCCCCCTTTTTCCTAAAACATGGCAATGATATATGGGCTATAAAAGGAGAAAACAGGAAAAGATTTCCAGTTCAAAAATAAGGACTATCTGTATTAGTTTTCTGTTGCTATTGCAACAAATTAACCACAACCTAATTGCTTAAAACAACATAAATTAGTTTCCTTATTTCTGTATGTTAAAAGCCTAATACAAGTTTTACTAGCCTACAATTAAAGCATCAGGAATGTTATCTTTCTTTCTGAATGTTCTAGGGGAAACTCCATTTCCCTGCCTTTTCCAAATTTCTTGAAATTGCCTAGATTTCTTGGCTCATAACCCCTTCACACAGCTTCAAATCCATCAACAGTGAGTTGAGTCCTTCCCACAACAAACCACTCCAATCCGCTCTTCTGCTTCTCTCGTCCATCTTCAAGGACCATTGTGATTACACTGGGCACACTCAGAAAATTTATGGTAACTTCCCTATTGTTAGGTCAGTTGGTTAGCAACTTTAATAGTATCTGTAACTTTAATTCCTCTTTGCCATATATTATAACATACTAACAAATTCTGGGGATTAGGACATGGATATCTTTGGCCGGCCATTATTTTGCCTTCTCTCTTAGTCAGTTCTGGCTGCTATAACAAAATACCCTAGACTGGTTAAACAACAAACATTTCCTTCTCACATTTCTGGAGGCTGGACATCCAGTCAGGGTGTCAGCATGGTTGGTTTCTTAGTGCGGGCCCTCTTCCTGGTTTATAGAAAGCTTTCTTCTTGCTGTATCCTTCTATGACATAAAGAGATTATTTCTCTTATGTCCCTACTTAAAGATACTAATACCATCAAGAGGGGTCCACCCTCATGACCCAATTATCTCCCAAAGGCCCCGCCTCCAAATGACATGGAGAACAAAGGCAGAAGAAAAATGACTAAATTTCTTTATTACTTTCAGGCCATTGAAACAGGCAGAGTGACATTCCTCTAGGGACTCAACTGCCTGGATATTGACACTTTGCTGAGGGCAAAAGGCAATCTTAGCCTGACCCCCATGATCCTGTAAAGCCACTTTAATATATAAAAATTTCTCTGGAAATTTCCTTTATCTCTACCCCCAAGATACATATTGGCAATCATCCCCCAAGCATATGATCCACCGATAGACATACGAAGGGTCTCAAGACTCAAGTTTTATTAGACAGTAATAAATGATCTTCTCCCAACAATAGCTAGCCCTCTCAAGGTCCTGGAAACCTTGCTTCCAAAATTCCTTAGAGACGTATGCTATCCCTAATTCGCTCCCATCTTGAAAGTATACAATGGGCCACTCCTCATGACCCCAGTGCAGCTCTTTCTGCCCACAGGTCCTGTCCCTGTGCTTTAATAAAATCGCTTTTTTACAACAAAGACATCTCAAGAATTATTCCTTGGCCATTGGCTGCTGACCTCACCAACATTCCAAAACCACATCATTTGGCAACCCATTTAGGACCCCTCTCACTCTAGAGAGCTTTCTTTCTGTTCTCAACATCACTTAATAAACTATCACTTCACCCTTCTGTGTCCGTAAGATTCCTTCTTCAACTCTGCAGGACAAGAATCCTGCAACACATACCGTAACACTTGGGATCAGAGCTTCAACAAACGAATTAGGGGAATACAAAAACATCCAGTCCGTAGTACCTACCACACCATCTGTATGAAACAATCATAGAACTAAAGTGAGCAGGGCTGTCTATGGGCTTGAAGACAACAGTGACCTGGGAGTTTGGCTTTTGAGGGATATCAGGTGCCAAATGGTTTTATTAGACATACTAGACAAGATCTGTAATTAAACAATCTAATGAATGGTGTTAGGATACCTGGATGCTTGTACAGGAAATAAAATGAAATTCAATTCACTCTTTGTCAGGTACCAGGATAAATTTCTAAAATCTATGTATAAAATATAAATCAAACAAGTTTTAGAGAAAAATACAGATTATGTGTAATCATTCTATGACTCAAAATGCTGACAAACTGAAGGAAAACACTGGTAAAGTTGATTTTTAAAAAAAGTAAAAAAGAGACTTTTGTGGGCCAGCTTTACCAAAGTAGGAATAGGGCTTTCCGAATAGACTGCCTATCTTCTTCCCCCAAAAGGGGCAGTGACTTTCCTGGGTAACTAGAGAAATAAGGGCCAAACTCAGCTGACTAACAGGAAAAGGAACAAAAGGAACCCAGGGAGCCTTAGAAAACAACTTCTATTCAGCCGGCCTGATTCTCATGAGAGTCATCAGGTAGATTCACAGCCCTGACCCTCCTTCCTCTCTCTCCCTGTCTCCCATCCCAAGAAATCTAACCTTTCTTAGAACTGGACATTTTTTAACTGGTTGGAGCTAACCCATTAAACAAGTAAACGTGGAAATTCTTAATTTATTTCAGTCATGTTGGCTACCAATATCATTTCTCACTTGTCTTATCTTTTTTACAATCCTTAAAGGGCCTTTGGTGAAGTTTCAAATATTAAGTTGAATCTATCAGTCTGTTCCTTTACACTGAATATTCTGTGTATTGTTTAGGAAGTCCTTCTGGGCCCTTAGATCAAGAGGATATGCTTCTACATTTTCTCTTAAAAATATAATAGTGTTACTTTTCATATTTAGTTTTCGATACCACCTTAAGAAAAAAGAAGGAGGAGGAGCAGGAGGAGGAGGAGGAGGAGGAGGAGATAGAATAACCTTAAAACACTGGCAAAAATCTCAAAAAAGCAGGTCCCAAACAGGACTATCCAAATAGCTAATAAACATAGGAAATGGTACTCAATCTCATTAGTAGTCATAGAGATGCAAACTGAAATGAGAATGAAACACTCTAGAGACACATTGATTGGCTAAAATGTTTAAGGTTTGACAGTTCTGAGTATCGGGGATGATGAGACACAGGAGAAATTTGGCACTGGTGATGGGAGCACTAAGCCTGAGGCACATGTACCAGAGTGTAATTGGTACCCTCATCTGGAAAAACAGGCCTTATTTGGTAAGTGGAAGATATACATACTCCAAGTCCACCGGAAGGAATACACCCTAAAGATTTTCATATATGTACCAGGATATATACAATAGTTTTTGGCACCACCTTTCATAATAGTATAAACTAGAAAATAGCCCAATGTTCATCCAAAGCATAGGGGTATATATTTTATGATATATTTATATAATAGGATATAACAACATGCAAAATACAACAAAAACAGAATACAATAACAAAAGTTAGCAACAGCTCCCGGCAACAACGTGGTTGTGTCTCCAAACAGATTGTTGAGACAAAGAAGCCAGACACCGAAGGATACATTCATTATGATCTCATGTGTATAGATTTCCATAACAGATGAAACTAAATAATACTATTTGGGGATCTATTCATAGGTAGTAAAATGTAAGTTAAAATAAAGATGTTATGATCATAAAAATCATAGAGTAGCTAGTGGAGATGGGGGGAGGGAAGGGTCTCTCATGTTGTGGGAGTAGGGCAGTAGCTTCGGAGGTGTTAGTAACTTTCTTGTGCTTGCTGGGGGTTGCAGTCACACGGCATTCATAAATATTTAAACTGTACATGTAATAGTGCAATAATATTTGCACTATTCTGTATGTATATCTCACACTAAAAAGTGGGGCCACAAAATATAATTTTGTTTAAGACATAAAACACATTATTTCCACAATACAACCATTTCAGAAAGAAGCTGTCAATATTTGATAAGGTTGAATATGGGTCTTTCCTATGTTGAATTTATTCTGCTTCTAGAACATGCAAGAATGTTCAAGAAAGCATAATTTGTAATTTGGGGAAGCTGCTAAAACAGGGTGTCACTCTCTTTCACCCTATCATAGCAGAGAACAAGGCTGGGTACTAAACTTTCTCTACAGTTTCAGTGTTTTATCACAGTCCCCAGCCTAAGCATGAAAGGGCAATGATGATGATGATGAAAGTCCCATATTTTCTACATCAGGTTTATCAGTATTAAAGCTGGAATTTCTCTACACCTGAATAATTATGGTACCTTATTTATCAATTGGATCTGAACTAAGAAGGGGGAAAAAGTAGTTTTATTTCCATCTCCTCAAAACCAATAAAGATAGAATATACAGTTCCTTTTACCTGTGTCTCCTTAACTCTCCAGAATTATTTCCTCTTTTCTTACCTTCCACATTCCTGCCTTGGTCAGGGGTGGTGGCTAGTCTTGGAAATGACTTCAACTTCTCAGGATAAACCTCATAGCTCCATGTTTCTTTTCCTTATCTCAGCTTGATTCTTTTGCCGGAAATACTTGTCTTTCTTTGTAGACTAGCAGAAAAATCCTACTCATATTAACATTCTCATCATGGACTGAATATTTTTTATAGCTTTATTATGGTCTTCTTCCACCTATAGTAGTGGTAGGCTTTTTCCACACACCCTTCTCTGCCCCATGATGTGGGAGACAAAAGTAAATGGAAATATAGATCAAATTAAATGTCCTTATAACTTGCAGCCCATTGACAAATACTTGAGGCAGGCAGAGTATAACATTCCTCTAGGAAGTTCCCAACTGTCTTAATGTTAATGCCTTGCTAGAGGGAAAAACCACCTTAGCTTAACCATAGCAAGGCCTCAGGTATCCTGTGAGTATTTTAACATATGAAAATTCTTTTGGAATTTCCCTTATCTTTACTTCTCCCAACCCCAAAGCATATAACCAGTTGCTCTTCACAATCCCGGGGCAGCAGGTTTTTTTGCCCACAGGTCCTGTCCTCATCCTTTAATAAAATCACCTTTTTGCACTGAAGATGTCTCAAGAATTCTTTCTTGGCCATTGGCTCCAGGCTCCAACTCCAAAAATTACATCAGCCCTACAGACTACATCTGGTTCATTTTTACATGACTATCTCTCTCACACTGATCTTGAACTTCTAGACCACAGAGATAAATAAATGTTTTGAATCCCACAGATTGCAGAGTTTCTAGCACACAGAATTAAATACCCATACTTATTGAATTAAAGATTGAAATAAAGTGATAACCTCTAAAGCAGAGAACCTTTTCCCCAAGGATTAAGTTGTTTTTCTAATAGTTGAGACCAGATCATAGAAGAAGTGGTTGTCCTGATAATTTGATTCCTGAGAGCAGAAAGGGAAAGGCGCTGTCATCGGTAGAGTTTATGAGTGCTGCAGAAGAAAGCCCATCGTGGTTGGCTAAAAAACACTTATTCTGATTTTCTGGGAAAGCCTGGTAAATGACATAAGTGGATGCTTGGAATAACGGCAGGGCATCCTACACATTGTTGTCCTTTTGGATAGATACGTGACAAAGAGTTGTCTCTTGTCCATACATCAGATGTGTGGCTTGACACAGTTGGACACAGGATGGATTTCAGTTTCTCGTTCACATCCCTGCATTAAGGTTTAATCTCTTAAATGGATTTGGTCATCAAGATGCACTAAGATGTTATTCTTATCTTCAATTCTTCTGATGATTCTTGATTGCTCAGAGTAATTGCCAACTACATAGCCTGTCAAACAGAGCCTTGCATGGACAAGCCTCTGCCTACCTCGCCCTAACCTTATCACAGTTCCACCAAGGCTGGCATAATTGTAGTCCCAGAGACCCCCAGTCATCTTGTCTCCATGCCTTTCCCACTCCTGCCCTCCTGCCTGTAGAAACGTCCAACCTCTTCTTAAATTACCTACTTCCAGGTCAGCCTTTGAGTAGCTGTCTAGGCTACTTCTCCTGAGAGAAGCTTTCTCTGTCCAATCTATATGGATCAGGTGCTCTTCACATAACTGCCATGAGGAGTTCGTTCCCTTTATTCTAGCACTCTTCAAACTATATTGTAATTTTCTTTTCTTTGAACAGTCTTTTAGTTTTAGGATTCTGCTAATAATCCCAAACTCACTGTATTAGTTTCCTACAGCTGTTTCAACAAAGTACCAAAAACTAGGTGGCTTAAAACAACAGAAATTTATTGTCTCACACATTTATTTTCTCAAAACAACAAATTTATTTTGGCTACATGTCCAAAATCAAGATATCAGTAGGTGTATGCTCTCTGTGAATGTTTTAGAAGAGAATCCTTTGCTTCACCTAGCTTCTGGTGTTTGCCAGAAATCTTCGGCATTTCTTGGCTTGGAAATGCATCATTCCAGGTGTATAGCCATCTTCTCACTCTGTGTTTTCACATGTCTTCCCTCTGTGCAAGTCTGTTTCTATGTCAAATTTCCTCCTTTTTATGAGGATTCAAGTTATACTGGATTAGACCTAATGATTTCATTTTAACTTGATTACCTCTGTAAAGATCCTATATTCCAAATAAGGTCATATTCTAAAGTATTGAGGATTAAAATTTCAACCTATATTCTGGGGTACACAATTTAACCCATAACACTACCAAATTTTGTATTGTTCCTCTACTCCAGTGTGACAGGAGAAGAATGAATCCTATTGCTTTAATTTGTATTTCTCAAAATAACAGGATTGAGCTTAGCTTGTTTGCATTAGCTCTTTGTTAAAGAAAACTTCCCCATCATGTTCTCTCCCAGTTCATTTTTTGTTTTTAATTTTTGATTATTTCTTTTTTACTTCCCTACAAGAGCATGAATTTTGATTGTTTTTTCACGGGTGTATCTAAAGTATTTTCACAGTCCCTAACACATCAGAGACAACTAGTAAATACGTGATGAATGAATAAGTAAAGGTGTAATGGAATCCAAGTTTGTTCTGCTCACCTCATGATAGGCCAAGAGGCAAGATGTTGGGGTAAGAAAACCAACTTTATCGGGAAGGCCAACAAACTGAGGAGATGGTGGACTACTATCCTATAGACCCCCTCCCCCCACACACACTGGAGCTTCTTTTAGGTGAGCAAATGGGGGTAGTGGGAGGAGATTAAAGTCAAAAGGTGACAGAGGTCTGTAAACATCTAAGGAAGGCCATGGAACATTTTTTTTCCTTGGTCAGTTGATCTTTGCATACAGGAACCTGGCCATATCGTTTCTGTAAATCTTAAACATAACATGGTCATTTATGTATGTACTTCCTTGTATCCTGGGGTGAGGTAAGTTTCCACTAAAAAGCAGTTTTTGCAAATCTCAGCTGTAAGCAAAATTCTTTTGATGATTAACACGCCTACCTGCAGGGCTAAACAGCAGCAAGGCAAACATAAGCAATATGGTGTCACACATGCTAAGTTTCCTCCCATTACAAAGGTATTTTTTCAAGCTTTTGTATACTGTCCTCTTTAGATCATCTGTTTAGATTCCTTACTCATATTTGGATGGATGGATGGATGGATCTTTTTCTCATTTACTTGTAGATTTCCCTTTCTGCTTTTTAAAACTAATCCTATAATCTGATGTAGATATTTCTACATATTTCAAATATTTCTACATGTACTCATTCCCTATCCTTTAACTGGTTTGATAGTGGGTTTAGGTTTTGTTTTGTTTTGTTTTTTCTCATATAAAATTATCTAACTGAATATAAAAAGCCATAAAGAGAGTCAAGGAAATGTCTATTTGACATTTAAGATTTGCAATCTGAGGAATACAGATTCAGATAGAAACCCAAATAGTGTTCTTGCTTAGAGGGTGAAAGCAAGAATTTTTTTTTTTTTTTTTTTTTTGAGAGAGAGAGAATGAGAGCAGGGGAGAGAGGTAGAGGAGGAGGGAGAGGGGAAGGGAGAGAATCTTAAGCAGACCCTACATTGAACATGGAGCTGGACGGCGGGGCTCAATCTCACGGCACACATTGCTGAGATGTTTGGCAGATCTGGGCCAGAGAAGGGAAGGACCACCTGACCACAATCTCAGTGAAACCAGATCGACCTGCACCAGTTAGTCAATCTTGAAGTTTACCCAAACCCTCACCTATCAGAAGAACTCATACCCCAAGCCCCTTACCATTTCCCTTGATTTTTGCCCTTAAAAACCCTCAGCTGCAAGTCCCTGGGGAGTTCAGGACTTGTGAGCATTAGACCCCCATTCTATGTGTCTCCACACCAATGAACAAGCCTATCTTTCTTCACTGTAAAAGCTCAGTGTCAGGATTTTTTAGTGGCCGCTGGGCATCGGGTGGACAAACTCTCCTTTAGTTCAGTCACAGCACCAAAGCCCAAAACCCCACCATCTGCCAAGATCAGGGTGTTCTCTGGCCTGGGTGATAAATACATAAGTTAAAGTAACTGGGAAAGGAGAGGGTCATTCAGTTGAATCAAAGCTGGCAGTGTCTTGCCGGTGAGGAAAGAACCCAATTCCGAGACAGGAGAAACGCTGTAAGTCAAACGGACAGCAGAGTGGTGACTTAGGATATTCTATTCAACTCAGAGTGGGATTCTACTCATGGTTTGGGTTAGAAGCCAGAATGCATCCCTGGAAATGATACCGTGGTGACTCAAGCAGAATTCTGAGAGAATCAGAGAGCAAAAAATAAAATTGGGAGATGCTTGGATATGGAATTTGAGCCAACACAGCACTGATTGTACACTTGATCTTAGCCAAAAGGCCAAGAAGCGATACAGCACCAACTGTAGAAAAGATGACGACTTAGTGAACACGGAGGCACATACAGTTCAGCAAAGTCACACCAGAGAGATATCGAGCGCAACACGAAGTAAAAGCCCCTCAACGTTGTGGGGTGTCAAGGGACCCCTGGAACTTCTGTGAGGAAAATGGACGCTGCCCATAAAATGAAAATTATTAAAATGAAAACTGTTATGAAGAAAGAGTTAAAAGGTGTCATTTTCAAAAAAGAATGACTTTTAGGCAGTTACCTGGTAATTAGTTAATCTTTAGCAAACTCATTTTTAGGGTAGCTATCCTGTCCATAATTATATGATCAGTAATTCTCTCTCTGGTCTTAGCATGATACAGTTTAGAAACATGATAAACAGCTAAAAATCCAAGGGCACTAACACCTAGGAAAATACAGATAGCAAATATATAGATAAATGAAAGTCATCTTGGTTGCTAATAATGAATCCGAGAAGCACATAGCCTTCACTCAAACCTACTCTATGCTGCATTCCTTCAGAGGATGGAATTTAATTTCTGAGCAAAAAATCTGTTGCAGCCAAAACAGGTTTTTTTGTTTTTTTGTTTTTTATGTGAGGAAGGAGGGAAATAACTTTTAAGACATGGAGTCCTTTCGGAGTCACATTTGTGATTACATTGAGCAATTTCAGCCCACTGTTTAAAAAAAAAAAGACTATAAAATGCAAAAATTATGCATAGAGTGAATAACAAAAGATGTGACTGGAGAGATTAAAAGTTAAACAAACCTGCAGAAATCACAGCATGACAGCAAATTCCAGATGGTTGCAGAATCCCCAGGGTCCTTGAGGAGCTTTGAAAGGGCAGGTTGCATGTCATCTAACAGATTTTCATCCCCGTAAGCCTATAAAGGAAGAAAGAAATGTTCCTGAAGATACACAACTTCAAAGAATGACTGTTTTGAACTCGGTGTGGAGGCTTGGCCTAGTTCATGACTCCGTCACTACCCAAGGAAGCCCAAGCCCAAAGGATCAGAGTGGTTCTGACAAGACTTTTCTCCCTCTGCCCTCGATGCTATTTATTTGTTTTGCACGTGTATCCAAAGATAGTTCTGAAATCGGGTCTCGCCTTTCTGTAACTTTTTTAGAGGTAACAGGAAAAAAGTGAGATTGAGTAATGCAGGCAAGACTTCGGCACCCCAAGTGGAACTGGTGTACCAGATTTGTGGGAAACCCTGGATATAGAAGAGACTCTGGTTCTAGAAACATTTAACTTTTGTCTTCATGGAAAATAACAATGCAGAGTTATATGCAAATAGTTGAAAAGTACAGTCTTTAGAGGAAAACAGACCGGGTTTTGAATCTCACATCTGCCACTTTTCTGGAAACTTTCTCCTTACCTACAGTTTTCTCATGCTTTTTAAAGAGAGAATAACAATGCCTATGATAGGCATTTTGCCAAGATGAAATGAAACATGCCACTCATAAAGTATCTGACACTTTACAAGCACTCAATAAATAAATAGTATCAATTTATCTCCTTTTCTGTAAGGCCCTGTGTACATGTGCTCTATCACACTCAGTCTGTAAGTTCTACTCTGTTGCACAATAGTCTCACATATGCAGTTGAAAATACAACCCGACACATACAACATTCCTGAATCCTCCCTGCCTGTAACACACAAAGTGTGCACAGGTGTGCAAACATGTGCACACATACACATGCTCACAAATCACACATGCTGGCCACATTTCGCGTGTTCGATAGCTTCATGTAGACAGCAACTACTTCACCGGAAAGGTAGTTTTTGAGTGTTAGGGACAAAAACTTAAATTCAGCAGGGAAACCAGTGTTTTGATATGTTGGCTCTGAAAAATAGTCTTACATCCTGTTTTCCTGATATCCTTATGGTAATACTATCTTATGCTATTAGCAAATTCACACTCCCTCTTTCCAAGCTATGTGTTTCACATTTTTTCTTGTTTTTTACCGCTAACAGTCTTCACTCCCTCATTCAGCTAATGACCTTGCTTCGAAATTCACAGATACAAAATAATCGATATGTTATCTTTTCTATCTTCCCACTATCAATAAGCAAATGCATATATGCATTCTGCCTTCTCTTCAATTAAAACAGATGAACTGCCTGTGCTATTATTTAAAATAAATAATTGATTTTTAATAGGTCTAGCTCTTCCTACCTATTGAAGAATTCAACTCAGAATTGTCTCCCCTCTCCTTCAAATTAATTTTTTTCTCCTCCGTACAGAATCATTCTCACCAGCTGCCAAACATGCTTAATAGCTTTCCTCAAAATAAAATAGAGTAAAATAGAACAAAATAAATAGAACAATGAAATAATAAATTCTCTAACAGCCACTGCCATATTTTTCTACTCCCCTTTCTAACAAAACTCTTTTGATACTTACTGTATTTGCTCTCATCACACATTTAATTCATAACAAAATTCAACCAGTTCTAATTAAAATATATATCATGAATCCAACTACTTCTCACTTCCTAAGTTGTTGCTGTATTAGCACCCTGCATGGAGCACCATCACTCTCCTCTCCACAATCATAACAACCCATGGCCAATCTCTTTGCTTCTACCCTGGCCCCTATAGGCTCTTTTCCACATGGCCGTTTACTTAAAAATTTCACTGGATCATATACCTTCTCCATTGTCAACCGTTCAAAGGCTTTCTATCGTGCTTGGAATAATATAGAAAATCTTGATAAAGCCAAACCTAATACTATTCCTGCCTTCATCTCTGAAATCATCCATCTTTCACTGCTCCCATATCACTGGTTTATTACTTTCTCTGGGCACACAACCCAGTTTCCCTCTCAGCATCTTTGCTCTTGTTGTTCCTTCTGTCCCTAAAGCAGATCACCTGCTAGGAGAAAGAATATACTCTCTTGCCTCAGAGAGGTCTCTACTGAAACACCAGGGAAGATGCCCCTCACCACACAATCAAAAGGAGAATGCCCTGCTTCTCTCTAACCCAGGGGTCATGTTGGTAAACATTTCCTGGAAAGGGCAAGACAGTAAATATTTTAGTATCACAGGCCACATACAGCGTCTGTTGCAGATTTGTTTTGTAAATCTGTATAACTTTTAAAAAATAAAGAGCATTCTTAGCTTGTAGCTATACAAAATCAGGCCACAGGTAACATTGACCCACTGGCTGTAATTTAGCCACCTTGGCTCTAGTTCACACACACACATACATACATTTTACTGGATGTTTCTTTTGCACTGGAATAGAAGTATACTGTTATCCTTCCCCCAAAGCCCTTATGAAAATTATGACTCTACTGTCATTTGCATGATTATTTCTTTATTACACATATGTCTCTCTTACTAAAGTGAAATCTTCCGGAAGGCAGAGATCATGAGTTTGTTTTGTTTCATTTTGTTTTTTCATCTTTGTATTCCTAGCATCTAGGGTCACGCCTGGCATCTAATAAGTACCCAATATTACCCTAATAAAATCTGTGCTTCCTTATGGTTAGTTACAAAATGGTGTCATATTCAGAAGCAATGTTAAAAGTAAGTAATGCTATAACATAATTTAAATCTTTACTAAAGTCTCCGGAAGAGGCACCATATGGGCAATATCCTTTCACGAGCACATCTGTCTCCTGAGTCATCATAGCAGTCCCTCTAAATGTCGTCTCTCTGTTTCTCTATCATCTATCATCAATCATTTATCTATCATCTACCTATCTATCTAATCTATTTATCATTGACCTACCTTCTCTTTCCATGTTATGACTTAACTCTTCAATGCAGGGGTAATTTAGTCTTCAGGATCTTTTAAAACATTTCAATATTCCAATTATCATAAATAATCTACCTCAAAGCTTTCAGATAAATAAAAATTTAAAATCTTTATTAATCACCAGGCAAGTGGATATTTAAATATTTACAAGTATTTGTCCTTCTCAAAGACGGATGATTGACTGAACCATGTTCTACATGTGACTCTTATTGTAATGACAAGCATGGGTGTCACATCAGGCCATCTTGGCTCAAATCCCTTCTGTAGAATTTATTAGCTGCCAAACATTAAAAGGCTGCTTAAAACCTCTCTACAACTCATTGTTCTGGTCTCTAAAATGACAGTAAAAATACTCACCACATGGGGAGATTGCTGAGAGGTACATAAAGTGAACTAGTCCAACACCAGTGGATCACCCTTTTGTGCACAGCAGAAACTCAACAATTACACTAGGCTTCTCTCTGAACAGAAAAATAACTCCCGTAAAAATATGCGCTTTTTGCCTTTCAGTGCTGGGTGCTATTTCAATTTTTAGAATTCTTTGTACCAAATATTTCACATTAGCTGAAGAAATATAGTCCCAGGGAAATGGCATTTTCTATCTCTTGAAAGGGAAATGCGAATCATCAGATATTTTCCACTGCTGATAACAAAGCAGTTGGCATATCTTTAACAAACCCAAAAATCACAATATAAATGTTATAAAATTCCTGGGGAAAGTGTTTTTTTTCCCTTCTTTTACTCAGTTGTATTACACATCACCTGAGTTAGCAGATACTTTCTGTGATTTGATGAAGAAGAAGGGCTATTCTTTTCCTGTTCTGCCATTTATTCTTTAGCATATGCGGGGGGGCGGGGGTAAGATACAATGAAATACCCATGTTGCATCTTTCCCTGCAGTTGAGAACAGCTGGGCCCTGAGAGATGATGAGTACCTCTAGCAAGCTCAACACCACAATTCAGAGACTCCTTTGAACCTGAACAGGGTACTGATAGTGCTATTTATTCTGTATCTGAGTTGACAATTGATGGCTAATATTTTCTCTGTGGAAAAACACACCTTAAGGAAACACACTTTGCATGTTTAACAGTGAACTGTGGTAGAGCAACAGAAAAGACCCATTTTATTCTTAGAATTTCAGCAACAAAAGTAGATGAAAGATATGATGTCATAAAGTATATATTATTTGTTACAATGATAGAAGGTGAACTACATGTTATTGTAAAAGAAAATCCAATTTATTGCCTGCTGCCTTCAATTTTGATTTGACAAATAATCTTATGCTGTATTTCAATGCTCTTCATTTATCTTTTAGAACATATACTGTAATGTCTCCTTAAGGCAAATAAAACAATCTTTCCATTTAATTTACTAAACATACTCATGTATATTTGAGTTTACTAGGTGCAAATATATGAAAATCTATTTCTGTTGTTAAAGATCTCTTTGACAGTGCAAAATCAATCCTGACCTTATTGTTTAGGTTTGCATCATTGTTTGTGTGACAAGAAGCATGCATATCAAAACTATTTCTATTTTCCACACATGTACATCATATAATGTAGTGGTTCATATAAAATTTAATTAAACAGGGGTGCCTGGGTGGCTCAGTCTGTTAAGTTTCTCAGGTCATGATCTCATGGGTCCCGAGATAGACCCATAAGTCAGGCTCCACGCTCAGCAGGGAGTCTGCTTAAGATTCCTCTCTCCTTTTCCCTCTGTACCTCCCGCACTCGCTTGTTCTTTCTCTAAAATATATAAACTTAAACATCAGCCATGAGGGAAATTCAAATCAAAATCTCATTGAGATACCACCTTATACCAGTTAAAATGACCAAAATTATCAGAACAGGAAACAACAAGTGTTGGAGAGGATGTGGAGGAAACGGAACCCTCTTACACTGTTGGTAGGAATGCAAGTTGGTGCAGTCACTTTGGAAAACAGTGTGGAGATTTCTTAAGAAATTAAAAACAAAGCTACCCTATGACCCTGCAATTGCACTACTGGGTATTTACTCCCCAAATTTAAACAATTTCATCAAACCACTTAATTACTGAGCTTAAATAGTTTCTTTTTTTGAAGATTTATTTATGTAAGAGAGAGCACAAGAGAGAGAGGGGGAGTGGCAGGCAGAGCAGAAAAAGGAGGCAGAGCAGGCAGAGAGAGAAGCCCAATGTAGGGCTTGAGCTCAGGACCCTGAGATCATGACCTGAGCCAAAGGCAGACACTTAACCAAATGAGCCACCCAGGCGTCCCGAGCTTAAATAGTTTCATTGGATGTGAAAATAAAAGTTTTCTGTAGGTTTTATTTTACAACCTGCATATAAAACCAAGAGAAATATCGCCACATTATAAAAATATTAGTTCTGTGTATTCATTCACTTCTTGATAATTGTTCTGGGGAAATGGAAAATATTACATGAAAGAATATTTTGGAAACTAAACTTCAAAGTTTTAAAATAATCACAAAGATTTCCAGATAAACCTGTCATATGAAATATATTTGTTAATCACCAGTCATTCTAAAATCTCCAATGATAAATGAATAAAAGGGCAATAAATGAACAAAAGGGGGCACCTGGGTGGCTCAGACGTTAAGCATCTGTCTTCAGTTCAGTTCACAATCCCAGAGTCCTGGGATGGAGCCCTGCATCAGGCTCCCTGCTCAGTGGGAAGCCTGCTTCTCCCTCTCCCACTAACCCTGCTTGTATTCCCTCTCTCGCTGTGTCTTTGTCAAATAAATAAATAAATAAATCTAAAAAAAAAAGAATGAATAAATAAATGAACAAAAGGTATATAGTCTAGAACACACAGGGAAGAGAAAAGAGAAGAAATCAGGTAAAATATATCAACAATATTTTAGGCAGATGCAAAGTGGGTGGAAGCATGCTGACTTTCAGAGCACAGCAAGTGGAAACCTAGATGCCAGGAGGGGGGAAAGCTCATAAAATCCAAATCAATGTATAGCAAAATACTCTAGAAGAGCTTAGGAACTGAAGGTAATGGGTGACTCTGCTAGAACTGCCACATAAAATAGAAGACACTCAGTTAAATTTGAAAATTAAATGACATTTTTTGGCGCAGGTATGTCCAAAACATTTCATAGGACATACTTACTGCAAAAAAAAAAAAAAAAAATCACTGTTTCTCTGAAATTCAAATGTAACTATGTAAGTTACTGAAATTCAAATGTAACTATGTAACAAATGGAAGCATCCTCTAATTGTATACACTAAATCTTTCACTTGCTGTGAGAATGGGGTGAGAAGCCATGCTTATTTCTGTATATGAATAGTTGAAGGTGGGTACAGGAAGCACAGTA
Source organism: Nasua narica (assembly GCA_028533885.1). Classification (NCBI taxonomy): domain Eukaryota; kingdom Metazoa; phylum Chordata; class Mammalia; order Carnivora; family Procyonidae; genus Nasua; species Nasua narica. The sequence continues at coordinate 89,863,639 of CM052799.1, forward strand.
ATCTCTAGATCTCATCTCTCAATCCACCCATAAAAGAGAACACCCCTCCCACAGCCCAGCAGGTAATGGAGCACGGCTCCCTAGAGAAACTGAACCAGAGACTGGATTTAGTGACAGGTGCTCTCTAGGGCAAATCAGGTGAGTCACCATTCTGAAAACACCGAGATTAAGTGAAAGTCTAGATAAGGAGGAGGGTGAGATCCTCTAGTATCTTTCCCCCACTCGGGTTACAGATTCTAGAAGGCAGAATTACCTATCCTCACTTCTATCAAGACAGAGATTAGAAAACTTAAGAACAAGACCAAGAGAAAAGATCCATAAATACTAGCGTTTGAAGGTCATCAAACCAAATGGTCTAGCTCTCTCCCTATAACCTCTCCATTGTAAAACTGAGATGTCTACTAGATCACCCATGCTCATAGGATATTTTTTTTTATTTGTCAGAGAGAGAGCACACAAGCACAAGCAGGAGGAGCAGCAGGCAGAGGAAGAAGCAGACTCCCCTCTGAGCAGGGAACTCAATGATGGACTCCATCCCAGGACACTGGGATCATGACCTGTGCTGAAGCCAGATGCTTAACCAACTGAGCCACCCAGGTGTCCCTCACAGAATTCTTATTAGACTTTTAGTGTTTCCTTCTTAAGTAAAAAAAACTGCCAAATATTCATTCATCCATTCATTTATTTATTCAACAAATATTTGTTGACCAACTGCTGTTCTAAAAACTGAGACACCTCAGTAAACAAAACTTCTTAACCTAAGAAGAAACTAAAACAAATTAAAAAAAGAATAAACAATAAGAAAAATCGACAGTTAATATATTCAAAGAGGTAAGAAGAGATTTCGTCCCTTACACATGACCAGCTTATTATTAAAAATGTAAAAAAGAACATTTAGATAATAACAAAAAGCCTTTGGAAATTTAAAAACAAATTACAGACTCAAAAACCATTAGGTGAGAAAATTCAGAAAATATTACATGCAGAAGAATGAAAATCAGACAGAATAACAGAGATGATAGAAAAGTTACTTAATATAGTCAGTCTAACCAACATGAGTTACAGAAGGGGGGGAGAAGAAAAATGGAGCTGAAGCAATTATTTTAAAATTACATAAAAATATAATTGCATAACTAAAAATATGAGTTTTCACATTGAAAAGTGTGTAAAATGCTCAGCACAATAAAAGACACACACAAAGGCACATCATTTGTGAAATTGCAAACCAATAAAGATAAAAAGAATATGCTAAAAGCTTCCAAAGCGAGAGAAGAAAGTTCAGGTCCTCCTGTGAAGGACCAGAATGAAAATGACATCAGACTTCTCAATAGCAGCATAAGAAGCTAGAAGAGCAATGAGTAGTGCCTTAAAAATCTTAAGGCAACTTTATCTGCAACTGGAAATCTAAGTCCTAACAATCTAGCAATCAAATATGAATGTAAAATTAGCATGTTTTCAGATTTGCAAGATCTCAAAATTGATGTCCAGTGATCTTTTCTTAACAATAAATTTAAGAGAATTTATCTCTTCAGTAGTAGCAGACAATAGGTAATGTGTGTAAGAAAAAATAGCACTATAAGCCTATTATTTGGTAACTGCTATGTTTACTTCGGAACAGATAAACCATTGAAAGTGTTTTCCTCTGGAGCTTGGAAAGTGAGTGTGTTACAGGTAGTGCGGGGGAATTGTGTTTTTTGTTTGGGCCTTTGACTACTCTAACTTTTTAAAACTATGTGCAGACAATATCTATCAAAATAAAATGAAACAAAATAAATTCTACAGAGGACTAGATGATCCAATTACCCATCTTACCAGAATACGAAACTCTAGTAAACATTATATAAATTGGAGCCGTAGTGTTCCATCATCTTTTGGAATTGATTTGTGTTGTTTAAATAAAACATTTGTTAACTATGACTTTAATTACTTGACCAAATTAATGCTCACAAAGCAATGTAAGAAAAATCCCAAAGATTCATGTTCTCTGTAGGGCACAAAGTCAGTGAAACATGTTTCCTAAAAGTATATAATTTGCTATAGTTCTTAAAATCCTTCTATAGTCATTTAGGAACATGACTGCTACGACACATGTTTACTTCATGCTCTTCACAGATTTAGGTTCTTTGGTTGCAAACATTACACTCCTTGGTGATAAAATGTTGTCAGTTAATCACAGGCTTAATGATTAAAGTGGAGGTGACTTCTAGGGCAACAAGGAAAAGGTAATTATTAGTAGGACTAACGAAAAAATCAGGCAAGAAATTGCTCAGTCTTGTTTAAAAAGAAGAGCCAGATAAACGCGGTAACAAAGGACTGAGCCAGTTTTATACTGCCTTAGTTGCCCCAAAGTGGTAATTATCTGGAAAGACACATCAATCTAGAGCAGACTCTCACTGACATGAGCAACAGATGGCTTATTTCTCTCTTTTCAAAAACCGTCACTTGATTTATTCATAGAATGACAGGTTATGTTTAGAACGAGCACTTTCATTTGTACCAAATATTGCTGCTATACATCAGAAACAATAATACCCAATAAAAGAGGTCTTTGGCTAGTTTCTTCAGTGAAGCTTTGGCCAGATTCCTCATCCCTTCTCTATCTGGTCCACATGTATTTCATGGACCTTGTGAATATTATGATAACAGTGTATATGCCCCTCTAGACCACTGGAGAAATTTTCCAAAAGCTGATGCCATACCATGTTTCTTACCACACAAGGGAGCTAGGATAATAACGTGTGGTAAAAGCAACCCTTTGACTGCAGGATATCTATATCCAATCCAGAAAGGATAAAGAAATGGGGCTTTCTGATGCTATACAGGAGTTAAACAAGAGAGCAACTCAGATGGTTGGTAGTGGGGTGAAATGGAAAACACATGCAAGAATAAGAATGACATTAGTCTTCCTCACATGGTGTTAATTATTCAATCAATTTTTAAAAAATAATAAATTGCAACTGCTATGCAAACATTAGCATCTATCAGAAATTTTTTGTTACCTTGGAAATAATTCCTAGATTTTTTTTACTCAGTCATTCAAATATGTTCACTAAGAAGTAGTCTTTCAAAAATATTTACTGAGCTCTCACAATACCAGGCATTTTTATAAGCGGTAGGAACAAAGCTGTGTACTAAGACAATATTTTTTGCTCCAGTGAAGCTTACATTCCAATGGGGGGTACATGGAAGCTGAAAATAAATCAAATAAATAAGTGCCATACATATGATGCAAGATGAAGAGAAGTGTAAGAACAAAATCAGAAAGAACAAAATGTGTTAATATTTTTGAAAAAAGAAAATGTCATAGTTGAAAGGAGAAATCCAGTCATCGGAATGAACATCTACATCTAACGTTCTGTATTTTTGCTATTGAGTCCTACTATACACATATAAATTCACGAAAATTTTATATTTCATTATATAGAGCTCACTTAATAGAATATAATTACGTTATGAAAATATGAAAGAATAAATTTGCCTGCTTAGAAACACATGCCTTGATGAGTTTTACATACTTAATTGGTCTAATTGCTTTAAAATATTTAATATTGTCCTTCCATATACATTTTCAGAATTGGAAAGTAACTGGTGCTTTATCTTGTATAATGAAAATATTGTAAAATTACTTTTCAAAGTAAATGAAGTCCTATATTGACTTCTAATTTTTAAGTTCATCAGAGCCTTAAAATCAATTATTAATTCAATCTTTATTGTTATCTTAAGACACACGTAGACAAGCCCCCACTAGGAAATGTGTGTATGCATGCACGTGCACGAACACACACACACAGAGTTGCAAGCAGATTATTGAGAAAGCAATCTTTCTGGTACAGAAGATCTGTTTATAGCGAACTAAGAGATCCTTAAGGGCAATAATAGGTGTTTATGGAAGGGACAACACAGTGACTGCAGTAAATGCAGACTTAGCATTTGATGAATGTTTGATGATGAATGGATATTAATGAATTCAGATCCATGTTCTTGACTGAAAATTCAAGTGATCTTTTCGCCATGTGTCTGACTAAAAAGATGTTTAATTACAACTGTTGCTTCCATAGTTTTTAGACTCTAAAATACAATAACCAGATCAATTTATCACCAGACCACTTTTCATGATCCAACGTGATTTATTCAGGATTGAGAACTAATGGCTTCTTCCAGCATAGACCTTCAGATTCAAATAATCTATTTACTGGCATCAGGCTGACATCCAATTTCAGTTCCTATAGAAACACATTAGAGAAAATGGGTGTTTTTTTAAGAATTGTTTTCCCTGACATGTGTTGCAGTGTGATATTTACACTGCTGTCTGTGCTCATTATGGATTGCATTGATTATACAGCAGGAGTGTCAACGTAACTGAGTGGTTTATTCTTCTACAGGACGGGAGCACAAACGAGAGAGCTGAGCTTACCTCAGTGTGTTCTTATTGCTTCAGAAAAATTTCCACAAACAAAATTCAATCAACTTTTCTGTCCCTGATTTAACCACATACACCCACAATACAAACAAAAGTCACTACAGGGACTTTCATTAATTAACTGTAGAAAGCGAAAATTAAGAGAATGATGTATTGCTGTCAAGCAATGGGCTGGAAGAAGGTAAACCCTGTTTGTGCAAAATCAGGAAATCCAAAGATATACTGGTGTATTCAGGCTCTAAATCCCCTGTATAATATTTAAACGCTTTCTTTAAATAAGTGAGAATGGCAAAACAATAAGACTTTCACAATTTTATAGAGAAACACTTTAGTAGGAATCTTTAGTAGGAATATTTTTTAAGAGAAAATATAAATATGACCCTATGGGAAAAGTTTTGTATATCTGACTATGACACCAAAAGATGTCTGTCATTCAGACATAGAAAATATAAGCTACTGAGTGGGAGAAAATATTAGATATTAGCATCAAATACAAGACACAGACTTTAATATTTAGTTTATATGCCAGTTGACAAGAAAAATAGGAAAATATACATCAATTTTCATAAAACTAGGTAGAAAGAATACTCAAGTGGCCAATAAGTATAAGGCCATACAGTGTACATTACAGCAGCAATATAGTACCATTATGACCCAAAGAATGGCTAAAAGGAAAGAGACTGACAAGATGAGGCATGGCAAGGATTTAGACCAAGGGAAGGATTTATATGTTTTTGGAGCAGAGAAAATTGATACATCCACTGTATAAAAAGTCTGGCATTATCCACTAAGGATGAACAGGCACAACTGCTCTCACTCAGCAACTCTACATCTAGGTATATAGTTAACAAAAATGTGTGTGTGAATGCACAAAGGGGCATTTACAAGAATAATCATTGTTCCTTTATTTTTAATCATCAGAATTGGGAACCACTAAGATATCCATCAATAGTAGAAATGGTGGGGTGCCTGGGTGGCTCAGTCAGTTAAGCGTCCGCCTTCAGCTCAGGTCATGATCCCAGGGTTCTGGGAGCCAGCCCCACGTAGGGCTCCCTGCTCAGCGGGGAGTCTGTTTCTTCCTCTCCCTTTGTCCCTTCCCCACCCCTGCTCATGCTCTCTCTCTCTCTCTTTCTCACTCAAATAAATAAAATCATTTAATAAAAACCAATAAAAATGGAAAAAAGTAATGTATACATACTGAAATTATGCATAAAAATAAAAATACACTATAGCAGTACATAACATGGATGAATCCTACAAACACAATGATGATGAAAGAATCTCAAATACCAAAGATTACACACTATACAACCCCAGTTGGTTGAGTTCCATCCAAAACATAACAAGTTAAACATTAGGTTTTTTGATGCATATCCCAACAATGGAATAGTAAAAATATGAAGAAAAGTTTTAAAAAATGAATTGCCATAGCAGATTAGTTGTTACTCTTAGGTGGCAGAGAGGGAGTTGTGGTGGATAATATCTGGAGGACTGGTGATTTCTCTTTCTTGACCTGACTGGTGGTTATCTGAGTCTTCCACATTATAATGATTTTTTAAACTTTACAACTGTTTCGTGTATTTCTCTGCTTATGTGTTATTTCACAACAAAAAGTTTTAAACAGATGAACATCTAATGTATATATTTTAAGACTTCAACTTTATTAGACATCATAAAAATACTAAATTGATAAAGCATCAACTTTGTATTTAATTTACTAAAAGTTATATGATACATAATACTGGAAATTGTGTGATGCTATCAGTATTACCAAATACTGTTAGCAAATACGCTGATCAAAAATTGATCCAAAATCAATTCTGGAAAATGATCTGACAATCTGTAGTAAGTGCTTTTGTTTATTAGCACCAATCACATTCCAGAAATCTCAAGGAATTAATCTAAAATGAGAAAAAATGTTTAAGATAGATTAATCATTGTGTGATTTATAGACACAGCATTAGAAACCAAAGGGTGAACAATGGAGATAACCTGAATTCATTAAGTTGACAATTGGATTTTTAAATATATTTTTGACTATTATGTATGGAAAACTGCCATATATCATACAAAACTGAATATGCAGAAAATAATTTTCTTAGAAACATGAAATATGCCTTCTATGGTCTCAGTGTTTGGTCCTTCCAAAATCACGTGTTGGAATCCTAAAGCCCAGTGTGATGATGTTAGGAGGTAAGGCCTTTAGGGTTTGATTAGATCGTGAGGTGGAGCTTTCATGAATGGGATTAGTGTTATAATAAGAGAGATGTTATAAAGGTCCCTCAGCCCTTCCTATATGTGAGGTTATGTAGAGAAGTCTATGATCTAGATGAAGGTCCTCACCGAACTGTGTGGGCATTCATGTCTATATGGACTTCCAGCTTCCAGAACTGTAAGAAATAAATTTGTGTTGTTTATAAGCTACCCAATCTGAGGTATTTTTTAATAGCATCCCAAACAGACTAGGACAATGCCAAAATGTTTACTTAAGCATATTTTGGGTAGTGTAAATATGGACTGTTTTTCTTTATCAAGTTTTTTGCTCCTCCATATTTTAGACACTAGGTATATTTTATTCTCATAATCTGAAATAATGAACAAAAACATGATTTATCTGACAATTTTATTTTACCTTTTATTTCTTTGTTTCCAATCTGAATGCATCTCTTTTTTTTTCCTTTTAAAAGCTGATTGCACTGGCTAGAACCTCCAGTATTGAGTTGAATAGAAGTGGCCTAAGTAGACATCCTTGACTTCTTTCCTATCTAAAGGGAAAGCACTGAGGCTTTCCCCATTAAGTAAATTTGATGTAGGTTTTCATAGTCCTTTGTTAGGCTTAGACACTTTCCTTCTGTTCTAAGTTTATTGGAAGGTTTTATCATAAATGCATATTGGATTTTATCGAACATTTTATTTTCTATATTTAAAATATCATGTGAAATTTGTCCTTTGTTCCATTAATTTGCTATATTTAATTAATTAAATTTAAATTATTAAGCAAATTTAAATTCCTAGGATAAATCCCACTTCCTCATGATATATAATCCTAGTTATATGTTGCTGTATTTACTATGCTAATATTTTGTTAATGATTTTGGCATCAATATTAATAAGGGATTTTTATCTGTTATTGCTTTCCTTATGAGAGCTTCATCCGGCTTTGGTGTCAAGGTAAGACTGGTCTTACAGAATGAATTTTGAAGTATGGCTTCCTTCCCTATTTTGTGGAAAAATATGTAGTATTTGAAAGGAAAATTCTCAAAATTACTATGCAGTAGCTATGGAAACAAAGAGTATGGGACAAATCACTCAAGCTAAAGGTTTATCAGAACGTATACTTAAGGAGCTCCTGAATGAGGTTGGGACAAACCCTCTTGGAATGGTAGGCACTGGGTCGGGGAAGAAAGCTCAGCTAAAAACATTAACCCTTACTAGAAAACAGAAGAAAAAAAATTGTCTGATATGATTTTCAACAAATTCCAGCCCACAACTTCTCCACAGTTATTAGACAGTAAGAAGACATCTCAGCCAGATGCCACTTTAACTAGGAAGATGGAGGAAGCTTCCTTCTGATATAAGATATACAGCTCTATCATAGCTTAACTTTGAATTACCTAAGCATATGTCCGGAGACTGTTTTAAATAAAGACACTATTTAATGCACAAAATCCATTGTTAACCTCTAATTATCAAATTTAATTTCCCCTTTCACTTCGTTGCTACAAGGAGTAGGGGAAAAAAAGTTTCACAAAACTTAAAACCCATGGTTTATTTTCCCCATGTAAGTGTATGACTAAACCTTTAGTGTGTGTGAGTGTGTGTGTGTGTGTGTGTGTGTGTGTGTATTTTATTTTGTAAGAAGTATTCCTAAACTCTATGTAAAAGCACAAGTTCATGGCCATACGCTTAACTGCCTCAGACAACATCCACTTATCGTATTGGATTCTTTTTTGTTGGCTTTTTAATTGGGTTACCCTGGTGGCTGACATGAGTAAAGAGGACCAAAATTTTGAGCTCATGGAAATTCTGAGGAGCAGCTTAAGTATGAGAATCTCATCAGAGCATATTCTACTAAGAAGACATTGCATCCATAGACTCGGGAGAGGGCAGAGGTGTTTTACTTAAGTGGTTTAAGTTACTCAACATAAAATTAATGTATATTTTCAGACATGTATTCAGTCAAATCATGTATAGCAGAGCATGATTTTAGTAGAAAATACTCACTGGTTCAAACAATCAATTGCCACAAGTCCTAAGCTAGGTTAATACATTATAAAACTGAAAATATTTATTATTTGATATGAAGATGTTTTCTTACCTCAAGTTGAGTAGTTTTAGAGAGAATATAGGACTGAGTTTCACCTAGTATAAACAACTGAAAATCAAAAAATTCTAATGAACATCAATCTCTTTCATTAGAGATATAGATAGGTATACGGATAGATAATCAGGAAAAGCAGCCTGAAGCAAATATTTTGGATATGTTCTTACAGTAAAAATCATACTAATATTATTTTATTTCCACTCTCCTCCCCCATTTCATTAGCTTCTACATTAGAAAATCAGGAATACTGGTGCTTAGTAGAAAAATCTTTTTTTGGTTTTTATTGCTTTCCTCCTGCCAAACGAATGAATTTGAGGTATAAAGTGAATTAGTATGATTAGAATGTTGCTTATATCCAACTATACTTTCATATAATTTACTTCCCAGCATAGTTGATAATACTATCTAAGTAGTAAGAATATAGAGCACAAAATAATTACATCAAATTCTTTACTCAATTTTCACGAGATCCTGTACTCTACACTAACCAATTCTCCTCTGTAGGGAAAAAGCTTTTACTCTAAGTAGACATAATCTAATCCTGGAGCAATATCATTATGTCTTTCTATTGTTATCAAAAAAATTAGAGGAGAATGGAAGCTCTCCATTCCTGATGTTTTACACAGTGTTTACCATGTTTTATCCAGCTTGCAAAAAAAAAAGAAATTTGACTCATGAATATCTTTCCCATGCACTTACTTTTGAGCTCAACTTATCTTCAGAGTGGTCATATATTAATATATCACAGTTACCTAAATATTTTTTATAGAAATTTTCTATGCTGAAATGATAGATATATATGGTCTCAGTATTAGACAATGCCTCTTTACTTCTTTTTTTTTTGACAATGCATCATTTCAAAATTTACTTTTAGGAATACCTGTTTGAAAGTTCAACGCTAATATACACACATACTTGCACACATGAACACTATTGTATGTACATACACACTATATATATATACACACACTATTTACATATACATAGACATGCTATTTACCCAGATACTTTTGGATAAAACTATTTTTCATTTTGTTACTGTAAATAACCTCCTAAGGTACATTTGGTATCTGATTTTTTTTTTATGATTAAGTAGGAAACTGTGCAGTAAGGAAAATGTAGCTTATTTTTTCTTATTCCCCAAAGGTAGTTATCTCATGCCCTAAGCCACATATTTAATTATCTACTCTTTACCATGCTTACTTTGCCAACTAGAGCTATTTTTAGCAATCATTTAATCTTTTCTTGAATTCAGTTAGAGTATTTTGATATCCTCTTAGAACTGCAAAATCTACAATGTCATCACATAATGTACTTGGGATGGGGGAGGGAGATATTTATTCTAAAATTACTCTGAGTTTTATCTAGATTAATCAGTTCTGTCAAATAAAACTATTATTTTGTGTAATGCCTTAGCATGTGCATTTTTCTCCAGTACTGATAAAAAACAGGCAAAAGAGCTTTACGGTCTTTAATGAATAGTGAAGAAGAATGTTCTAATGGGGATAAAAGAGTTATAAATGCAAATTTTGAATTAGCATTAACTCTTCCATTTTCCCCCTTGATTACATCCAGCTAGCTTAAAAGAAATTCTAATCAAATCTGTGTTATTTTTTACTGATGGAAAATAATTTTTCATAGTAACTTTCACTAACTTTGGTGAAAGACAACCCAACTCAAAGTAAACAGCATGAATTTGTTCCAGCAAACTTGAACAGAGTAGTGTACTCACTGTGTGTGAGAAGGCACCTGCAGTAAGATAAGTAAACACTGGATGCTTTTTGAACATTAATGAATGCAAAGCAATTTTCTCCTTCTGGCGTTCAACATCATATTACAACGCCATATTATCACTGAGGACGTTATCCAGTCAGTATTTTTAAATAAGCACTATGTTTACAGTAAACTCTGCTAAAGAGTTCATATGAACATAAAGAATCATAATAGGAACATGGCCTGTTTTAAGCTCCTTACAGGTGTTATTAATTTAATCCTATAAAATAGTTATTTTAATTACCCAGATTACTGTTGAAGCAACTGAGTCTATGAAGACACCAAAGTAAATTCCTCAGGTTTACAGAACCCTTGGGAATTTACTTTAACATTTAAAAATTAAAACGTGGACAGCCTAAATTCAGAACCCACACTCTTCAGCCCATGAACTTCCGTTTACCTTCCAGTATGATAACTCTTCAAGTTCGTTAGCTTGCAGTTTAAGAGTGGATATTCCTAATTTTTATGTCTACATGTTTCATAAAGTCAGGAAAGTTCTACCGAAAAATTATAATATTATCATCTCAAAAATTTAAAACTTCAAAGTTATTAAGTGGTGCATCATCTTAGAATCATTAAAATTTAATTAGATAATTTTTTAAATTCAGAACTCTAATTTGTCACAAAGTAAAAATATTTCTTTTTAACATGCAGGTGGGTGTTTGCAATTAAAGAAACAATTTAATCATTGTATTACTTTTCATTTTTAATGAGAAATATAAAAATGTATGACTTGTAAAAGCTAAAGTAGATTAATTTTGATTAAATAATCTCTAATATCTTTTGAAGCTCTAAAATCTAGGACAATAAATTTATTAGCATCATTAGCAAATATGTATTATTATGATTTAAGGAGAAATCTCTGATAATTAGAAACCTACAATGATAATTTACACCATATTACTATGCAATATAAACTAACTAAATAGAAGTCTTACTTGAATTAATTTAAACCTAAAACTGTGATCACTAATTTTAATAATATTAACCACAATATAAAAACAATTCCCATTTGGGGTGCCGGGTGGCTCAGTGGGTTAAAGCCTCCGTCTTCAGCTCGGGTCATGATCTCAGGGTCCTGGGATGGAGCTCCACATCGGGCTCTCTACTCAGTGGGGAGCCTGCTTCCCCCCCCCCCCGCCTCTCTGCCTACTTGTAATCTCTCTCTCTCTGTCAAATAAATAATAAAATCTTTAAAAAAAAACAAAACAAAACAAACAATTCCCATTTAAATTTACATTTTTCTTAAAAACTGTATAAAGTTGCTAAAGCTGCCATAAAATATCCCAGACAGGGTAGCTTAGACAACAAAAAATTATTTTCTCACAGTTCTGGAGGTTAGAAGACTAAGATCAAGGTGTTAGCCAGTTTGATCTCTTCTGAGGCTGCTCTCCTTAGCGTGTAGATGGCCAATCTTCTTGCTGTGTCCTCAAATAGTCTTTTCTCGTTGTATGTGCATCCCTGCTGTCCCTTTATGTGTCTAAATATCCCGATCTTATGAGAGCACAAGTCAGATTGGGTTAGGACCCACTCTCATGGCCTCAATTGAAATTAATAACATCTATCACATCTATCTCCAAGTCAGCAACATTCTGAGGTAGAGGGTATTAGAGTTTCAACATAAATTGGGGCAAAGCAGACACAATTCAGCCCCTAACAGTGACTTTTATTAATATAATAAGAGAGAACTGGTATAACATATTGAATTAGTTTGGATAGATAAAGACTGTAAAACTCTTAAAGGTAGAGAAAATGGATGAGGAAATAATCTTTTTCTGCATTATAACTCTAGAGTTATTTAGTAAATGAATTGCCAATTTTCCAATATCCTCTTCCCACTACATTTGCAGTGCAAATTGTATTTGCCCAGGTGGTTGTCAATTTATTCTAAAGGGGTAGCTTATACTTAGTTCTACACAAAGATAGTCCACAAAGATGGACTTTTCTAATGTTGCAAGGGCCTTTATAATATAATTGAATTCCTAAAATGTAATCCATATATAAGAGTATGTAAAAAACTATTTATTATATGTGTTTCTGGGCCTTATGAATTTTGATACTCTCATATCACCCCTGCCAAGAAAGAGAAGGAGAGAAAGACTTTTAGGGAAAAACTATAGTAAAGAAAAGGTAGAGTTAAATCTTCACAGAGATAACAACTTAACTCCATTATATTTTTTCAGCTTTTAAATCACTCATAATATTAATCTGTGATAAAACTTCCTTGAAGGGGCGCCTGGGTGGCTCAGTTGGTTAAGTAATTGCCTTTGGCTCAGGTCATGATCCCAGAGTCCCGGGATCGAGTCCCATATCGGACTCCCAGCTCCATGGGGAGTCTGCTTCTTCCTCTGACCTTCTCCCCTCTCATTCTCAGTCTCTCTCTCTCTCTAATAAATAAATAAAATCCTTAAAAAAAAAAAAAAAACTTCCTTGAAGGTAATTTACCAATTTCTACTAAAATCTAATATCTGATAATGTTCTTTCACTTTAGTCTGGCTACCTAGCATCTGTAAGTTTAGTAGAAAGAATTTTGAGTTTTAAATGTGCATTTTATGCTTATCTGCATTTTCTGATTTTTCTACAATGAATTTACATTTGCAAAGAAATATTTTAAATTATTTTGTTATACTATTTATTCTAAACATCTCTTAATGTAGTCACAGAATATACAAATTTCAAAAAGAAACTCAAATATTCTGTACCTCAGAATTTTTTTCTAAGTTTGCAAACCCACTATAAAGTTAGAGGCAATAATAAAAACTCCATTAGAAAATAAGTTTTAAGTTGAATCCTTAGCGACTACTCTTCCTGGTATGTAGTAGGTGCTTAATAAATTGTTCTTGCATGGATGGATATGTGAGCAAATAAATGCATATCATTAAATACACCAATATAGTCCCTGCCACTTTTGTCATAAATTTATTTTTTGTGGTCATATATCGAGTATTTTAATTAATATCTTGTGTAAATCCAACCTATAATTAAATAGGTTAACCATATATACTTAACAGTGTTCTGAACTTCTGTGCAATAACTTTTTTTCTCTTCCTTTAGACAGTCATACATTGCTACAGTTAAACCTTGAACTTATCATCACAAAATTTACTACTTCAAAACCCTAATTTCAAAGTCCCATTCTCCTTCCAGTCCACTTATTCAAGGAAGACATGACTTCTATTCCTTTGACAATTTTTTTCACAACTTCCTTGTTCCTAAACACTTCATTCCTATTCTGGAAAATTCTTATCTTTATACATAACCTAACTTCTGCATTCTCTATGCTAGTTGGTTTACTAGCTAAATATTGCAGAGAAAAAGAAACATACACAAAAACTTAATTGATACACTATTATTTACCATTTACAAATTGAAATTCTCATTTCCTAAGGGTCCATTTCATAAATTTGTGCTCAAAATTCTATTGCCTTTAAAACTCTATCTCAACTGATGACATCAGTCATACTTCACATTAAAAATTGGAGCTATCCAATAGGCACCTATCTGGTTCAGTTGGTGAAGGGTGTGATTCCTGATCTCCGGGTCATAAGTTTCAAAGACTTCTATGTATCTGCATTGAGTTGTTTGGTGACCTTCCTCCCAAAAGATATGTCCAAATACTAACCCCATTGTGAATGTGACCTATTTATAAATAAATTGTAGCAAGTTGAGGATCCTGAGATGAGATTATCCTGTATATAAAGTGGGCACTAATTCCAACGACAGGTATCGCTATAAGAGGAAAAAGAGGGATATTTAATGTAGAGAAAGACACAGGGGAGAAGTCATCTGAAGATGGAAACAGAGGTTGGAGGCATGCAGTCCCAAGCCTGGAGCCACCAAAAGCCCCAAGAGGAAAGAAATGATTCTCCTCTGGACATCTGGAGGGCATACGGCCTTAAAGATATCTTGGCTTTGAATTTCAAGCCTCCACAACTGTAAGAGAATATTTCTGTTGTTTTAGGCCATAAAGTTTATGGTAATTTGAAATATCACCCTAGGAAAATTAGATAATATAACAGTAATTTTTCACATATATTATTTATATGTAAAGGGATGTATTTTCAAAAAAAATTAAAATCATCAGATCAAGAAAGCATGCAGTATAAATATTACCATTTAGTCTACCTTCAATATTTTTATATTGAAACATTTTATTTTTTTATTTTTATTTTTTAAAGATTTATTATTTTTAAGATTTATTTTTTTTAAAGATTTTTAAATTATTGGAGAGAGAGACACACACACAGATAGTGAGAGCAGGAGCAGGGTGGAGAGGGAGAAGCTGGCTACCCACTGAGCAGGGAGCTCAGTGTGGGACTCCATCCCAGGACCTTGGGATCATAACTTGAAGCCAAAGGCAGGTGCTTAATCACTGGGCCTCCCAGGTGCCCCTATATTGAAACATTTTAAACCTACATGAAATTTGTAAGGGATAATATAATAAGTTGCATATGCCCTGTATATAGACTCACCGTCACCTTTTTGACACATCTTTATTTCTCTGATTTATTTTTTTTCTCCTGAATCATTGGTGAGTGGTTTGCAGACATAATGATACTTCACCTTTAAACAATTCAGTTTATTTCCAAAGAGTAATGACATTGACATTTTGGAAGAGTACAAGGATAGTTATTTTATAGAATGTCACTTAGTTTTGGTTTCCCTGATTATTTCTCCTGAGTAAGTAGAGACTATGGGTTTGTTTGGAATAATACTTAAATAATATTATATCTTTCTCAATAATCACATCATAAGGTATCAAGAATCCCACACTATAAAGAGACTCCAAAAATAATTGGGGGTGAGATATACCATTTTGGCTTACCAGTGGGTTGACCGCACTAGCTGTTGTTAGTATCATCATCCCAGTGCCTCACTTTTAATACTTGCTATCGCTAGATCCAAATATCAGAGAAATCCTTCTCCCAACCTCTAGTCAAGTGAAGGATCCACTCCAAAGAAATCACTCTCAGGGTCTAGAATTATCTGCAAGTAGAATAAATGGACCTTTAATTCCCTAGTTGGATTTCTGCCCTGCAGCAAACTAGCTGTCCTTCCTCTATCGGCAGAAAGAGAAATGCAATAGGAAGCCTATGGAGAAGTTCAGATGCACTGGAGATAGAGTGGGTGAGTTGATATACTCAGGTTTAGAGATGGCCAGGATTTCTGTGGATTAAGTGGTTGTCAAGGATGGTAGCCAACTCAAAGTAACTTGTTGGCAGCAAAAATGATGACCAGTAGATGAAAAGACTCCAGAAGTAAAAGTCAATGTACAGTATCAGATTGAGACAGATTTCTTCACTAGAGTAGGCTCTCACGTGGTTCCCATTTTTTTATAGACACACTTCACTGTAGGGTCAACATTTGCTCATCTGCTCACAGAGGTCATTAATGGCAGCTAGCATAGCTAGAGAAACATCACCAACAGAAGAATGAAATTGTATACCCAAGTAATTAAATTAAAATCAACAGCAACAACTAATGCCTAATTTCCCAAATACCTCTTCCTTGCCAAATAACAGAGAAAATATATGGGAAGATTGACACATGGAAGAGAAGCAAAGAGATTATATATTCCTCAATTTCCAGTAGCTTGTTCTGAAACCTAATCTGTAGTAGGGGGTGGGGAGGGTTTGAGCATATGCTGGATATGAGATGGAAATTTCAGATAGGACAGCATTAGTAATAATGGAATATGCAACCAAAAAATTAGGAGATCCCCTTAAAATGTTAAGGGACACACAGGGCAATTTAACAGAGAGATCTTCCCAGCTGTGATCAGAAGAAATAAGCTTGCTTTATGTTTCCACACCACTGAGTTTAGACTATTCAATGAAATGGCTGCATTTGTAATTGAGATTCCCTTTCACATTTCTAGTACTTCCCCCTACCTACTTTAAGATGTATCTGATAAGGAGGAGGAAGTGACAGAGGACAAAATATAAAACAACTCATTTTGAGATTTGAGAATCCCTGTTCTTCCTGGTTAAAATCCTCCAGTTCTACCATGCCTATTCGGTTGAAAGCTCCTCTCTGTAGCCAGAACCTCTGCTTGTCATAGCTCAATTTAGCAAAAAGAAAGGAAATGGAGGGAGTGGGGAGAATGGCAGTCTTGACATGCATGTAGTGGTGGAGTGGGTTGTCGCTAGTGGAGGTGCTGATTAGCGTTTCACAAGCAATCACCAGTGCCATTGCTACAGGACACCCACCAGTTCTTTGCATCATTTGTCTTTGAGTCTGAACCATTTCTGGCATATTCAAAAAGCCATTCCTGCTGAGTTTTGGACTGAGGTTTTCTGATGGGAGGCTAACATCTTTTTTTCGAGATCCCTCAAAATCGGTGTTCTACTCTTGGCTTCTTTTGGGCAATATTAGGTTAATCATTCCTAATATATGTGTGTAAAAAAAATACATTCCTAAATATATATAACATCAAGAGTAAATTTTAAACTGAATGATGTCACTGACCTGCCTGAAAATCTACCAATACACCTCACTGTACTTGGGAAAACATCTAGTTGTCTTAGGACCCATAGAGCTAAGCAGCCTGGCTTCTGCATATTCCTCCAGCTTCACCTCATGCCACATGCGCCATCCTCTGGAGAACACAGACAAATACAGCTCTATAACTCAGTACCGGAGTGGTCTTAGCTAGAAGAGAAAGAACTAGAACCACGTTGCCAGTTCACTCCATCCTCTAAGGGAGTTTTTTGACCCTTATAAGAATATATTTTAAGAAGAAGAGGATAACGGAGGAAAATGAGTATCTGAAAAACTATTTACAGAAAATAAAGACATACCAGAAAACAATGACCAAAACAAAGGAAAACTATGTAATAAATGAGCTGAAGGATAGGAAGAAAATGCTAGAAGTTGGAATAGAAGAACATAAATTAGAATTATAAAAGTTCTTCCATGAGATAGGTAGACAACAGAAACAAATAGAAACTTAATAGGTCTCAGAAAATAGCAATAACATTTTTAAAAGTTCAGAGATGAAGTTTACACCAGAAGGAAAATAACAGATGGTCCCCGACTTAGGATGATTAAACTTAACAATTTTTGGACTTTATGATGACGTGAAAGTTATACACATTCAGTAGAAACTGCACTTGGAATTTTTATCTTTCTATGGCTTAGTGATATGTAGTAGACGTTTTCTCATGATGGTAGGCAAAGGTAACAGCAGCCACAGATCCCAGGCAGCCAACACTATCACGAGGGTGAGAAACCAATATACTTATATCATTCTGTACCCACACAATCGTATGGTTCTTCACTTTCAGTACAGTTTCAGTAAATTACATGAGATACTCAACCCTTTATTATAATCTAGGCTTTGTGTTAGATGACCTTGTACAACTGTAGACTAATTTAAGTGTTCTGAGCCCATTTAAGGTAGGTTGGGCTAAGCTATTAAATGCATTTTCAACTTAAAATATTCAATGTACAATAGGTTCGTCAGGATGTAATCACTTTGTAAGTTGAGGAAGACCTGTAAGAGCAAATGGGCATCAGGAAAAGTTGTGATATTCATCCCTCTCAATAATGTTTGGGGCAAGAATATTTATTATGGGCAAACATCTACCAAAGCAATTAAACACACATATAAATTACCATGCCAAAGGAAGCAAAATACTCTGTCCAGTGAATGGAACATTTTGCTGATAATGGCTGATAATATGAAGTCCTGTAATTAAGCAACAATTTAATGGCAAATAATTTGTTGGGCTTACTTTGTGAGGACAGCAAAATGAATGCTTTGGGGTTAATTGTCAATCCAGGGTCTGACAGAAGAAAAGACATTATAGTCAGATAATTAAAGACCCAGACATTACCCTTTATTTCTTTCCTTTGTGCAGGATGCTGGCCTAGGCTATGCTGGGCTGGATTTTGGCAATCTCCTTGTGATATCCTGTGTTCCTCCTAGTTCCTAGTAAAAGCTCTAAAGTGAAGAACTTTTACTTTCGCAAGTGTCTATTAAAACATTATCTTCAAGCTTTAAGAAAATTCAGCAGGAACTAGAATAAAGCAAATTCTCTGTCTTCAGTACTTTAAGTGCAAAAAATAGTAATAATTCCATAAAAATTTTGATGTACTGACCACTTACCATTTACCAGGTATTCTACTAATCATCTTACATAATGCAATTTATTATGAGGCAAGATGGTAATTATTTTTATCATTGTCCAGAAAAAAGCATTAATATTTACATTAGCGAGTTAAGGTAAGTGGTTAAAACTGGTTTAAAACTATATTCTATACTCATCCAATTCCGAACTCTAGGTTCTCCCCTATTAAGCCACACTGCTACCAGGAAATTCCATACTTGTCTTTTCCACATAATTCTGTCTCATTCTGGATCTTTTATCCTAAGCCCTAAATTTCAACAACAAGGATGTAATAGTGGTAATAGATGCCCTTGTTTTCAGGTACCATCTCAAAGTTTTACCTAACCAATTATTTCACTGAAATATAAAAATCATGCAATATTATAAAATAGAATTATAAACAGTGAAGTACTAGAAAGTAATTTTGCTAAGTCTATACAGTAAAATTAGATAAGACAATGACTGCAAATAAATAGATGCATAGTCACCACATTATATGACTATCTGAGATTTGTGAAATATGACAAACTAAAATAACTGCATGTGATATGAAATATTATTTGGAATTAAAATCAAATTATAAAGTTTAAATAACTTTTCTGGCTTTCAGGAACATTTTGAAGTTATATAGACTGTTCATTTAAATTTATAATTGTAAAGTCAGTGGAGACCTTACAATACACCTTAATAGGGTATGCTTTAAATGTATATTATGTAAGTATACTGGAATATCAGGTTCTATATAGAATAACAGTTCATTGCTGAAAGAAAAATAAGAGCTCATGCTTTATTTTGTCTTCTTGAAAACACATACTCTAGTAATGTGAATTATTCCTTCTAATTTTTTTTTTTTTAGAAACAGAACGAGAGTAGGGATGGGGAAGGGCAGAAGGAGAGGGAGAATCTTAAGCAGGCTCCACACTTAGCATGAAGCCCAGTGCAGAGCTCCATCTCATAACTCTTAGATCATGACCCAAGCCAAAATCAAGAGTCAGACTCTTAATTGACTGACCCACCTGGGCACCCCTATTCCTAACTTAAAATTTCATGTCTAGGGGCGCCTGGGTGGCTCAGTGGGTTAAAGCCTCTCCCTTCGGCTCAGGTCATGATTCCAGAGTCCTGGAATCGAGCCCCACATCGGGCTCTCTGCTCAACAGGGAACCTGCTTCCTCCTCTCTCTGCCTGCCTCTCTGCCTACTTGTGATCTCTTTGTCAAATAAATAAATAAAATCTTTGAAAAAATTTAAAAAACAAAAAAACATTTCATGTCTATACAGTTTTTCTTCTGTGAGACAAGAACTGAGTAAGAGGTAAAATTAATTTGGCTTATTATAACTATATTGACAGTGAATAGCTAATTTGGAAAACACAAACTAAACATTTATTCGTTATAATAATACATATTGATCATTTTCCCTGAATACATATAAAATATTTGAAAATATGAAAAGAAGCAAAATCATGGCCTCTTAAGAGGTGGAACTGAGATTTGAAATTGTCCAGTCTAAGCCCCCGGCTTTATAGAAGAGAAAACAAGTTCTTTCAAACTAAATATATGCTATGGTCAAAAACTAATTAATGGCAAAAAGGGGACTTGAACCTATATTTCTTGAGTCATTGTTCTGGCAAAGATTAGATGGAACCTCAAAGATTAGATGGAACCTCAAAATAAAAGATTAGATGGAACCTCAAAACCTCAAAACCTAAGGGATAAGGATTTTTTAAATCTTGATTATATAGAATCAGGAAAAATAAATCTCACTTCAAAATAAAAAACATTTTGGTGGAAGATGATACACTCCTTCACATAGAGATCTGTTGGGAATAAAATATCAACCTTCCATAGGTTCAGAATTAGTATCAGTGGAACCCTAAGTGATTTTAACAACTGCATATAACCAATTAAGATGAATAGAAACCTAATTCCAATCTAGAAGATGCTTGGTTCTTTTGGTTGCACAGCCAGAAATAAAAGTCATATATTCCTAAACAATCAATATTCCTAAATAATTCCTTTCTTTAAGGGCCACATGTACCCCAGTGTTCATAGCCACAATGGCCACAATAGCCAAACCGTGTAAAGAACCAAAACGCCCTTCAACAGATGAGTGGATAAGGAAGATGTGGTACATCTATACAATGGAATATTATGCCTCCATCAGAAAGGACGAATATCCAACTTT